>CM036249.1:9768664-9988664 GCA_020698575.1 Bostrychus sinensis | reverse complement strand
GAAGCAGATGACATCAAGTGTAAAGATGGGCAACAAGTTTTGACGAGTTCCTGAGTTTTCTTTTTCCGACTTGTGCAGACGTTCATGTGTATTTTTCAACTCGGAAAAATGTTTTCCCGAGTTTCCAAGGACCACATGAATGCTGCATAATGCCAGGTCTGATGTGAGTGGCTCTCCCTGGGACTGGGAAATGCAAGGACAGACTGATTTACATAGACATTTAAACTAGTTTTCCCGATGCTGTGGCTTCCAGTGACGTGCCCACTGCCCACATCACTGCTTTAGGCTTTCTCTGGCCAAACCACATGGAGAGAGACCCCTAGCCAGCAGGAGCTTTCATTTGGGCCCCGACCACAGACCTAGCTACAGAGTGGAGTGCCTTTTTCCCCATGATGTCCTGGTTAATGATCTTCTGATGGGGGAAAACAATACAGTCAACATAGCTGTCTGTTGTGTGGAGAAAGAGTCAAGTTTTTTCCTTTTCCACCTTTGGTCATGTGCCTGGGTTTTGAAGAGTGGCTAGGTGCTCCCTTAGCGATAAGGTAAGAAGCTCTGTCACTCAGAGGGAGCTTAGGGTACAGCCGCTGCTCCTCCACATCAAGGGGAGCCTGATGAGGTTCGTATGTATCAGCCTGGCTCCTAAAGATCTACCTGGGGAAGAGTTGTTCCACTGAAAGTTAAACAATTTCTGTTTATTGGTCACTTAGGCTATTCTGTTTTAAAAACCATTTGCTCTGCAGTAAAGCTTAGACAGTAGATTAGAGCATGAGGAGCATATACAGAACAAATACAGCTCCACTCAGCTGTCGTGGGTTTGAGTACGGACTCTGACCCCTACACACGATGACTCGCTGTCTTTTCTCCACTGTCCTAATAAAGCCTAAAAGCCGAAACATATCTTAAAAAAAGAAAAAAACCTCATCAACTGCTCATATTTATGCATGCATTCTTGTTCTTTGAATCATTTTCCATGTACTCACATCAATAGAGATCTTATATACACTGTAAAAAATATCTGTAGATTTCATGGTAAAAATCTGTAAAATCTCAACAGTAAAAGACCGTAATTGATATATCGGTAAAATACTGTTTTGGTTACGGTAATTAACTGTAATATTAAAAATAAGGCAAAATTTTATTTTTTATTTTTATTTTTTGTAATGTACACAGTATAGCGCTGTTAAAATAATTGAGTCCAGTGATTATTACAGTTTAACACCTTTTTAAAAGATAACTTTAAATTTTACAGTAAATGTTGATTAAAATGTAAAATATACAGTTAATCTAGTTTTTGAAAGATTAATAACTTCATTTTACAGTAAATAAAAATAAAAACTCAAGTCAAAAACTGTAAAAACAACATTTGTGATAATATTATACTGTAAAATGAAATAAAGGCCTCTTGTCATTTTTATGGTAGAATTCTGGCAACCACAGCTACCAATTTTTTACCATAAAATTTACAGATTTTTTTTTACAGTGTATGAAAACACAAATGACAGAAATACCCATTTTTTACAGTAAATGTGGATTAAAATGTAAGTCACAAACTAAAATATACATTAATCTATATTTTTGAAAGATAATAACTTTAAATTTTACAGTAAATGTTAATTAAAATGTAAGTCACGAATTAAAATATACATTAATCTATTTTTTTTAAAAGATAATAAATTTAAATTTTACAGTAAATAATAATAAAAACTCAAGGCAAAAACTGTGAACATTTGTGATAATATTATACTGTAAAATGAAATACAGGCCTCATGTAGGTTTTACGGTAGAATTCTGGCAACCACAGCTGCCAATTTTTTACCGGTAAAATTTAATTCTTTTTTTTTACAGTGTACACAATGTAAGTAAGGCAAACCTGATTGTACTGTTTGCAGGTCTCCTTTTGAAAATAGCCGGTCTTAAATGAGCAATACAACTTATGCAAAATATGATGTTTTTCATATTCTGCAACTGCGAAACATTAAAAAAAAAAGTGAACTGTAAATGGGAATGAAACACAACTGCTGCCTTATGCTAGTTTTGTATGAGCCATGGCTTTTTCTCCTCTGTGTGTGCAGTAAGTAGCCTGCACCTTTGTCCTTTCAGCTCTCATGTACAACAGCCTGGAGCAGAGCTGAAGATGGGAGGAGATGGCCGTGCGTTCCTCTGTAATCTTCTGAGACCTCCGTGTCAGTTTCTCCTCATTCATGTCCAACTATTGTCATGGCTCTGAGAGAAAACAATGTGTGAACAGCGAGAGTGTTCGTCCTCGCTCACACCTGCTCTCCTCATCCGTGGCACTTTGTCCATTGTGTTTCTCTGCTTTAAAAATGCATGAGGCTACAGTGCAGGAGAAGAGGAGAAGCACTGTCACTCTGAAAAATTCATGAAAAAGCATTCTTAACCTACACTGTTTTGTGAAGAGTGAAGAGGAGGCGGCCTGTCAGTGTCCTGAGCGCTCATGATCGGGTTAGTGCTGCAGACACATGCTCTGTATGAACCCTGGTTAGCAGAAAGAAAACTCTATTCATTTTGTTTCCTGGCTGTGAAATATTGTCTCAGTTAAATCTCATGTTGCTTTGCTCTCTTTTTCCACAGTTGAAGAAACTAATAGTGTCTGTATTGTACCTTTGTGCAAACCCAAATGTTCAGTGTTGGTAAAATGGTAACATGGACCTTAACGTAGATTATATATGGCCCAACATGTAGGTCTATTGAAGTTGATACATAGGCCCAGATTTATCAAAGGTTTGTGTGCACGCTAAATGAAAAAGTCGTGCTAAAATTGGAGCAAACCCAGACGCAGCTGAGATTAGCGTCTCTCACAGGACCTGAATGAACGCAGCGCAGTTTTTCACAGCTGCTCTCTCTGGGCTTTCAGTCCGTTTCACAGAACTCCTTACGGTGATGATTAAGCGGTCTTTAAACGCAGCGTAAAGGCCACGATGCAACGACAGCGTCCCATTGCCTCACGATGCTCGCTGCGATGCTTGATTGACAGCTGCCCACAGTGGATCGAGGCTGCGCTGCTGTTTAATGTACGAGCAGAGGACATCAAAAATATTTTTAATTTTTATATTTACATGATCACCATCAGCGCTGTATAAAGCCTACTTGCTACATTTTATGGGCTATGTGCTTGACAGACAATGAACAGGACTTTACGTTTCCTTTGTCTCTCCACTGTGGGAAACACAAGTCATGTGACCGTGGTCAGTGCCAGAATCTTATGAGACAAGGATTTAATAAGGACAGACTACGCAGAGTTAATAGAAGAAAGTGAAATGCATTATTCCTCAAAGACAACTACAGTCAGTGTAGTCCTGTTATGAGGCTGGACTCTTATGTCGACTTCTGCGTTGCATCTCTGTAGGAAAGATGCAGTCGGAGCTGCCAGAGCAATTCTACTCTTGTTATTGGTGTTTCCTGTGCTCAGGCAAAATTCTCATTTACATATCAGATTTGTGGCAGCAATTACTTGTGCACTTTCTCTTTGTATACAAGATGCAACACGCCCACAAATTGCAAACGCTATTTTTGAATCTGCACTTGCAGTTTAGCACCCGTCTTAGTAAATCTGGCCATAAAGTGCACAACATCAATCTTAAACATTAGTTTTCTCAGTCCTCAGATACCAGATACATGTCTGTTAGTGATGGGCAGGCCAGCTCTGTGGGCTTGGCTCTCTTAGAAGAGCCGACTCTTATGGCCCCCAAGTGGCTCTTCATTTAGTATCACTCTGAGCATTTTAATTAGAACTTATTTAGCAATACTGAATGCATTTTTGTGGCGGTAAAAAAAAATGTAATCAGTGTTTTCATAAAAGCCTTATTTATGAGTTTTGCGAGAATAAAAATTCCGTCCTCAGGTTTGCTGTCTCTAATGATGCTGCTTGTTTTTTGCTCATTTTTTCACTTTTTCCCAAAGAGCTTGCATTAAAGCCCAGCTAAAACATTACCCATCTCTCAGTGTTGGTCTGTGTCCCTGGCCTCACTACACTCGCTGTCTTCAGAGCCCACATTACTCCTAATGATATGATCCTAGTCTGTCCTCACCTGCGCGAACAACCCAAGATAACTGGAGAAAACCTGTTCACTGTGGGGGCATTTGGTGGCAGAGTGAGAGAAGTTGTGGGTTCAATCCTCAGGCTGGCTACAATCTCTCTGAGGGGGGTCTGTGTCCCCTCCTTGTGTTTCCATTATTTTTCTCCAAGAACTTCTGGTTCTTCCCACCATCCCAGGACATGCATATGTAGGCTGTATCCTGCCTAAGACCCACAGCTGCCAGGATTGACTCCATAACAGAAACAAGCAGAAAACAATGAATATTCAGTGTAACAGACTTGAAGTTGTGTGAAATCGCAGCAGAAATGTTATTTGTATTTGTCTGTTCTTAAAATAGAAGTGTATATAAAAACATGGAAGAAAGGAGAAACTGAGCACTGCTGGAGGAGAAACATGCTCACATTTTTTGCATGCAAGTTTAGGACGTTTCTGAACAAAAAGGTTTTAATTTTTAAAATGAAATCACCATCAGACATGTTCATAGACAACAGCAGTGTAGTGAAATGCAGCTGCTGATTCCAGTAAAGACACCGCATTCTTGTCTCTTTGGCATATGCAACTTGTTCATTATTAGATTATGAATAATGTGTTTTCAAACTCCCCAAAAAGTCTTATCTTTCAATTGGCCCCACCATAAGAATGACAGCATGACGCTAAGAGGATTCAGTTGTTGTATTGTGAGCAGTGATTGGTGTTGTTTACCTACACTCACATGTAAACAAAAGACAAACTGCAATACACAGAGGGGCCACTGTGTGCAAATAAATCCACCTCCAGTGTTGGCAGGTTGTGTTTCTCTGTGGGAGTATGGAATACATTTTTAATGGTAATGTTGTGAAGTAGGTCTTTAATAAAACAAACCTGACATTACATTACATTACATTACATTACATGGTAATACTGCAAAAACATAAACTCCTGTCCTCAGAATAGTACCCTAATGTTGGTTCTCATACTTGACCTGATACTGTGAGAACCATTTGTGTAGAGAATTAACCTTTGTGCCCCAATGAAGACAAAAGTGTCCTATTTTTTTTTTTTTTTTTTTTTTTCTACTTTGCAGTGGTTTTTATATTTATTATGAAATGTGGCTCAGGTGTGTATTTTATCACTAATGTTGATTTTCTAAACACAAATCTAATATTACTTCATTTTTATTCTCTCTAACTAAATGTTATGTTGCTCCTGTTCAGTGACAAAAGTGTCACTGTCTAAAAATATCAGACTTTTTTTTTTTTTTTTGCATAAATCTTTCAATCAACTTGTGCCCTGACCAAAAATACCAAATATTATTTTCGGGATTTTAACCCTTTTAACCCTTTAACCAGTATATGTACCAGTAATGGCATCTCTTTTGTTTTGTTTTTTTGTTTTTTTGTGTGTGTTTTTTTTAGTTAAAAAAAAGAAAGAAATATTTTCAGTGTTTTCAAAGCAAAGTGTTTTTTAAAGGGTTATTATTACAGCCTTGGGTGTCTCAAAAATTACCAACAACATTGATTTAGATGGATTTGAGATTTTTTTTACCAGTTTTAATGGGAGTTGATTTTTAAATTGTACATTGCACAGATAAAATAATCCCTAAAAATCAAAGGTTTTGGTAATCTTTGACATACTGCCTGTAATAACTGCTCCTAGAAAAATTCACTTTGCTTTGAGAATATTAAAAATATTTAGTGTGTGTCTGTGTGTGTTTTTTTACTAAAAGATTAAGATGCTGTTACATACAAAGGCATTAAAAGGGTAAAAAATATATATATTAAAATTAAATATTTTGTTTTCATGATCAAGACACAAATTGATTAAAAGATTTATGTAAGAAAAAATGTAGAACAAATATGACTTTATGATGTTTTGTGACTGGGACACTTTTGTCACTTAACAGTAACAAGAAACAAGAAGGATTAATACAGTTTACAGTAGAAAGTGTGTATCTTGTTCAGGACAACGCTCAGTGCAGTCACCTCAGTGTTAAGTGCTCTCAATAACGTTGTTGCATTGCTGTTTATGCATTTCCCTGTTTCCCTCCTCGCTCTAATTAGATACACAGCAGTCCGTCATTAAATGCTGCTTTAAACTCTTGGCCACAAAGCGACCCACCGAGGCCCAACCCCAAACTCTTAAACTTTGACCACAATTCCCACTCGCCCCTGTCCCACGAACACCTCACCCGCACCAGTCCGACCACCGCTTCACCAATGGGCTTTTAACGCAGCATCGGTCCATCCCAACAATGGGCCCACTCCTCCCAGAGCGGTACACAGGAGAGACACTGGTGTGATTGCACTATTGATTGGCCTGGATATGTTTTTTTTCTTCCTTCTTAAAAGCATTTAGCAATCTGGCAATTAGTTAGAGCTTAATGTAGGATGTCAAAACAGAGGTATTGATCGCGCGGGCCGAGCAGAGGATTGATCAGCGGACTCATTACGCTGCTGGCGCGGGCTCGTCATAAACACTGCACATGAGAGTCCATCACCAGACCGGCCCTGCCCCACTCTCTCTGCCCCCCTGGTGCAGCGCCCAGACCCCAGAGGACGACCAGAGACTCACTGTACTACTGCCTCTGCACCTGGGACTCACTTCTGTCAATATGGGCTTGGCTTTGGCCATTTCTGCCTAAGCTATTCCCTTTCTTTTCTTGGATTGGAGGAAATGCATGTATTGGTCTAATAGTAATTGTCATCTGTGGAAAAATAGATATTAAGATGTCATATAGGCAGTTTTAGGAAGTTGGATATAGTCTCTATCTTAGCTCTTTCACCGACAAAAATGGGTATTTCTGTCATTTGTGTTTTCATACACTGTAAAAAAAAATCTGTAAATTTTATGGTAAAAAAATTGGTAGCTGTGGTTGCCAGAATTCTACCATAAAAATGACAAGAGGCCTTTATTTCATTTTACAGTATAATATTATCACAAATGTTGTTTTTACAGTTTTTGACTTGAGTTTTTATTTTTATTTACTGTAAAATGAAGTTATTAATCTTTCAAAAACTAGATTAACTGTATATTTTACATTTTAATCAACATTTACTGTAAAATTTAAAGTTATCTTTTAAAAAGGTGTTAAACTGTAATAATCACTGGACTCAATTATTTTAACAGTGCTATACTGTGTACATTACAAAAAATAAAAATAAAAAATAAAATTTTGCCTTATTTTTAATATTACAGTTAATTATCGTAACCAAAACAGTATTTTACCGATATATCAATTACGGTCTTTTACTGTTGAGATTTTACAGATTTTTACCATGAAATCTACAGATATTTTTTACAGTGTAGGTAGCGGATACATGTTTTTTTTTTTTGTTTTTTTTTTGCAATTTGTGCACTTAGTACAGTAGTAGCTACATGAACATCAAGTGAAGAAAAAGCTTCTGGCAACAAGAAAGAATGCAACATTTTACAAAAAAAAAAAGTTTTACAAAAATGCTTTTTTCTCAGTCTGAAAATGTCCTTTGTTACCATCCTTCAACTGATGACAACAGATTAACTAAAAATAAAATGCTTTCTTATGAAAGAATTTAAACTTTTCTTTTGGTATTAAAACTTAAAATAAAGCTACAACAAAGCATTTTCTGTGGGACATCAAAGATTGTTAAAAATTATCAAATACACTGGCACTGGCTGGCAAAATGCTGGCAGGGAAAGAGTTATGGCCTGTACAAACTCTCTGTCAGGTCCTTGCACCCCTGGTTTTGGGAGTTCTTGAACTTTTTTCTTGCGTGGTGTCCGAAAACTATTTTGCAATTAGTCAGAAATGTGTGAAGTGGGTGTTGTTAATGAGCCTGTGGAAAAGCGGGGCTGACAGCAGTGGGAGGGTCCTGTGAGGAGGTACTAGGGTGTTTTCCAACGCCTATAGGTACCTTGCTTTGCCTGAAGCGTGGGAAGGCCTCCACATCATCACCTGCAGCTCAAAGAGTGTTCCTTTGTCTTCCCCAGGCCTTGTCCACACAAACTTAGAGACTTAGGCGTTTGGGAGGCCGAATATGATCATTTTAAAAGCCGGGTCACAGAGTGGGAAGATTGCAAAATGTATTTATGTTTTTGTGATTACTAC
This sequence comes from Bostrychus sinensis, assembly GCA_020698575.1. Classification (NCBI taxonomy): domain Eukaryota; kingdom Metazoa; phylum Chordata; class Actinopteri; order Gobiiformes; family Eleotridae; genus Bostrychus; species Bostrychus sinensis. Next base: position 9,980,543 of record CM036249.1, on the reverse strand, counting down.
ACAACTAGAGTTCTTTGCTTTAGTTTCTTGTAAAGTAGGAAATGTCCTCAGCAGAACTAATTTTATTCTTGTTCTTGTCAACTGGAGAAAAAGAAACAACTGCCTCTGTTCTTGCAAAGTATGTAACACCCTTTAGTGCTAGATGTGTCTTTTTACACAAACTGCTCAAAAGAAGAAGAAGAAAACAAAAAACAAAGAACAAGCAAACACTTACCTAGAAATGTTGACAAAAGAGGCGATGTTTAACAAAGTGGAAAAATTGCTGGTGATCTAAAGCAGGGATAGAAGTTTAAGGTAAGCCCCAAATATCAGTTTCAGGTCATACTATTATTCTGAGGTGGTAAGGTGGTCAAACTTTACATTTGTTAATAAAATAAATGTAGAAAACTAGCTTCACTCTTGCTCTTGGGGTTGCTCTAACCCTTAACTGTTGATGAGGTAGGGTTAGGGTTTTAGATTTAGACTTTATTGATGCAAAAGGAAAATTACTTGGTCACTGTAGCTCAGTTGCATTCAAAAACACTTGCAAAAAGAAAAAATAGGTCTGTTTTAAACAATACAAGCCTCTATAAAATGACTAGTGAGCCGTGTGTTCCTCCAAATCCAGTCAGGTGTGTCAGGAATGGTGAAACTCCTATTTTAAAAGACAACATAAAGCAACACTATCCCCCAATTTACACCAATTCAGTGACAATTCACACCGGTAATGGCACCGGTGATAGGACACACCGCACAAACACTGCACCACTCCGATTAAGACAGGTCGGGGTTATATTCTTTGAGCAGCTCCATAGCAATACAAAGCTACAGGGACGGGACCAGACTGCGAGCCAGACCTTCTCGTCCAACATCAGTGTCTGACGATGGACGAGAACGAGATAGATGCAAACTCTATGGATTAAAAACGGGATGTCACTTAGAGTGTAAAAGCAGGTGAGCTAATACTTTTGGAAATACAGTTGAAAGAAAAAATATTGGCACCCCATGGAAATACTAGGATTTGCATGATTTGGTCATAAAATGTGATCTGATCTTCATTTAAGTCACAACAATAGACAAACACAGTCTACTTAAACTAATACGGCAAAAAAAAAAGACATTTTTTCATGTTTTTATTGAGCATTTATGTAAACTATCACAGTCCAGGGTAGAAAAAGTATTGGAAGAGCTGGAGTCAGGTGTCAGCCAACCTGGAGTCCAATCAGTGTGAGAAGATTGGAGGAGTGGCTTAAAGTGGCCCTGACCAATAATATGGCTTCTAGAGACTTATACACAAGAGAGTTATATTAAAGTTACATCGTGCTGCTTTAAACATGAAAAGTATAGTCTGTGGATGAGCATAGTTATATTTTTCATGTTTTGTTTTGGGTTTTTTCCCATACAAATGCTCCACTCCAGATGTGGGTGCACCAGTAGAAAATACAGGCCCAGTGCGTAAACAGCTATCATTAGAATCTCAAGCAGGACCGATTTAGCTGATTAGGTCCAGTTTGCGTCACTTACATCAATTCATTAGAGATCATAAGAAAATGAGTGGCTCCAGACACGCCTGATTGGATTTGGAGGGACACACGGCCCACTAGTCATTTTATGGACTCTGGTATTGTTGAATGGACAGACGCTAAGCTCATTAAAGGTGACACTGGCGGCAGAATAATGAGGCCTGGCATTTATCAAGCTCTCCACTCTGTGAATTCTGATTCTGCTCCTCAGTCATGTATTCTGCTGATCTCTGAGAACTCAGGGATTAAACTCCAAGGGCTCAGGAGAAGGAGAAGAACGATGATTAAAGCCAAAGTTTATTTTGTCCTTACAGTTTTTTTCTGTTAGGTATTGCAGGCCACTGGAGCGTATCCCAGCAGCTCTGGGCACGAGGCGGGGTACATCTTGGACAGTGACCATGTGACTTACAGTTAGGGCAATATGGCAGAAAATTTACATCACGGTATTTTTCTAAATTTTGGCGGTATGACAGTACATCATGTTCATGTTCAATGTAAATGCTGTTTAAACAAATTAATCTACACTATATTTCCAAAAGTATTCACTCACCCACCCAAATAACTAAGATTATGGGTTGTTTTTCGGAGCTGGGCTTGGTTCCTTAGTTCCCAGTATCATCCTATATGAAAAACTTATATCATACAAGGAAAAAAAGACAGTGTTCAATATGTCTCAGTATTAGTATTGCCCTACTTACAGGCTTATAATGGTCTCTTATCAATTCTCCTGTACATTCGCTACTTTTTTTTTTTTTTTTTGAGACGGTTGTGTGAGGAAGGGCATCCTGTTTTGGCCCCTTGTTGGCTCACCTTGTGGAGCTCATACCAGAGTGGCCCGGGAAGATAATGGATGCATTATTAGATCTGGATACTGAATGATCCCATGGCTCACTGGTGCAGGATGCCAAAAGAGTTTTCTGTCTTCCAGGTCATTTTCAGCGTGAGCAGGTGCAATCGGAAGTTAATTCTTAGCCAATTTGAGGATTTTGAACTGAAAAACAATGAAAAGATAGATAAACACTTCATAATCTAACCATTTTGGAAGGTGTAAGTGTTAACCAAACACTGGTCTATGGGAAAACTGCGATGGTTTTGTCCGCTACAGTACTTCAGAGTAACCACTTGTACAGAAGGTGGTACTGCAGATCTTATTAAACACATCCATGAGGTAGTTTCCTGGTCTGGGGCATTTTGTTTGATGTCATTTCCTCATCCTGTCACCATTTCCTGTCAGCACACTGTACAGTATCTGTCCAAAAAGGGGTGAAAGTCAATAATGCATCTAAAAAACTACGGCAGATAATAGGGCTTAACAATTTTGAAATAACATCGAATCGCAATTTTTCTGACAGATATTGCGGTTGCGATTTTGATTTGCGATATATATATTGTGTAAAATGAATGTTCAGTTGACAGTTTACATTTTAAGCATGCAATATGATGAAATGATTAAGACTCTGGAAATGGGATAGTTTATTCTCTGCAGAGGACATTATATCACCTAAATAATTGCAGCAGATTAGCAGATAATTATGTAAATCACGATGACATGCATATACAGTGATAAATGCATCTTTTTGCCTTGGTTTCCTTGTCACGTGTTTCATGGTAACTTTAGAACAGAGTGGGAATTTCCCGATTAATTTCACTTATTAGAAAACAAATGCTTTCGTCTCCACTCGATCTTTCACTATTAAGAAAACACTTGAAGGACTATGACAAAGATCGATGGCACACGCAGCATCTTTGGCCTGTTCTGCCGTTATCTCAGCCACACCGCTGCTGGAGTTTTTCTTGATAAAAAACAATCTTCAAATGATATGTCAGCACATTTACAGAGCACACAGCAGGACGGCCGAGCCCAAAATGTCTCCGGAATCACGTCTAGACATCTGTTCTTTACCCAAATCCCCTCTTTCTCTCTCTGTCTGTTGTTGTTGTTGTCCGCTCATCTCTCCTCTCTCTCCTCTCCCTTTGCCTCCAACAAGTGTCTTATATTTCCAATGATGATTTGGCTCATAAATCTTGATAAAGCCGGTGGCGGTTCCGTTTCGGTGGAACAGGAAAGGGCCGCGGATGAAAAATGCCTGATGTTCGTGAGCCCGTTCCTGTTTTTCTGTCTTTCTCATTTGGACGCTGTCTTCGGGGAGAGCATTATTTCAAAGTGGATTTACTCACAGAGGGACACAGGGGTGTTGTTTGCCAGTGTGTGCTGGGATTTTAAATAGCATTTAGAGCGGTAAATCATCTGTGCCCATTAAACATAACAGTGGTGTAGACTTTGTAGAGTCACTTGAAAATTGTTGAGATTTAAGGAACTCAAAATAAGTTGGTGCAGTGGGGTGTACTGTATGGAAGACTGTAAAAAATATATATTTGAAGTATGGGAGCATGTAAGGACAGACACTGTGGGAGAAAAAAAAGAAGCAAAAACAATACAATAAAACTATATGAATGCACTTATTGGGGAAGTTGTCTCGTTGTCACTGAGATCAAAGTCAGAATTTTAACTTTATTCTCGGAATATTTGCAAAATGTGTTATGTTCCTTGTCCATGTCCTTGTTTTCTGTGTTTGTTTCCCTTGTGTTTTATTTTGTAGTCTTGGTTTGTTCTCGTGTTTTTCTGATTTACTGCGTTTTGTGTTTCCCGCCCTTGTGATTACCTGCCCCGCCTTAATGTGTTTCACCTGTGCCTCATTCTAGTGTGTGTATTTAAGCCCTGTGTTTTCCCCTGCTGTCGGTCGGTTCATGGTCGTTTCTTTGGTCGTGTCTCCTGGTGTCTCCTGGTGTCTCCTGGTGTCTCCTGGTGTCTCCTGGTGTCTCCTGGTGTCTCCTGGTGTCTCCTGGTGTCTCCTGGTGTCTCCTGGTGTCTCCTGGTGTCTCCTGTGTTTGTCTCCTCGTGTCTCTAGTACCAGCGCAATTTAAGTTCATTTTTTGGTCCGCATTTTTGGGTCCGTTTCCCTCTGTGTTCCTCAAAACCGTGACAAAATGTCTACATTTGTAAATCTTTTTGGTGAGTTTTTAGCCTCTACAGGACAGGAACCCAGAGAGGGAGATGTATGGAAATAAATGGTAAATGGCCACATTTATATAGCGCTTTTCTACCTCCATGGGTACTCAAAGCACTTTACATCAAGGAACCATTCCCCCATTCATACACACATTCATACACCAGTGTGCGCAGACACCGGACGCAAGGTGGGTTTAGTGTCTTGCCCAAGGACACAATGACAGTATGCAACAGTGGGAGCTGGGTTTGAACCACCAACCTTCTGGTTAGTGGACAAGCAGCTCTACCAACTGAGCTACTGCCGCAAAATAATTTCATCAGATTCTGGATATTAAATGCCTCTGAAAAAAGTGTCTGATTTTTCTTTGTCTCTGAGTTTAAGTCACTGAAATTAGTATTAGTGGCTCAATTTCAATGTATTTTTTCAATGATAAAAATTTCAGAATAAAAATTATTCCTTTAAAATCTTGATACCAATGTTTCCAAGTTTTTAAATTCAGAGTGTAAAATACGCAAACTGCATCTGCGTAATACTGGAAGCACTAATTGTCACTTAATTTGCACAATTTTTTTTTATTGATTGTGTGTTTTTTTTTATTTATATAAGCCATCAACTTTTTTTGACCTGTTATTTATTTCGCCAGGAAAGTCCCACTGACATTAACAGTCTCTACTATACATGTTTTTGGGGATCGGGGAAACTGGAGCACCCACAGGGAACCTAAGCGGACACGAGCAGAGCATGCTACCTCCACACAGTGCAGGAACCCAGGAGTAGCTCACAGTAGCTATTGAACCATTGAAAAAATGCACTGAAAATGAGATTCAGAGGCATTTAAAATTCAGAATCTGATGAAACAGTTTATCTTACCTATAGTCATAGACGGAAAATGGCACGAATGGCATAACGTACAAGCTCTACCAGGTGAGCCACTGTGACACCCCTAAAGATGAACTGTTTTGGGGATATTTTTACATCCCTGCTTGCACACTTGTGATGTTTACACAGCTAAGATTACTGTGCTTTGATATTTGCATGTGAACAGCCGAGCAGGTGTATCTCATAAAGCACTGCCTCATTTCATCGCCGCACCTTAACTCCGGCGCGTGCGTATCCAGTCTGCACCACGAACCCTGTCCCGCGTCACTCCAGGTGCAGCCGCGGGGGTCTAACCACTAATTACAGCCTGTCTCCTCTTTAACATGCTCTAATCACCGCACGTCATCACAGAACTGCCTCGCCTTTGTCTCCGGATCACCGTAGTTCCGCCACGTGTGCCCTCCGTGCCTCCGATTCTTCAGTAATAACACATCTCCGCGCACGCCAACAGATGCTTCTTTCCCCCCGCTGCTGCTTTCAGATTTCCCGCTAATAGTATGGCATTAGGAGAAGGCAGGCTGTAGTTAGAAAGTAAGCATTACAAAGGCGAAAAGATCCCGAGTCTGGTGCGGTGCGGTGTCAGTGTGGTTTTTTCTTGCGTGGTGAGATCACCCTGACTTTGGGGGAACAGTAGGTGATGATAGTAAGTCTTTGTCTCCAATCACAGCCACCTCCGTAAAGACAGAGCAGGACGGAGGGGCGAACGTGTCGTGAGTCATTGGGTGACTCAGTGTTGCAGGTGTGCCTTGGACAAACAGTGTCAGAGGAATAAAAGCAAAATCCTCAAACTGTGTGAGCACTTCTTTAAAATTAAAATAAACTAGCACAGCCATTCCCAAAGTCAGGAGTGTTACGGCCCTCGTAAATTTACCAAAATCCCACACGGTCCCCCAACAATACAACTTCCCTCGATTCCAAATTCTTTTCTCCATATATTTCTATGAAAAACATTGCAAAAGACACTGACTATTGGCTAAAAAGTGTTTAAAGTTATATTTTTAAACAAAAAATTTAAAAAAATGCTGCAAAAACTCAATAACTCAAGGCAAAGGATCCCTCAAGATTTTTGGGGCCAACTCAAAATCTCAAGTTTTCCACACTTTCACTTAATTTGATGTTCATACGTCTAAAAAGTTTTTCTCTCTATCATTATTTTTTTTACTCATCTTACAGCCAACTTACAGTGTTCAGAAAAAGTTATTCTTTTGTTAAATGTAGTATATTTAGTTTTTATTATTATCAATAATACTTTTTCTGAACAGTGGAGTCAGTTGGCTGCAAGATGAGTTGGAAAAAATAAAGATAGTGAGTAAAACTTAAAATGTCATGTTTTTAGATGTATGAACGTTAAATTTGGTGAGTAAAAAAATAGTTAACTTGAGATTTTGAGTTGATCACCAAAATTCAAGGGAGGGATGCCTTGAGTTTTTGCAGCATTGTTTTTTACAGTGCATTTCAAACTCAATTTATTTTTATGTACTTCATATAGACAGCCTCTGGGGGCCCCCCTGCAGTACCTTTGAGGACCCCCAGGGGGCCCTGGACCCCACTTTGGGAACCGCTGAACTAGCATATGTGACGTAAAAGATACAAGATATACATGAGTTTGGACGGTGGGAGGAGGCTGGAATACCTGAGAAACCCTCTAGAATAAATTTATTAGCTCTTTTATTAGCTGTGGGCGGACTTTATGGACACAAGCTCACACACGAGTCTACATTTTGGCTCTGGAGTTATTGGGGAGGGGAGTCTCCAGCAGGCGGGGGAAGTTTAATTTGTTCCGTGAAATGTTTCTTTTTTGACTTAGTTTTTGTTGGAAGCTTATTAAAGCAGAGGCTCGACATTCTCCTCCTCGCTTCTTTATTTATTAGCTCCACAGTGTCGTGGAAAGTTAGAATTGTCATTAGCATGATCCAGATATTTCCTGTTATAGCTTCTTCCAACACATTTCTACTTCTCCTTTATTTTTAGGTTGTTTTTTTTTGTCCTGTTTCCCTTGCCTTTTTGCTTGCCAGGACATTTACATGATTCAATGTAGAAAACATGTAAAATAGCTACTGTTAGCATCTCCTGCTCAGTAGTATATCCATATGCTGGGTAGTAGCACATTACAGATAACTGGTGCTACTTTAGCATGTTTCAGATTTAAGTATATTCAGCCTGGTAACCATTAGCATACTCGGGACAGTATCCAGTATCTTCAAGGCTGTAACAGATCAAGATCAAGATCCTCTGGGTAGTAATAATAATAATTTAATCTTATACAGCACTTTTCGAGGCACTTTACAATTAGGTGCATTATTCATTCACTCACACATTCACACAGGCAAGGTGGGTCAAATGTCCAAGAACACAGCGACATTATGAACTGGGCACTAACCAGAGGGTTGGCAGTTTGATTCCTGCTCTAACCCAGTGCATACTGCTGTTGTGTGTTTGGGCAAGACACTTCACCCGCATCGCCTTCTCCAGTCACATTATGAGGGCATCTGGTGCAAAAACTTACCACATGAGCACATGATTGATCACAAAAGAGAGCAGCTGAAAATGTTACAAGGTTAAACTGTTTTTTATAATTTACTATTTTAAAGTTACACTGTGTAACTTTTCTCCTAAATATGTGGGGCATACTGACTTGTTTTTGTGATTTTTTGAGCGATTATAAGGCCTGAGGCGCGATCTGTTGCTCCGAGCGGGGCTTCTGTACTGAGAAACCGCCCTCGCAACTTGGCCGGGAGCGCTCCGCTGTTCAGTAAAAGTCACGTGACAGGGAACGACTTGCTTTACGGCATTCCCCCTTCAGCTCTTATACCTGAGGTGCAGTATAACCATGAAGCTACTTTTAGCATTGTTATTTTCACCAGTTCGTCAGGGCCGAAGAACACAAGAAGATGAAGACAATGTCGGACGAGGCAAGAAAAAGAAAATGTGAAAGGGACCGCACCAGATCACAGACAAGAGTCAACATCGGACAGACTTTTGCTCGCTGGCGTCAGATGAGAGACAGAGAAGGCTGCAAATCGGATCACGTTTTTGCTTCTTTATTGTTGGGCAGGTAAATTAGCCTCTTTATTTTTTCTTTAGAATGTGCTTTTTCATACAGTTATTAGTTGTTTTAATGCGACCATTGCACGATAAGCTAACGCTAGTGCTAACTCTATAGAAGATCCAATCTGCGGCCACACAAGTGGTTACAGAAGTTTATACAGTAAATATGAATGCACTCTCTAGTCCCATTGTTAGTTTGACGTAACACACGCTCGCACAGTTTCAGAAGGAGGAGGGGTCCAAGCTAGTGTTTACGTTTTGCAACAGTGCAGTGGCACCTGTGGCCTCTAGAGGCGCAAGACCGGGAATCTTACACAGTGTAACTTTAAATTCTGTAATGATCTTACCTCACTTGACTTCTGTTGAGGTCTTGTAAGGCATCCACTGGCTCTTCAATTTATTGTTTGGATGAAATTTACCAACATTGGCATCCTCTTTGCTAACTGAGGGGTGCCAAACAAGATGGGACAGTGAAGACTTACACATCCTTGGAGTAGGCTAATACTTCAGATAAGGCAAGGTAGACTTTATTGTCCCTGTAGGGAAATTTGAGCCATCCTTCAATGCCATGGGGGCGCCTCACACGGTCAGGGAATAGAACCCGGGACCTTCTTGCCATGAGGATGAGCGCTAACCACTTTGCCACTGCGCTGCCAGACGCTGCCTATGTAAGTTCAGTATCTGTGACATGTTAAGTCCATTATAAAACTGTAAACTGGACGCCGTGTCTATGAACGTTTAAAGTAAAGCCCTTATTTGAGGTTAAAAATGTTCTTTAGTGTTGATTTAAAGTCACACCCTGGACCCGAGCGGCGCGTCCCGGGACTCTTAGCCTCTGGACCTGTTTGGCCGAGCCGCTCTCTCTTGATTAAAGTGGTATTCACGAGGTCGATATGCTGAGTTCTGACTTCACTGAATACACTGAGGAAAGCACTATCACCGCTCGCTTACTCCTCTACAGTGAGAGCACACACGGAGCACACGCTGAGTCCGGGCTTTTTCCTCATCTCTGCACTCCGGCTGGATTCTGGCTGCCCCCGCAATTCTCATTTCCGCCCGGTGACATTTTTATTAAAAGATAAATTGTTGTCTGTGTGAAAAGAACACATTCGTTCAGCTGTTGCTTAATTGCGTGAGGGATTTGGCCTTACTCTCTCGTCCAATTTGTTTGCACGAATTCGCCGCAAAAGCTTTCTCCTAATCTGCGCACCAAGCAAGTATTACAAACGTTTTTTTTTTTTTCCTGAAAGACACTGGATTTATATTGGGATTAATAAGCAGAGAGATGCAGCATCACTCAAACACTTCTAGCTCTGGATTCAATTAGGCCTGTGCTCCTCTGTCTCTCAGAGCGCGCCTCAGGGCTTCAGACGTTAAACAAAGAGATTTATATGCTGTTCTCTCCTACATTCACCTATAGTCTAGACTTTTCATCTCACCACAGGCACTAGAAGAATAAAAACAGTTCCACTTAATTTAAGAAACAAGCTGTAGGTGAAACATTTAGCTGACATACAGTAAACACGTATAGTATTTTTCATTCATGTTATGAAAAAGGCAAAAATCTAGGAATCACAGTTTTTGATGGAAAAACTCTGAGCAAACAGTGAGAAACTAATCTGCCATGGTTCATAACCAATAACATGGAACAGGAACATGTGGCCTTTAGTTTAGCAGCAAGTATTAACTCACTGACATTAAACAGGTCGTGTATATTGCCATTTGCCAAAACATATTTGCTTAATTTTGATTTTGTGGTCTACTTAACTTAGACTTGAACTTAGACAGAGTTTATTGAGCCACAAGGGAAATCAACTTTGGCAATCATCTTGCCTGGAAAATCCAGACTGATATGCATGAACGAGTTCAAATGAACGCGCTCACTGAACACGTTCATTTTTATGTGAACTGAACACAACACATTTGTAAATCAAGAACTTGAACGTGAATTTGTTCAGATTATGTGAATTTGTTTTCTCCTGAGTCAAGTGGCGAGGTCTGATCGCACTTTTTAAACAGCGCTGTCCCTCACTGCCCACGGGCTCCGCTCCAAAACTGCACCGCTTCACCAGAGAGCGCTTGTGTGTGCAATGCATCTTGGGTAACGTAGTGTGAAGCCAAAGATAGTCGAATCTAATATCTTTGGCTTCACACTACGTTACCCATGATGCACTGCACAAGCAAGCAATACAACAAGCGTAGCCTTCATAGCAACACTGGAGCGGGCAGCAGCAGCAGTCTGACAGTGGCAGTGCAAGTGAAGGCACAGAGAACACAGACGATGCTGCCTCTAACTATGATCATTTACAGACATTTTACACATTGTCAAGACTCTGACAGGAAAAAAACCTTACCTTTCTGTGCAAGCTTATATAAGCAAAAACGTCCATTTTGTGTGATAGAATTTAAGATCTACAGTGAGGCTAGAAGGTAGGTACATGTATCGTGATAGAAGTCATAGTTTGAAAAAAAGTTCAGCCTTTCATTTACATATCTCACCTAAAAATAACATGAACTGAACTTTGAACTAGTTAAAAATTAAAATTGTGAACTATGAACGTGAACAGTTCACTTTGAACATGTGTGAACTGAACTTTGAACTAGTTCAGGAAAAGTGTGAACTTGCAAAACACTGGTCTCTGTGTTATTCTACAGAGAAATATCAGTGTGGTCACCACGCCTGTCCTGCAGTGGTTTACTCAAATCCAAACCGTACCGTGCATTTTGATTGGTTTATTTAAGTCACGTGTTCTTCGCGAGCAGCGTCACTCGTACGCGTCTCCTCACCGACAACAATCAAGATGGCGCACCGAGGAGCCGAGAGTTAGTTTCATTCAGCGGTATGGTACGGTAATGTTGAAATAACTCCCTCGTTCCTCCCTCGTGGCTTCACTACTCCGTTTGTTTACTTTCTCACTTTCTTGTCGCTTTGTTAACGTCACATCCGCCATTTTCTGATTGGCTAACTCTGCTGTCCGTTAACTCGGGTTTGCTCCGCCCTAGAAATCGAATTGATTCTAAGGCGACCAGACTCATCCGCTGGTACAGCGGTGAGTCTGGAATTTCCAGGCAAGCAATCATCAACTTAGAGCACCACAAAGTGCTCACAGCAAACATTTAATAATAATTTTGATAGAAATACCCCAATAACATTAATAATGATGCCTACATGTGTAGGAATTCTTTTTTTAGGTGTTTGTTAACTTGTCTAAGTGTACTGAACATTATGTTATGTCTATTGATTTACTCTTTCTGTAAATATTTAGTTGTTGTTTTTATCATCATTATTACAGGTTTATAGTTATTGGGGCAACCTGTCAGGAGCAGTGGGCGACCGCTGTGCAGCGCCCGGGGACCCTTCTCCAGATCTTGAGCCAGGATCCTGGTCAGGAGCACCTGGCTGGAGGATCAGTCTTTTCTGTTTTATGACCAATGGGCGTGATGCTGGGCTTAGAGCGGTGACGTCACAAAAAAGTTAGAAAATAGAAAGTTATTTTTTTAGCCAAATTAAAGATTTCGAAGAGGGAAAAAGTCCATGGTGTGAAAAAAGATCATAAAAACTACAAAATCTGACCATTTTCTCAGCTGTAGGTGTCCTGTCAGCCAAGCACCAGGCGTTTCTTTTTACTTTATGCTCTATGGGAAAAATCCTTTCTGGGCCACATGTGATTTTTCACTGCAGTTCCACAGAGTGGCCACTAGTAAATTTGGCATCGGGGAGAGGGGGCGGTGCCCTATCCAGGTCTTATTATACATCCATGGGCGACAGTGCTAACCACTTTGCCTCTGTGCCGCTGTATTCTGATGACATCATCAACAGGTGACAACAGAAGATCTGCCCACCAGAGCTAATGGCTGTGTCCGAACATCCTCCCTAATCCCTCTACAGTGCACTATGTAGTGGTCACGCCATTTTGTAGTGGTGTCCGAATGTCTTGTGGATAAAAAATAGTGCACTCAAAATTTCCCACAATGCATTTTGAAAAGTAGTGGACAGCGATGGTCACTAGACGGTCAGTATAGACCAGAATGCTTTGCAAGTTTCTTCGGAGAACAGGACTATAAACTGTACACAACACGTCTGAATGAAACCAGTTAGAAACGCCTTTTTTACTTCTGTCACGTCGTAATCACAAATAAAAAGCTCTTAAAATTGCAGTGTAAAATTGCTAACGTTAGCTTACCCAGCATTCAGCCTCCTCACGTAAGGCACAGAGCTGCAATAATCCAGTCTGTTTTATTCATTATAGCGATAATTCATGTTAAATATCACACGTATGACTATTATTTATCTATAAATACTAAACCATAAAGTGAGTGTGGGGGGCTTTATCACAGAAGAACATTATCAGCAGAGTTTCAACAAACTTTTTTTACACAGACGTCAGAGTCACGTGATCACCGGTGAGGGAGAAATAGTGTGCGAGTGTCCGAATCATTCACAAAATGAGTGCACTATAGTCCGCTATCTAGTGCTGGACTATTTAGTGATTGAGGGGTTAGGGCCTAGGGGTGACGTTCGGACACAGCAAATGTGTTACTTACATCGGTCAAGAGGACTGGTTATACTTTGTGAATGTTAGCTTGGTTAGGCTAATAGTTATAATCTTTATATTTTGTATTATTAAATTTAGTCAGAAATAACCTTGCCCTTACCCTAGAATTAACAGAGCCAACATTTTATCACACACATTTTTAAAGAAATGTTTATGAAACACTACGCAAAGTTTTAGGACCACTAACATAGGGATGAGCACTGAAACCTGGTTCTACCTGAGAACCGCTTCTTCTCCACTGTTAACGATCCCCGCCCCCGAGCCACACCTCTGGCTCCCCCCCACATCTCTGACGGTGATGTGGCTCCTCCCTCCTTTGCATTGTCATGGTAACACAGACTATTGTTTAGCTTAATAAGTTTAATGAGTGGTTTATTCAGAAAGAACGGTGCAAACTTGCTCTTGCTGCTCCTAAATCAACATTAAAATTAACATGTCTATTTAAAAAGCATAAATGTAATTTATCAGCTGTGGATTCAATAGTAAGCCCATCATCATAATAAACTGTATGGCCACAAATCTATTTAATTTTTATTCACAGATTTATCAGGAATCAATAAGAGCACTGATAAAGAATCGGACTGATGAGCAGAATCAACAATGGCAGTGACATTTGTAAAATCTTATCACTTCCCATCCTCACTAACACTACATCTGTGTCAAATAAAAACTGCAGTAGTAATATAATCACTACAAAAATCCAGTGGAGAGTTTTTTTGGATCCAACCCTCACTCCACGGATCGTTTGGTTCATTTGTTTCATGTCTGACTCACAGCTGTGTGGTGGGCTACGCACAAACACTCAGCAGAACGCAGCAGAAGTTTGTTTTGACATAACACTTTTTATTAATTACATTGTATCATGACAGACTGGTCCACGTTCAGGGAGAAATCAAACCCAAACCATCACCAAAATGACTCACTGTAACCATGTTCACCACTACCACCACGCACCGTATGACTGTACAGGTTACCCCCGGCCCGAGTGTGTGTGGACCGGCAGAGCGGGGCGTTAGCATGTAGCGCTAACAGCTGCAAAAGACAGAGCTGCTCCAGTCTAAACAATATTTCCATCTTTAATTGCTTAGTGTGCTTTGCAGATGCAGGATTTACAGTTTAAAAGAACATTGTATTGACTTTAACATACAGTCATTTTTATTCAGTGCTTTACAAGACAGGTTTTGTCGAGGGCCAAATGAACATAAAGAGCAGAAGAAAAGTGGACTGTGGAAAAATGTCTCCCCGTGTGTAGATTTTGTGTGCGTGAAGCCAGCAGACAACTTTTAAATAATTTGAAAAAGGACCAAGAATGAGGATTACACTTGAATTGAAGCATGAGCACTGAGAACAAAAGTAGAGTTTAGAAGAATAATTGCCTACTATTCATTTGAATACAAAGAGCATAGAAAAAAAAAACAAGTTACAGCTGCTACAACTCTGTCTGCAGCAGTCAGTGCTAGCAGTGGAGCTGAAGTTAGCATTAGCTGTGCTCTACAAAAACAACAACAAAAAATAGAGATTGGCAAATATGGGGAAGAAAAAATGGTAAGATTTGTTTGCCATTATGTTCAGTTTGTTTTTACAGTTTTTCCTGGGATAATGAATGAATTTTGCTGGACCATTTCAAGTCTAAAGATTTATATTGTTCACCATCAAAATCTTGGTTGCTAGAACAATACAATATTCAAGGGACCAGTTAACATTTTAAGAAAAAAAGCAGTGCACCAAAAGTAAGAGTTTAACTGTGCCAGCCCTGCCACAAAAACACAGATATATAATGTTTTATTTTCAGCTTTTATAAGCCAAAACATTTTGTCTCCAAACTACATCTCTATTCAGAAAATTGTGGTGATAAAAATTCCCAGGCTAACCACAAGCATTAGCCTAAGCTAACAACAACAGGGGGATAATTTCCCCCAAAAAAGTTACTATTAAATGCAACTTAGGTCATAAAATAAGGACATTTTACTGCTGGAGTTTAGAGGGAAACAACTTGGCTCCACTTGGTTGTGAAGAAAGTATTTTATTATTACCCAGTAATGTTCTGGGAAGAGTCTGTCTTTACTTTACCTTCAAAGCTAGCGGGAGAGGGATGATCTCACAGTCCACTATTCTTTTTACTAAATGTGCTTCAAGCCTCTATAAACCAACCATCACCCACAGACAAAAGCACAGAACAGATGCTAAAACAAAAGTACTGCATATAGCATATCACAGTTTAATATTTCATGTTTTTTTGTTTTGTTTTGTTTATTTTTTTTTGCAGAAAAGCTGTGTGCGTGGTAGTACAATTGTTTTGGGCGAATTGGGGCTCCAGAATAATCCGAGCGCAAAGGTAAGCTTAGCGATGCCCTTTTGGATATTTGGGATCTATTAGCGCTGACTGTGATCGCAGGCTTTGAGAGAGAAGGGGATTAGACGTGATATGGATCATAACACTCTCAAAGTGCGATGCTTATCTGTGTGTGGAATTCACACTGGAGTACGGAGTCGCACGGCTCACCCCTGGCCCCGAAATCGATATATTAATTTCCATGCGATATAAGCGAAGGAAAGCATTTGTTAATATTGCTGATACACACCTCTGCGAATGCCAGGTTGGGTGGAAGAGAAGGCTGATTTTAAAGTCATAAATAAAGCAATTGAGTGATTCCCATAAATCTTAGCTGCCATAAAACCAACCTCAGTCCTGGACCACTGGCTACAGCCATTTATCACCGATTGGTGACGCCGACAACAAATCAATCCCCAAATTCCCATGTTGAATCTGGCTGCATTTGAACTAGGATTTGAGAGTGATCCCTCCTGAATTATAGGAGCATCAATCAGCCTTCTCCCCACACACACGGACACACACACACCTGTGAGGCTAGAAGGAGCAAACAGCTTTTAAATCTACTCTAAATGTCATGAGGGGCCTTTGAGTTTTAGTCCACACTAGTGCATTTTCAATTTTAAACAGCTTTCACAAATCTACCTTTGTTTAGAAATGACAATAGTGCACTCTTAAAGATAAACACTTGTGGAAATGCAGGATCTTATATACTGTACGTACATATACAGGCATTTAGCAAGGGAAAAAAAATACTGTATGTCCAGATGTTGTTAACAGGACAGAATCTGCATCATGGTGTTTCTTTTGACCCCTAAAATATTTATTTATGTTCAGATTAAAATGTTGAAAATGCATTAATGTGGACACAATACAAAGGCATTTAAAAAGAAAACAGATTAGTGTGGACACAGCATGAGTCCCATACATCTCTCTCCATTTCTCTGCCCTTTCACTTCATCCTAACGACAAAATAAAGTCAAATAGTACAATCTAGATACTGACACAGTCTCGGACACAGTAGTTAATAGCAACGCTTAATTCTTTCAGCAGCTTATTCACATTTTGTACATGTATTTTAGTTCATTCCACTCGCTGTTGTTGTTGTTTTACAAAAGGGGAAAAAAAAAGTAGTAGCACTTCTAGAGACAAAAGTTTAAGACTATCACGTACAGTAGGCAGCATAGAAGAGGAAAAGTCGCTCCAGTCTATTTTACAGTAGGTCACTTGAATAAGAGAAAAACAAAGTCTGTGATTGTCAGTCCCTCGGTTTGTGTCCGTTCATCGCGCAGCAGTAGTTTTGTTCTTTGTTTGAGGATTATTTTAGCCTCCTTCTCAGACCCCTTTTCCACCAAGAAAAACTTGTGCTACAGACAGTGGCCTGGTCAGTTCATGAATTTGGTCAGCTATGATGTCCATAACCCTTTAAGCTTTATTAAAAATCCACTCCAAGGCATTAGACTTCATTGGTGTCTAACAATAACACTGTACAAGTTCTGAACGTCTTTGCCGCGCCTACTTGCAAACAGTCCATATCTTTCGTAATTATTATTATTTTGACTGGTCTGGCCTTTAAACTACTTCTTTTTAGCTTTGCAGACAGTAGTGTTGTTGTTAAAAGCTGGGAAACAGTTCGCGAGTAGGAAAAGAGCAGCGACCTGTGATGGTTGATCTTTCTCGCTTGCAGCTCTTGTGTAAAACCTCAAGGACAGCCTTTAGTGCCCTGGTTTCATCTGTTTCAGCTTTACAGACAGTAGTTTTGCTGTCAAAAGACTAAAAACACTTCAAAGTCAGTTAGACAGTGGCTACAAACCAAGCCTAAACTGCCCTGGTAAAAAAAAAAAAGCGGTATACAGGTAGTAGATACTGATGGTTGATCTTTCTCGTTTGTTATAGTTATTATTATTACACCCAAAGTATGTCCTTTAGTGCCCTGGTTTGGTCTGTTTTTAGTTTTACAGACAGTGGTTTTGCCGTTAAAAGACTAAAAAAGCAAGCCAATCAGACACCAGCTACAAAACCAAGCCCTGGTGGAAAAGAGGTATCCAGGCATTAAACATATCATCAACAATAACTGCTGTCCATCTTCACACAGTTCATTATTTTATTACAAAAAAAAAAGATAAATAAATACAGCAGGTTCGTACACAGTGCATCCAGCGGAGATGTTTCTTGGTTGGACACGGGAAGGGGGGAGGCATTCACAGTTTTCTGCAGCTCAGCTCACCTATCCCCTCTCATATTGCACACAGTTATTTAGTGGGCACTTCTGAATCACGTCGAGTGTGCTTACTCGGTGCGAGCGCTACTACTCCGCAGCACAACACATCTGTGATTTCAGAGGAGCGTTTTAGCCTGCACCCTGTCACCATTCAGTGTCAAAGTGCGGAGAAGTTCACTTTAAAAATGTGGACTTTTTTTTTTGCTTTTTAAAATCAGATCATTGTCCAAGAAATGTGATCTTTATGGCAAGAATTTTGTAAAATAAATGGTTTGTGTCAAAGTAAAGGCAGATAATATAGTGTAGTGCTGAGTAACTGTATTAAATAGAAAACTGTAGCGTTGCAGTGCTAAACTTTAAATACTTTTTGACCTTTTCCCGGGCTTTATGAATAGGACTCTGGACTCGAACCCAAGACGTCAAGGCAGGCTGTAGTTGCCCTGTTGCCAGGCTACTAAACTTTAAAAAGTATTTGCAGTAATTTTAATAAAACATTTTAGAAAACTTGGAACACTTTGACTTGTATAGTTAAGTGTACTAATGAAGTGGGTGAAAATTATAATAAATTGGATCCACTTGGCTTTGGTTTAAACTCAACTCAAGTACAAGAGCCTCAGAGGGTCAAACTTATAATTAAAAGTGCTACTGGGCTCACAGCAAGACGCAACTTAATGTCCAATGTTAACTTTTTGACATCAACATTTAAAGCATTTCAAGCATTGCATACAGAATTTTAATTGCCCAGCACTTCACTTTAATTTTTTTTCTATTTCTTGCCAAAAAAGGACACAAAAAATGGCCAGGATATGATGTTAAAAAGCAACAAAAATTGTACACATTAAGCTCCGCTCCAGATCTACAGTAGCATCCATTGCTATTGTATAGAAATGTGCATGTGATGACAGGCTGAGGAGACTTGAAGAGGGAACCTGACTTCCAAAAGAAAAAAAAAGTCACACCCCAAATTATCTTACACATCTGCCAAACAACAAAATTAGTTAAAGCAGTTTTCCCGCTTTCAATCGGCTGCAAAAGGCAGCCTTATTCAATATAGAAAGTAATGTACAAAAAGCATCTTCAGTTATTATAAATTAAAGTAATTAATAAACTGTTCACATTAACATCAATACCATCAAGTGCTGTTAAAAAAATCTATCACTTCCAGCTCTTTATATTATGAACATCCAAATAAAATGATTAAAATATGCTCGAGTAAAATGTGAAAATCCATGGGCGCTCTTGTAGATAGATATATACAGAGAGTGTGAGCTCTAAGTGTTTCTCGATAATGGGCCAAGTGTTATTGAGTAGATCTGCTTTGGTGGACTGCCAGTAAAGATATGATGCGGTTAGGGCCGGCTATAGGAATGCCAAGTGGAAGGAGGAAGGGTGGGCGTTCAACTTGTGGCTTTTTACAACATCTGCGGGCCACGGTAATGATGGATGCCCACTTTTACTCTCCCCCTGAGGACACTCTGCCTCCAGACCTCCTCCATCGTCTTTCTAGTCCACTGCTTCTTTCCCAATCTCCTCGTCGTTCCCCCTTGACCCTCTGTTTCTCCTCCTCCATCTCCATCTCCATCCCTCTTTCCCTTTTCTTCTCAGGCCATAAAACAATAAGTCTTGAATGTCTGTGAGGAGACTGTGCTAATGGAGCCCATTAGTCTGTAATGAAATATACATTACACCATTACGGACCGAAGAAGACGGGGGCCTGGCTGAAGCACTGCAAATAATAAAACATGCACAATTCAATTTCCTTCTCGGGCCCCGTTTTGAGTGTCTCAGAAATTGTGCGTGTGAGACATGATAAGGTACACAGTGTATTCTTTCATGTAACCCCTCCCTCCCTTCCCCAGCTCCCGAGCGCTCACATGTGGTTATCCGAAGATGTCTGAGTGCTAATGATTTAATATGGGTTGACCGTATGAACCACACCTTCTACCATACAGGCAGACCACCAGAAACCCCTTTGGATTCCCTGTAGCAGACTGAAATACCCTCTTACCCTCCCTTCCTCCAACTCAATATAGCGCCCTCGCAATTGTCAGACAGCTGCCGACAAGTGAATCAATTGACCTTCGACATTGCACTTGGCGTCTCGAGCGGAGCATCTGTCACGGCCCGCAAGCGAAGGGAAGTAAAGTGGTCGTCGTGTCGCTGGCGGTGCACTCCAAAGAAAGCCGGCGACGCGATGTCATGTGCACATAAACTGAATATGGCCAACGCTGTGTCTCGAATTACATACTTGTATTAGTGCAACCCTATAAACAATGTACGCTAACATGGCCGCAAGCGAGACGATGCGTGTAGGCTTTCCAGAGCAAACACGCACACAGTATGGTGGGCAAAACACAAAGTATGTCACCATATTGAGTAACTAAGCCCAGAAGGTACCACATAACATTCAATTTTAGTATTTTACAAGTGGCAGTCAATGGGAAGTTACCATATTCGGCATAAGGCATTTTAATAACAATTACAATAGCTGTTGCAAGCAGCTGCTAACGGCCAGCACAGCAGAAAATCACATTTACTAATCATCATGAATGCATTTGGCTGCTACTAACCTATGGCTCCTGAACAGCCCTCTCTGTGTAGATGTGCTATAGGTTGTGTTTTGTATAGCTCTTGTTGTTGTGATAATGACTGTTCCCTTTTTAGTGCAGTCCAATTAATTGTAAGCTTTTATTTCTTCCTGTTTAAAGGGGCTATATTATGCAAAATCAACTTTTCTAAGCTTTCTACCATGTTATAATGTTGTTTCCTCATAAAATCCATACCTGGAGTGGTGTTTTGCTTCATTCACGCCAGTTTGAGTAATCCTCTATTCTCTGGGATGGCCGTTCTGAGGCCTCAAAACGCTTAGTTGCACGAATCTCCGCCTCTCCCACGAAGCCCCGCCCACTCCAGGAATCACTGACCAATCAACAAGCCCTCTACATCCAGTCTGCTCTCATTTATTTATCCAAAAAACAGTGTACAGCTCTGATTCCTCACAGCTATTTTTTTTTATTTATTTTGTAGTGAAAGGGAATCATGCATAAAGTTTAAGGAAGTGCACTGCTTTTTTTTTCTTCAAATTATGTTCTAAAAATGACAACCTGCTGGTCTCTTCACTTGTTTCTTTATGGCACCAGTAGATAACTTATTAAAAACATTATCTTTTAGTCAGATAATCTTTTTAAAGGTTGCAAAATGTGCAATCAATCTTGTTTTAAAAATATGACTAAAAGCATAATATACCCCCTTTAAAAATTTTAATAAAATGAAAATTGAACTATTACTATCAACCCTTAAAGAATATGTACCTTTTGCAAGCCTGAATAAATGGAAAGAGGGCATCTGGCATAAAAAGCTGCCTCCCATGTGACTCGATTGCTGTGAGAACTTCCTATAAGCATTTAAACAACTTTTTTTTTAATATCTACCTCCATTTTTCCAGCCAGGTCATCAATATGGCGACCTTTGAATACATAACTGCGCCTTGCTGCTCATCAGTCTTACAATTATGAATGTTAGCATAGATAGTGCACTGCATTTAACCCTACTTGTTAATATAAAATCACTTAAATGAGACAAGTATGTGATTTGAGACACAGTTGTTTACAGCATTGCATGAGATATTGTTATATAAAGACACTGTATGTCAGCCTCAAACTATTTTTTACAGTTCTAATACACAAGTTATTGTATTGTTTCTTTTATGTGTCAGCCTGAACGGCCAATCGGAAATGTTATCTGACAAAACAAACAAAAACAAAACAAAACAGTGACTTCCTCTCCCACCTTTTTTTCCTCTTGTAGTCTGTAGTACGTCAATCATCCGCGGTGTAGGCTGCGTTTGAGCGAATGCTGACGCTCGTGTAACAGTTCTGACAGACACAGAGTCAGACGGAAACAGAAAGAAAGGCTGAGAGGAGGGAAACACAGTGTCTTCAGGGCTCCATAGTCGCACAGAGCCGAATCCTCAAAAAAAACAAAAACAAAAAAAAAAAAACATCTCCAACTGTCTCGTATTTACAAGCAAAAGGATCCAGAGGAAATCTTCCCTTGAACATCCGGAAGGGAAAGTGCGGGCAAAGTAAGGGAGCCGCCAAAATCCTCTGTCCTGTTAGAATCAGGCTTCATAAATTTTTAGCCCCAGTCAGATTAAAGCATTTGAACGAGGGAGATGATGCTTTTTTTTTTTTTTTTTTTTTACTTTTTTCTTTCCCAAAGTTAAAATACTCCGGGATGAAGAAGGAGGAAGTGGGGACGGGAGCAGAGATGCACAAAGGAGGAGGAAACCGGAGAGAATACATTTTTGAAGATTGCCTTTAAGTGTTTGATGATAGCTTCACATCCTGTACAGTCCATCGTTCGCAGATCCACGCACACATCACACACACACACACTTTGGGGGAGAGGGCAGGGGAAAGGGGGCGGTCCTTGTTTTTTTTTTGTTTTTTGTTTTAGCCCAGGATGTCCAGATAAACCGGAGAGGCCTTGGCCAGGTTGAGGAGCAGGCCGTGGATCTCCTTGATGTTGAGTCTCATGTGGGGCTCCCTCTGCCAGCAGCCCAGCATCAGGTCGTACACCTCTTTGGGACAGGTGCGGGGCCGCTGCAGCACTCGGCCCTGGGTGATGCACTCGATTACCTGCGCGAGGAACAAAACAGCAACAATGTCATTCATGCCACACTCAATACAGCTGTAGTACTCACTATTTTGCAACAGATAACTTTTTATTAATCATGTTAATGCTCAGCCATCCATATTATAGCAATATTCTGTGTGTATAGTGTATAATGTATTTACTTATTATTTATTTACTTCTATTTTGTGTAGATTTGTTCATATTTGTACATATTTTTAATAAGAGCCCCTTGAGATGACCCATCTCGTTTTCAAGGGGGTCCTCAAATTAAATTCAAAACAACAGAGCAGCAGAGCATTTTCCACAAAGTAAAACACAAGACAACAGCACAACAAAACAATTTAAAACAAACACACACCCACTCTAAATACACCCCATTTTTAAGCCCTTACACAGTTGTTTATGATCATCTAAAACAAAAGGCACAATTTCAAAACTTTACAAAGTCGATTATAATTGTAGAAAATATAAAGCATAATTTGAAGACTTTACAGCATCGTGTAAACAAAAAATCAGAAATCTTTAGAGCAGGGGTAGGCAACCCCTGGCCCGTGGGCCAAACTTGGCCCTTGGCTAGATAAAGGTGGCCCTCATCAACTTTTTAGCTGATATCCACTTTTATTATTTGCTAATACTTGATAACATTTAACCCCATGGTGCTGTCAGTGAATGAGGCACTGTAAGACCCTATTTGCAAGCATACAGCGCTCTGTCATGGTTACCTTTGCCTCTGTCCAATAAGTATCCAATGTTTATCTTATTTGTTGTGTAAAAATGTAGCAAAATAGTGGGCGGTGCGATTGGGGTGAGGATTTTTATTTATTTATTTATTTATTTTTAAGGTATTTATTTATTGATCTCTATATTTTGTAAACGTAATTGAACATGCTAATATATGTTCATTTAAAGGTGCCAAGGAACCATGACAGAGAACTGTATGTCCATTCTTGTGACCCACCACCTGGTGGTTCAAAAATGATTTGGCCCGACTGCTATCAAACATACCTACCCCTGCTTTAGACCATCTACAGTCATTTATGATTGTATAAAATAAAAGAGCATAATTTGAAAGCTTTACAAAATCATTTATGGTCGTGAAAACTAAAAATAAAAAAAATCTTAAGACTTTCTAAAGTCATTTATGCTTATATAAAATAAAAAGCATAATTTCAAGACTTTAGGAAGTCATTCATGGTTGTACAAACTTTAAGAAAATAATAATACATAAATATATCTATATAAGACCTTACAAAGTAATTTGAGATTATACAGGGTAAAGTGTAAACACAACAAAAGCACCTATCAAAGTTAACAGATCATTATATTGTAATACTTTCCCCAACACTGATTTAGAAACAAAGGCAAATGTTCTTAAGATGCATTAATTAGCATTTTGGAACAACCAAACTGAAGTTAAGGAGCGAATAGAAACAGGATGTGAACATTTTGTATATTTTTATGTATTTTGTTTGCTTTTATTCATATTCTTTTATTGCTTTTAACTATCTTATACCATTTTTTCCTTTATTTTTGTGTGTATTTAAGTGCAACTGAGCTATTGTGACCAAATAATTTCCTTTGTGTATAATTAAAGTGTGTCTAAGTCTATATTACAATTTAGATTCACCCATTCACCAACACATGAATGTCTTTGGAAATGAAATGGGAACCCAGGGTAAAAAGAGAAGAGCTGCAGACTCCGCCAAAAGAGATTGTGTCAAAGAGATCAAACCCACAACCTCCTGAGAAGCAGAACACTTATCTTCACATTACCTGTTGATTTAAGTTTGGAAATAAAGTTACGCATTAAATAAAAAAGCAGAAATGACCAAGTCTTAGCTCTAACTACTGATGGAGAAGCAGCCCAAGAAATCAAATACATCTAACGGGACTGAGAAATATACATATTTAGATAACAAACCTATACAAATGTGAGCTTTTGCTTTCTTTTCAGGATATTTCCTAATAAAAGATATGCTTTCTCCTCACGTTTGAGAATAATATCATGGCACCCAGCAGAAAACTTTATCTGAATATATAACTCTAATATTGCTGTCGAGATCGTTCTCTATGGGCCTCGCTGGTTTTTACAGTCCTTCTCGTGAACATTAAAAGCAGCATCTGGTTTACTGTCAACATCTGCTGCAATTAGCATCTGCAACTTCTGTGACGGTCCACAGAGGAACAGAGGCTTAATGTAACAGACTCTAATGTCCCACAGAAGGACACACTGAAGCACTTTTAGTTTAGTTATCTTCCATTCATTTAGCCTTTAATTTAGTTTGAATAGTTTAATTTTTGATAACTTTGCAGTGGTTATACTGTGGTTTTTCTATGTGATATTTGGGTTAGGTGTGTATTTTTGTATCCAATTTTGATTTTCTAAAGACAAATCCAGTATTACTTTATTTTTATACTCTATAACCTAAATTGTTATGCTGTTACTGTCCCTGTCAAAAAATGTAATTCTAATTTATTTATTTTATTTATTTATTTATTTTTTTTTTTGGGGGGGGGGGGGGGGGGCTGATAGTCATGATCACAACAGAAGAGGATTAAAAGATTTATGCAAAAAAAGTAGAAAAAGTTGTTAAGATATATTATTTTTATGATGTTTTTATGAGGATTTCATGAGCATTTTGACATTTTTTATGCTAGAGTGATAATAGATGTTCAGTAATAAATTAATTTTACAATTTCTGGGTCTGGGCAAAAAAAACTCTTCCTCTTAAAGCTCTTTTTGGTCCCATTGACTTACTTTAAAATCACTTATTTTCACTCTGCTGCCACTGCAATTCAAAAATGTTAAATCATGGTTATTCCTCTGTAACTCTGTCAGTCAGAGCTAAAAATACACAGACACAAAAATCACCACCAGAGCCACCATTTTCTCATTGCATTGTGGGAAATAATTCTCTCATAATTCCCATTAGATAACACTGACTATAGCCCAGCTTTAAGAGGAAGAACCTGAGTTTTAGCCCTTTTTGTGTGATTTTTTTTACCTTTTTTTGTAATGGCACAAAAAGTTAAATATATTACAATCAGTGTTAGGACTAACCAGTGACCTGTAATTCTTGCACTAACAAAAAAAATACTTTGCATCTTTAAATAGTAAATAATGCATGTTTTATTATATGTTAGAATTATGTAAACAAACTGTGTTTTAGAGGGTTAAAAATATTAAAATGATTTCACTTTCGCTCTGTATGATGAGGACAGGGGCTAATGATCAAAAAACAAAACAAAAAACAAAAACAAAACAAAAAAAAATGGAAAAATGTGATGTTTTTAAAGGAGGACCTCAGAGTTAACAATAACAAATTAAAGTTTTAAATTCAGAGTGCAAAGGGTAAAATGATGACAATGATGAGCATATTTTTAAAAGGCCATCATGTTACATTTCTGAAGACTGTAGCCAAATCTTTTCTTTGGTTTCTTTGGTACTCAAAGCTAAATTTTTTTTTCTTTGTTTGCCTTTAATAAACATTAACAGTGAAGCACACAGGACATCAAGGGGACAGATGGGGAATGACAAATTCACCCGAGCTGGGAATCGAAACCAGGTTGCTGAATATTGAAAATATCGTGATATCGCAATATCCAAAGTCCCACAATATTGCTGCGGACTTTTACGATATCGAATGGTAAGCTCCCGAGGCTAATATACATTGTTTTGTTGCAGCGTAATAGTAAAAGAGCAGAGGGAACTACATAGACCATGATCCTTTGCTTCATTTCTACACTACTCGACTACACAAATTTCAATATACAAAGCCAGCAGTTTGTAAAGAATGTGTCCTTTTTACATTTTTGAATGTTTGGGCCTTTGTCGCAAATTACTGACAGAAAAAGCTTTCAAATTTAGGTGTACTTGGCTGAGAACGTGCGCGCGGTGAAGAAGAGGGGACCTTTTGAAACATTAAGTGCTGTGTGCAGAATAAGAGACTCTCCTGAGCTTTAAAGACGATGTATATATCATTATCTGACAGCGCTGGAGATGAAATGCTGTTGTTGTTATTAGTCTATAATATAATTAAGCTGTGTAAAATTTCCTTCTGGATTAAATGCTTCCTACTGGGGCCATGCTTTGAATATGAATTAATATGTAAAAAACTCCACAGCAGATGTGTCTCCTGAAGTGCTGGAGAGTCACTTTTTGCCTGGAAATGTCCATTCAGCATCTCCTCGTGAACTATTACACTACATTTGTTCAGTGCTGTTTCCATTAAACCTCTTAAACAGTGAATATCAATTATACACCTAAAGCTGGGGACACACTACATGATTTTCTCAGTCGTTACAGATTCTGAAAAGACTAGGAGCACACACTAATGACTGGTTTCAGCAGATTTAGTTCTGATGACTGAAAGACTGGGGCTCACACATTTAATGACTGCACCTCACACACTACAAGATCTGTAACTGCAACTGACGCCAACCAAACGCTTGCGGGGAACTCGCGAGAACTAAATGGTAAACAAACATGGACGCTACCTGGGTCGCTGTTGTATTTGTGTGCATAGCTATCTGTTTGGAAAAAGGGAAAGAGAAAAAACGGTATCCAGTTTCGCTATAGCACTCAACTTTCTTTGGTGTTTGCCATGGTTGTTTATGTTTTCTTCTTCAAATTTCCGCTTATATTTTCCGGCCGCTTCCTGTTTCTTCGTCTGCGTCCTGACGCTATTTCCTGTGTCCTATCAACTGTTTTTCATTGGCCGCTGGACTCCATGAATTCCCAGATGGATCTGTAAACGTCCCACACTACAGGAGTGTGGTCCAGAGTCGGCTTTAAAATTCAAACATGTTTGATTGCTTGCGACTGACATCAGGCCAGGTTTTTGCGGCGCACACACTTAACGATTCGAGGCTTTGAACATCACACACTAACGGATTTCAGGGCCGACTGGTGATTACGATTCCCTTCAACTAGTGTTGACTGGTAAAGACTCGGCGCAACTGTGAATCGTTAGAAAATTGGGCAAAAAATCGTGTAGTGTGTCCCCAGCTTAAGTCTGGTGTCATCTTCTCTGAGGTTGATGGCACGAACTGTACTGTTGTTGGTGAATCTACTGTTTAATCTAGCAAGGTTAAACCAGAAAAGTATCAGTAGGCCAAGAGCAAAACACTATGTTGTTATAAATAATGTAATAATGAGATAAAATCCAAAAAGTTCTATATTAAACCTCCTTTAATTGTTAAGTTATGTTATGTTAGTCTCATTTCAGTATATTCTGGAAGCCATTTTTTTTGTCTCCTTGTACATTTGCATTGTTTGACCTCATATATACATCAATAAGAATATAATTTCTCAAACTAACCAAATGTGTATTTCCTGGAGGTGATATCAAACAGTACCTTTAAAGTTTAACACCCCTCTTTACTAGCTTCCCAATTCAGTTAAGGTGACCACCTCAAAAAGTACTAAAAGTGGGACAAGTTGTGCGATTTGGTGGGACAGATTTGAGAAATCAATGTTTTGATACAAATCTAACTTACTGAGATATAAATTGCTTCAGTTTAGGGCCTATAAAACTTATGATGTGCACTTTTTATCCCAAAAAAACACAAATATTTGCAAAGTAAAGTCTTTATTGAGACTTTGTACAGAGACTTTATTCATTGGAATAAAAAAGATGGAACAGAAAAAACAAAAACAAAACAAAAAAAAAACAAAACAATCTAAACTCTCAGTCTCACAGCTCCAAGGCTTTCCTGAAACACAGGGCCAGCAACACAACAACCATCTATTTAATCTATCAAGATGGGACACCCACAAATATTTATTTTACATTTTACACGAGGAATAGTGATCTTACTTGAATCTCTCTTTTTTAGCACCAAAAATACCATGGGGCACTATCTTAATAAGTGGGACGGAGGGACAGATGCCTAAATGTCTGTGCAGTGCAACCAAAAGTGGGACAGGTGGTCACTCTAATACAGAGCTGAATGGTCTTTCTCAGTGTATGCATTAGTTTATATTTTACTGCTTCTACTGCTGTAAATATTATGAAGGTATTATGCATATCATACATTTTTAATAATTTTAATCATACGTTTGTTCTTAAATGACTCATGCTCACAGTGTAATTTATAGCTCAGTTTGAAAATAATCCACTAAAATTGACAATAACTCCCAATGGGGCGCCACCTCTTGCCCCAGTACAGCTGCACTGGCTGAAGTTACGTCCCTGTATATATTTATACTTCCATACTCATACTTTGGAAAACTTGAATGAGGTAAAAAAAAAAAAAAAAAAGTCAGGCATTGTGTTTGTGAGTACGGCTGTTATTGTCATTCTGCGCTGTTATCAATCCAAACACATGGAGGCACAAGCGACCGTGATAACTGCAGTTTGGCATTTTAGTTAAGAAATAATGATACCCAATGTAATTTAACTGTAAACTATGAAGAGGACTCAGCAGTGTATTTACATCTACAACAATATCGACACAGACAGAGAGGAGAGGGGGTTTGAAAGGGGAATAAAGGAGGCCGTCTACGTTAGAGCGGAGAAGCCCTCACTAAACGGGGGCAGTTTAAGACGTCATCTGTCTGCTACTTACAATACTGTCCTAAAGGCTGTACCTCGGCGTTTTATGAGAGAAGCAGCTTGTTCCTCCCCAGAGTAGAGAAGGAACACCTCCATAAGCTGATGTATACCATCTTATCTGGCAACCCAGTCAATGGCGGCCATTTTGTTGAAATGGCATGTGCTGAAGTGGCATTGCGATTTTGGCAGGGCATGTCACACACTGACTGATCATGTGACTTTCAGCTGTGTATTTAATGCCAGTGATTTCCTGTTTCCTGTAAATTCAAACTGATGATGGTGTTTGAATGAACACTGAAACGTCTTTGAAGAAAAACAAACTTGATGTCCAGTAGATTTAGAGATTTTTTTTTGCATATATTTGTCAACCTGGATGTGTAACCATGAACCTACATAGAATAAACTATGAAGCATGTATACGCACTTAGTGATGAAAGAAAATGCTTCTGCACGAGCTGCGCTGCCTGCAAACAGCTAAAACCTGGAGTTGTATTGAAACTAACCACTTCTTACGCATTTCTTAGAGGAGGAGGCTGTAGACTCTAATGATGATCCACTCACCTGGTGACGTGACACCAAGGTGAGGTTTTTCTCTGCTGTCTCAGCTCACCTGCCGCAGATACATGTGACACCAGCGCTCCATTACAGAGAGAGTCTGTGCCGAGCTGAGCACCGTTAGCCTCCTTAGCTCATCTCTAAAGCTACATAAAGTGAACATGTGGGTTTTTCCAACGTGACAAGGACATTTTTACTTATGCCTGTAAGGATTTTGTTAGAGCATAGACCTAACTATATTTCAATTTATTTTTCATAATTTGATCAAAATTTAGTTTGGACAATGTCATTTTTATCAGGTGTTTGTATAAGCTTATGCTATACTGCTTATATAGCACACTGTGGTGTTGAGTCACATATAATTACCTCAGGGGAATTTCTCTCACCGTGACAGCTCTAACTGTGAGTAAAGAAAGTGGGACAAAATATAGACTTGCATTTAAGGGAACTCAAGTGCTACAAGCAAACATACAACGATCTTTCACTTTTTGGTTAAGCCTTTTGATAATAAAAGTTATGTTAAACTGCTTCTTGCACTTTTATTCCTAACTTGACTTTGGTTGAAGAGGGAGCTGCACTGTGAGATGACTGGTCAAAATTTCGGACGCATATTTGGTTGCACTGTAGTGAAATCCTGTATGTTTGACCCATTCTCACAAATCTTAAGGCAAAGTCCTCAGATTTCAAGTCAAAAAGGCTCACTTGCTCCAATCCTAAACATCTCTAGACCATTGCTGCTTCCACGACAAAGGTTAGCGCACTTTCTCATCCATCTGTGACCGCACATCTTATTTCCCAATAAACCTCCACTTCCTGTACATGAGATCTGTGAGTTTCGGGGTCAGGAGGTGAGCCAGTGGAGAATGAAGAAAGATTTAATCCATGTGAGGAGGCCAGGAGTCAGAAAGGTTAAGTTCAGAGATGTAACCAGAGACATTTGATAGGGTCAAGGTGAGGGGCTGGGGGTCTGATGGGGGAGACGGATGCTGCCTCCTGGAAACTGGGTCAGACCTTAGGATTCTGTGAGGTAACGTATACATTATTTAAAAGAAGCATCCTGTTTGTTTGCTTATTTAATTATTGTGTACTACTGTTTTCTGCTGATACAGGACAGGACTTTCCTTTCAATGTATGTGGCCTATACAACCCTAACATCAGAAATGATGAGACATTCTTAAATTTGAAAAAAACTAAAATATTTTTAAATCACGAGTCAATATTTTATTCACAATAGAACATAGATAACACAACAAACATTTATACTGAGAAGTTTTACACTTTTATGCACAAAATTATCTCATTTCAAATTTGATGCCTGCTACAGGTCTCACAGTAGTTGGGGCAGGTTTACCACTGGTGTAGCATCTCCTCTTTTTTTTTTCAGAACAGTTTGAAGACGTCTGGCCATCGAGACTATGAGTTTCTGGAGTTTGGTGTTGGAATTTGGTTCCATCCTTGCCTGATAGGCCTGAAGACCACCGGCATCCAGTAAAGGTCCTCGGCCTTGTCCCGTACGCACAGAGATTTCTCCAGTTTCTCTGAATCTTTTGACGATGTTCTGCTCTATAGATGAGGAGGTTTGCAAAGCCTTTGCTGTTTGACATTGAGAAACAAAAGTATTCCACAATCTTTTTACTCACTCTTTCACAGATTGGAGAGCCTCTGCCCATCTTTACTTCTGAGAGAGAGACTTGAAATAACTTAATAAGTTGCTAGATCTTCTCCCAGCTAGATCGTTTTAAAATGTCTTGCTTTTTCAGCCATTTGTTGCCCCGTCCCAACAACAAGACCTGTAGCAGGCATCAAATTTGAAATGAGCTCATTTTGTGCATAAAAGTGTAAAATTTCTCAGCGTAAACATTCCTTATATTATCTATGTTCTATTGTAAATATAATACTGGCTCATGTGATTTGAAAGTTTTTAGTTTTCATTTTATTCAAATTTAAAAAAATGTCCCATCAATTACAGAACTCGGGTTGTACCTTGTAAAGTCAAGACTATGCCGTGACTCTTTTAAACAAATTAATGCATGAAGATAATGGCTGACTTTTGAAACGTAGAACAAAGGAATAAGAGCTGATGGGGAGTTTAAAGCAGCACGACTACCTTCTGTCTTACCACTCTTTCTGTCATTTTCTTCACCACCAACAGTGTCTAAGCTCTGGGCAATTTTCTGTTATCTGAAGTGCTCTACTCTCACTCAGGCCTTGGACACAGCAGACGAATTTTGTAAAAATCAGGGCCAAAATGGGAGTCCACTTTCAGCCACTTCTTACATTGTAATAATCATCCGAACACTTGTAAGGCATGCTTTTTGTCGGGAAGCAGCGTGCAGCATAAAAAATTCTCTCCGTGGCGGCGCCGAGCCAATCTGGAGTTGTCAAATACTTTTTTTTTTTTTTCACACCGCTCTCCACATTGTACCAAGCATCAGAGTTTTTCAGCCCTAAATGCAACGTCAGTACTCGATATAGGCGGAATATAAGCCCCTTTTAGGTCACATTTACTCCTATTGCTCTGTAGAGTCGGATTGTTTGGGGACTAGAGTTAAAAGGTAAACAGAAGGGGCAGCAGTTCGACTCTCGCCCCAAGTGCATACTGTCATTGTGTTCCTGGGCAAGATACTTCAGCCACATTACACATTTCAGTCACTGTATGTGGCTGGATGTGACAGGAAGATCATTGGGCGTAAAAAAAACAAACAAACAACAAACCTGGCAAAAAGAATAACAAAGGGAGAAGCTGAATTATTGCTGTTAGGGGGCGCATTAGGTTCTCTGTCCAAAAACATGGATGTGTTAGGTGAAGTGGTGAATGTGTGAGAGTGCTGTTGTCTGTCAGTGTGCCAAAAACCTGCACCTAGCCATTGGCCCTGTCCATAGTTGCTGCATGGGACAGACTTCAACCACTAATGGGACTAAACAAAAGAAGAATGCATGAATAAATATTGAGTTACAAACAGTGATATTTTCCAAAAAGAAATGTGGACTTTCGCTGCTGATTGGATTCAAGCCTTTACAGCCACTGTGTAATCATACAGTCAAAGTTCAGTTGCACATTCACGCCTCCCCAAATGAGCAGGACGTTCTGAAATTACCCAAAAGGACTGGTGTGAACGCACCCTAACTCATTGTCACAACTTGCGAGACATCTTCTGATTGTGTTAAGAGAGAACTCCCTTTCCTCTGATCTGAGTTTGTATTAGGGAAGCATCGATCACATATTCACACCAGATACCAGGGTTTTTAGTGTCGACCGATACCAGATACCAGCCGATACCAGCCGATACCAAACGATACCAGCGAAAAGACAGAAGATATAAATATCCCGTTCAAGGGAGATTTTAGGATTAGAGATTTAGGGATGCCTCTGAGGTCCTGGTCAGCCAAGAAAGGTCACCAAAAAAAGCATTTAACCCTACATACAACATAGGAAAGATATTATTTTTTAAATTTTGCTGTCTTTTATAGAGTGGTTGCTGTCTATAGTTTAGGATTATGTAAAAAACATGGTAATGGTAAAGTTTATAAAAATGTATCTTTGTGAGTTATGTGTGTTGTCAGTATTGGTACTGTATATTTTTATCCTGTGCTCTAAAATCACTTTATCACTGGGTTACATCTTGGGGTGCTAAAACCTACCTTTGGGGTGGTCTAGCTATGCCCATGATCCTGTTCTTATTTATTTTAGTAGAGCCCTAAATCCACTGTAGATTAAATTTGACAAATACATGGGATAATCTAGCCAGTATCAGGTTGGTGCAGTTTGTATTTCCCTCAAAACAAGCAAATACTGTTAATTATACTCAATTTTAAGTGTCAGTAAATACAAAAAATGTCTTCTCCTGTTCATGTAAGCAGCACGTGACTCTTTCTGTCTCCTCCGTATTATCCTTGACATCTCATATCTAATGACAAGTGGCTGTTTAAGAGACATATAGCTGTTCCCTGTGATCGATGCTTAGCGCAGCAACTCTCCAGCATTTGCACTTTGTATAATGGCGCTGGGGTTATGATATTCATACATGTAATATCCATCAGCATCCCCCTAAAGGCTGTGGCTCATGCTTCTCTGCCAAAAGCGTTCACTTTTCATTTTGACCTTATTGACCAATGTAGTAGCTGTGAAGTCCATTTAATACAAGCAACGTTGTATAAAATAGCTTGCTTATTGTCAGTCATAAATTCCTATCTTATACTTAAATGTTTTGCCACTTAAGAAAAAAAAACACAGCTCCCTCTTGCTGCATGACTTTGTTGGTATTTAATTTTGATGCGTGCCTTACCTCATTATTGGAGAGCTGGTACCAGGGCTGCTTGCCGTAGGTGAAGATCTCCCACAGGACCACCCCTAGACTCCACACGTCGCTCTCCGTGGTGAACTTCCTGTACATGATGCTCTCAGGGGGCATCCAGCGGATCGGCAGCATGGTGTGACCTCCAACCTTTAGCCAAAAAACGCGGGAACAGAGAAAGAAGAAGAAGGAAAAAGAGGGGGGAAATTAGTATGGCAATGATGTACACATCAAAGTAAATATAAGGGTCCAAACAAACTGAACGGGTGAGTTAAAGGAACCTTGGCATGTTAAGTTTAAGAGGCAAAACACAAAAGTAAAATTGGTAATACTATGCAAATGGTATGGAGCTGACTAAACTAGGGACCATTCTTCCAAACTGTGACACTCTAAAAGTGAGGTAATGAAAAGGTTATGAGCTGTGAACCTAACATTATTGTAAAGACAAAACAAAATAAAGGTTTTTTTAGACACACCACAGTACAGTACCTGTTCAGTTTCATTGTCACTTTTATCTAAGTTCAGCATAAAGAAAATCATGACATGGCAAAGTTTAAATGTACAAAATCTACAAGGAACTGTGTTAAAAATGGACGTCTAAGCTTTGCTGTATGGCTCAGTTGGCAGAGCTGTGGAACATATACAGGGCAACTATAGCCTGCCTCGGCGCCGTGGGTTGAAGTCCAGGCTCTGACAGTTTGCCGAATGTCTCTAACCAATTTTCTACTGTACTCTGTCCTCTCAATAAAGCCTAAAAGGGCCAAAAAAAGGACTTCTTAACAATAAATGACTTTCATTGCATTTTTCATTCTCTCCACAGTCACGCTTTCAGTGGTTGTGAGCTACTTTTCTAGCCACAGCTGCCCTGGGACAGACGGACAGAGACATGGCAAGGTGGGTGAAGTGTCTTGGGCATGGACACAACAGCAGTATTCCAGTATTCAAAGCTGGTTGTCGGGATTGATCTGCCAACCTTCTGGTTAGTGGGCGAACATATCTACCTACTGAGCAACTGCTGCCTCATAAACATGGAGATATTAGTGTTTTTATCCATATCAGCTGGGATATGTAGTTAAGTATATTTATGTTGGACTATAAATTAGGGCTGCACGATATGGAGAAAACATGCGATATTCGATAACTATGTTGAAAATTGCAATAATGATATTAATGAGATATTTGAAAATAGAGCCTACTTTTTGAACAAAGTAAGTTAAATTCACTACATTTCATGAAAATGTAAGTTCCTGTATTTACAAGTCAAAACAGTGACAAAATCAAAACTTAACACAGACTAAACCAGGAATAAAACAAGGCTAAGCTGTGACTAAATTAATTAAATTACCACTAAAACTGGACTTTTTAAACATTTTTATTTAGTCACAACACATGTTCTTTAGGGCTCTGGTGGAAAATGATTCTTCAGTGTAAATCTCTGTCAGATGGAAGACCACAGCGTTATTGTGATATATTTAGATTCTTACGATACGGATATTGCGTTTGCTATAGGGGTGTAATGATACATTTTTGCAACAATATGATATGTATCAATTAGAAGTGTTTCGATACTATTCAAGAACGATGTTGGGTAATTTGGAATGATACGATTCAATATGATTCAACACCTTCGTATCAATAATCAATACATCAACTTTTTGCCAAAAATCATAAAAGTTTTCTCTCAAATGTAGCACCGCGGCTGGTGTTGATTACGTCCAGCAGACAGAGTGAATAAAAGTTGAATATAACATTTTATTTCATTAAAAACACAAAATTTATCTAACAAAAAGACATATCTGGTTTTATTTTAACATACAGATGTCTAATTTCAATATTTCCGATATTATCGATCGATACTTCATGTGTATCGATATTCACTTCATAGAAAACGATACGATTCGATACAAGGTCATGTGTATCAATGTAGTTAATTTTGCGATATATTGTGCAGCCCTAGTATAAATGTTGTTCTTTTTCTAGTCCTGATATACAGTAAGTAAATATACTGACTTCACAGGATAAGCAAAATCAGACTACAACATATTTTGCATTTATTTTTGTACATATACTGACCTCTCATGACCTATGCTGACCAAAATATACATTGATTCTCTCAATTTCCGCTGTCCTTTGAAGCTAACCAGCGCTAACTCTCTCCACCACTGTACTGTCACATCCTGCACTTCTCTCTCTATTCACTGTGCGTTACTGATGCAGAGCCACGCAGCTTTTCTCATAAGGTACACTCAGGAATTTCAATCCATTTTCCAGCAGGCCTGCAATCATTTCGCTGCTCCAGACTGAAAGCCCGCGGCATGTGAGCGACAGAGGACGGCTGCTGGTTCTGGAGATTTCATCACAGCTGACTCCAGCAAAGCCTGACGCCTGTATACAATATCCACAGGAGATTTAGGGGCCACCATTCACAGCAAACAGAAGAGAAATAATCTTCTGGTTTGGGCTCAATATATGCAGCTCAATATGAACAAATGGGGAGCTGATTTAATGCAGTATTGCTATACAGGGGGTTGGGACCTCCCAAAAAATCCACGGCCAATTCTCTCCGTCATTACATGTCAACATTAAAAACATATTTGGTATACAGAAGGATGTTATTATGATTGATTTGTTATTGTGATATAATGTTATTATAATGACAACTGGACCTTAGCTGACCCCATCTGTGCTCCTGTCCCAACCTGGGGCCCCTCAACCTCACCTCCTATGGACTTCCCAGACCCCTACCTCACCCTCACTCCCCTGTCTGGATGAGGCCCACCTGCTGCATCCTTACAGACCTGAACTATGATCCTACAGATGAACTGATGGACTTTAACAGTCCGAGACAGATTTTGCCTGTCTGTCCTGGGAGAGGATCTCTCCTTCAATATGATCTTCATAAGATTTCTTCTTTTTTTCCCCCACAGCTGGGTTTTTTAGGAGTTTTTCTTACCGAGAAGGAGGGTCTAAGGACAGGGGATGTCCTGGGACTGTTCAGTTATTGTTTATATCTGATTGTGTGTTTATGTTTGGTTGTGTGAATAATTTTTGTAAAGCTTTGAGGCAACATCTGTTGTGATATTGGCCTATAAAAATAACATTGAATTGATATTATTTGTTATATGTACTCGATAAGATTGTAGTTCAGGAGTAAATGCTCTTTCCAGTGAACTCTTATATCTGACAATGATAAAGAATCCACCAAAAAACCCTTAGTGGCAGTATCTTTGGCCCTATCTTGCAATAGTGCAAAAACTTTAAAAACATTATATCAAAATCTGTACAGTAAACTGTAAAGTAAATGCACTGCCACTTTAAAATAACATTATTCAAATAGAAGTAAAAGTAACCAACAGCATTTATAGTACTAGGGCTGCTCCTTTAAACTTCAAACTAAAACCAACGCAGTAACATCGGCAAAACCATAACCTCTCTGGCAGAGGAAATTCATTGCCATTTTTTGTTACACACAAAGCCTACACATTTTCCAGTCCATACATAATTAAAATAATAACTTTTGACCCATAATAATTAGAAAAAAGCATAATTAATTTTAAAAAGTCAAACTTTTAACAAAGAGTAGCTTTGGATTGCTGACATCTGTGCAGTCCAAGTCCCATGAGAGATAAGGTTAATTCATTACAATAAATAATTAGTGATTAAGAAGATGATTAAGTCCCATTGACAGAGTTGGCAGACGTTACATTTTTATATTAACTGCGGGTTGTTTAATGGTGTTTATTGTCTGTGGCAGTTCTGTGATATCTAGACAAGAAAAGTAATAAAAAAAAGGGGTAGATTTTTTTGATATTTTTGAGGATGGGAACTCAAAACCCAGTGCAGAGCTATGAGAATAATAATGTCAGTTACACACCACATGCAATGAAATGATTGACTTTCAACTTTAAATTTAGCTTGTTTTGTTTCTGATAAAAACAATAATTATGAAGTGTTCAAGTCGTCCTCAGAAAGGGCCACGGTTGAGTTCAGGTTGATTCTGACTTTGCTGTGTTCATGTGCTTTCTACAGCGGCAAAATCAATAACACGCCAACAAAAACTGAAACGCACAAATATGAAAACACAAACAAATTTGGAAACATGCACACAAATTCAGAAACACGCCCAGTTTTTGTCTTTGTGTGCATGTTTCCAAATTTGTGTGCCTGTTTCCAAATTCTGTGCGTGTTTTCAAATTTGTGTGCGTGTTTCCAAATTTGGATGTTTGTTTTTGAAGTTTGGGTGCTTGTTTTTGAATTTCCGTGCATGTTTCTAAATTTTATGCATGCTTTCAAATTTGTGTGCATGTTTCCAAATTTTGTGCATGTTTTCAAATTTGTGTGTTTTAAACAATTGGGGGAAAGACAATTACGCAAATATAAACTATGCTCTTATGGCAAGATTTTGTTCAAATTGAATGATTTTAGTATTTCTGACTCTGTTCTATAGGGTTAGAGGTAACGGGTAACAGGTAAAAGCCATGCATGGGTCCTGGGGCGTCAGAATGGGGGGGTAAAGGGTACAGGTACAGGGCCCACTGCAGGGAGGGGCCTTTAAAAAGCCTAGGATATGTGTGAGAGATATTGCTAAAGTGAGCAAGGGGACCCACTAAGATGGTTTATACAAAGGGCCCAGAAATTTGTGCTACACCCCTGCATGAGTCTATGGCCTGGGTCCATATTGCAGTCAAGAATAAAAGGAGGTGAATAAGCTACTGTTTTGTTTTTATTAGTTTTTTGTTACATGTAATCTTATCTGGGGATGTCCTAAATAGAAGCATCAGTCGGCTCATTGGTTTGTTGATGAAACTCTCGCTGATTGGTTCTTGTCCGGCGATAGCGATAAAAAGTTGGACATTTTTTAACTTTCTTGGATTGCGTCGCGGGCCAGCATGTGCACGAGGACATGCACGAGCGCGACATTTCACGTGTCGTATGTCGCTTCACAGAAGGGAGACTCATGACCATCGCCTCGTTGCTCAGCTTCCATAAGGAACAAACAGAGGAGAAGTGACGTCGCCTCCCGTGTGTCGAGCCTGAGCAGAAACTAAACTTAGCAGAACTAAATGCACTACAGTATATTGCCTGAGAACAGAAAAACACTTTGGACAAGAGTTACTTAACTAATTGCTTGGTCTATTTAGTGACGTATTTAACAAAACCGTACATGGTTTGGGGCTGAGCTGACAGCTGCAGCCTTAAATCACAGAGACGCTGGGTAAACCTGAAGCTGCAGAAGGACAGGACTCCCAGCAAAACCATTACACAGCCCTTATACTAAATCTATATTCAATCAATGTCAATATTAGGTCTAGGACAAACTTTGTAAAGAAATAAGTTTTACAGCTGTGGTGTTGAAGAAGAGATTAAAGTAGTTCAGGAGGAGGACTGTGGGGTTTTACACAAACTTTAGGAGAAAAAACAACAGAAAGATGTGACTGGAATAATGGGCCACACACACCGCAGTCTGTACCTGGCGATGGTGAGCTCTTTTAAGACTTTATGAAAACACTGGAAGCTGGCATGAGGAAATGAAAAGTTTAATAACCTACATGGTAAACTCTGAAAACGCAGACGAAAGAGTTTGGGACTTTTCTCTTACTTTTTTCTTTTACAAAGCTGTGTTATTAATAAATGTTTTTGTACTGCGCTGCTTCCTTTTATATCTGACTTTGCTAAATCAGCTCAGGCCAGGTGCCAGTGATCAGAGATGACTTTGTCAAACTATTTTTTTCTGCTATGTGCCTATATCTGAGAAAAAATGACTTCACAATGCAATAACTTAGTAAATCTAGCCCTTATTTAGCTAAAAAACTAAATAAGTAAAAGGTGATTGCTTCATTACTTCAGGCCAAGTTAAACTCATTTATCACTACAGATGCCACATGCTTTACAATTAAATTAAAAAAAACATTTACACTCAATTAGTATCATACTTAGGGCTGCAACAACGGATTAATCAATTATAATTGATTATTAAAATAATTATCAACTAATTTAGTAATCAATTAATCACTAACTGGAATATTCAAAGTTTTTGAAACATGCCATGTGCTGAAAGAAGAGGTTTTATTACAAAGACAGAACAGTAAATGTCACAGAATGTTAATGTTGTGTTTTTGATGAAAAATATATGCACTATCCAAAAGTCCTCAAGAAGCATACTTGAAGCTTCATTTGGTAAAAAAAAAAAAAAAATTCGACAGATGAATAAATTATCAAAATAATCGTTACTTGCTGCCCTAATTAGTTATGGCAATGAATGGCTGCATTTTAATGAGGCACAATTCATGGCACATTATGCATCTTACAGCAGTGGTTCTCAAACTGTGGTGCGGGTACCACTGGTACTTCCTTGTGAAGTCTAATATAGTGTTTTTGGCTTGGTTATGGTTTAGTTTTTGACTTGGCCATGTTTAGTCCTGGTTCAGACCTGGTGTACATCTGGTTTAGTCCTAGTTTAGTTGTGATTTAGACCTGGTTCAGTTCTGGTTTTGTCCTTAGTGAAAATTTAGGCTCATTTTAGCCCTTTTAAAGGCGCTACTTTGTATGGAAAGTTTGAGAATCACTGCCTTACATTATTGTTGCATTTACTGTCTCACAAGCAGCCACACATTCCCGCCCCAGTGGCCATGCAGAAAAGGGAAGAAAAGGGATCGGTGTCTTGCCCATGTGCCACTCTGACTTGAATGAGAGCAGTTGGGATTGGACCTCCAACCTTCTGGTTATGGGACAACCTGCTTGATCTCCAGAGCCTAGGTTGCGCCTGATGATTATGTTGATATGTAAACTCCAGAGAGACCAAAAAAACAATAACAACAATGATTTACTCCATTCATGGCATGTAGGGCTGGGTACTGTTAAACAATACCTTTATGATACTGAAAGAAAAGTTACAATACTACTGGTATCAAAAAAAATATTCAGTACCTAGTGGGACCTTTAATGTTCCTTTGTATGTATGAATAAAAAAATAACAGCATAAATCATACAAACTACTGGTTTTAACTTACAGCTAAGGAGCTAAGAAACCAAAGAAAGGGGTCTTTTATTCAATATTATTGTTTTTTATGATTGTAGAAGATGAATTAGCTCACCATAAGTATCGGAAAAAATATCGCTCAGGTACTGATATTGAAAACCAGGTATTGTTTAAGTTCTGGTATCAAAAAAATCTGAACGGTACCCAGCCCTAATAGCAAGGACACTCACTGATCAAACTTGATTTAAACACTCTTCAAACGGGACACAGATCTACACGAGTACAGTCGCTGAGCAGTCCTCCCACTCTGTAAAAGTCCAAGGCCTTCCTGCCCGAATGAGATCCTGTCCCGTGTGTAAGAAGTGGTCCTCTCCACGCGTTGTCCCCCCGGCCGTACTTCAGCGAGCCCCATGAATCACCGCCGCGACCCGCACTCCATTGCTCCCGCGCTGATAGCACAATCCATTTTCCCAGCTTTATGCCTGTTATTAATGGCTCCGGAGCCACGCTCGGCCTGTTTCTATGTTAGTGCCTGGCTTATTTAATGGAGTAATAAAACGCGTAGTAGAGTGTCGCGCAGATAGCCATCAGGGTCCGGGCACCACGACGTCCGGGGAAACGTATATCGCGCTCCATCTGTGTAGCCCGTTACTCTTCATAGGCCCTCGCACCTCTGGGGGTCTCTCTGCTTGTCAGGGGCTCCTCCTCCTCCTCCTGCTCCTCCTCCTCCGCGTGATCCCTGGCTCGGTTCCCATCGACGTTCCACTGTCTCACTCAAATTCAATTTACCTTTTACCGGCGTGACCGTAATGAAAACGGTATCGGCAGGGCAGGTAAGGAAGGTCGTGCCCCTGAGGTTGTGTTTCTTCCTTGACGCATGACCCCTCTGTGATGTTCTCGTGATGTGAAAATGGCGTGAATTCCTGCACTTCAGTCCACCTTTATCACACAGGTGCAGTTATTTTTTGTAGCTCGGTGCTCACTGGAAACTCAACACTAAACAATCTGATGCAGCATTTTAATCCCCTGTCATGCTCTGCCTTTTTGAGACTTTTGAGAAGATTATAACCTTCCATAGCAACACTTTTGTTAAGAGAGCACATAAGATGATTTAAGAGGCATAATCATGATGTATTCCTTGCTCGCAGTATGGATTTGCTGAACCAAATCCATTCTCCAACACTTTTGGAGGGGCTATATTATGCTTTTATTCATATTTTTAAACCAATCTTGGTCACTTCTAGAACAGCATTTCACATTTTACAACATTTAAAATCGTTAATTTCCCTTTTGGGACAATAAAGTCTAAAGTCTAAAAAAGTCTAAGTGACTAAAAGAGAAGGTTTTTATAAGTACTCTATTGGTGCCATAAAGAAACAGGTGAAGAGACCAGCAGAGGGCAGCAGAGTGTTGCGTCTTTTGAACATAATCAAAGAAAAAGAGCACTTCACTTCTTTAAACTTTTTGTATGCTGCCATTTTACTACAAAATGAAAAATGTCTGTGAGGAATCAGTGGAAACAGAGCTGTACACCGTATTTTTAGGATAAATGAATGAGAGCAGACTGGATGTAGAGGGCTTGTTGATTGGTCAGTGCTTCCTGGAGTGGGCGGGGTTTGTGGTGCAGAGCGTTTTGAGGCATCAGAACGGTTGTGCCAGGGAATTGAGGATCACTTAAATATGCATGAATGTGACAAAACTAAATTCTAGGTATGTTTTTGAAGAGGGAACATGGGTTATAACAGGGTAGAAAGCTCTGAAAAGTCAATTTTGCATAACATATCCTCTTTAAACTAGATAATGTACTGTCTCAGGGGCCTCTTAGCACAGTCTGCTGCTCAAGTGGACAGAGATTAGTGATTTGGACGTAGCTTAAATCTAAGCAGGCTGCACCCGTCAATCACCTGTCCTGACCTCTTCTGTCCACTAACCCCAGCAGGTCCCATCAAACAGCTCTTGTTCTAAAGCTTGCATCTTCTCCATGGATGCCTGATGTAGCTCAATGAGTTCTTGGACTTGAAAATAAGTGTCCTTTGTCATAAATTGCATAGTATTGCAGACTGTGCGGAGGTGACGTGCATGATTATTTTGGACTAAAAAAAAAGAACTAATGTGCAGCATGCTGATGTAAGACAGCTAAACAGTTCAACAAAATCATGACAGTCCTTATAATCTATGTTAAAATTCTACCAAGCGAAACTTTAAGAAAGTAACTTTACAGAAACATTGTCAAAAAGTCTTTGCAGCATTCGTTTGTAATTAGTTCCAGTGCTGCCTCTCTGACAGTATTTATCTACTGACGCGCTGGTATCCATTAGTCATTTTGTTTTATTCATCACGCTCGATCATTTCCCCTGATGGACTGAAATATTAATACACTGCTGCTGATAGGTTTTTCTGTTTGTTAACCGTCTGTCTGCATGGATGTACTCTCTGTGTCTCCAGGAAAACAGCCAAGTTAGAGCCAGAGAGGATAGAGAGAGGGCCAGTGTTTGCAGAGTGCTCTAAGAAGGCAGAATCGACAAAAAGAAGACAAACAAAAGAAAATGGATTTAGAAAAAAAAAAAAAAAAGAGTGAGATGGAATGGTTTTTGCAGTGGAGAGTGTATTAAATATTAAGGAAGTGGCCTTTACAGAGAAGCAGACTGAAGACCGTGCATTTGTCATTGGCCCCATTACTGTAAGTCTACTCCGTCTTTGTCTGGAGCCTGGTCTGCACTGCCAGTCTGGACTGAAAAGTAACAACACTCGCATCTTCCTTCACCCAAGCCTGCCCTCTGCTACCAACTAACTCCATGTCCTCTATCATCCATAAAACTTTGGACTTCATTTGGGCCTCTTCTTCTACCCATATATTCACTATTCCTCCTCTGTACATGTCCAAACCATCTCAGTCTGGTTTCTCTGTCTTTATCTCCAAAACATCCAACAGGAGAAGTTTCCCTGATGGGCTCATTCCAGATTTTATCCATCCGAGAAAGCCCAATTTTCACTACGATGCAGGCTGGGTCAGTACAGAGATGTTTCCACTAACCAAAAGGGCCCCAGAAAGCTTACCATACGGTCTCACTTTTGGGACTAATGTTTTTATATTGAAGGGATGGTTCAGTCTTCTGTAAATGTGGTTCTTTTAAGCTACATTTGGTCAGCTCAATTCAAATACGACAAAGATAAGGAGTGCCACCTCTGGGTAGACTTTGGACCACTTTGGAAAAGGTGGAGCTACACTCTGCTGTGAGTCGATGGGATCATTCATTCAGGGAAA
Source organism: Bostrychus sinensis (assembly GCA_020698575.1). NCBI lineage: Eukaryota > Metazoa > Chordata > Actinopteri > Gobiiformes > Eleotridae > Bostrychus > Bostrychus sinensis. Next base: position 9,936,705 of record CM036249.1, on the reverse strand, counting down.
CAGCAAAAAACAAGAAGCAAGAGCCCTGAAATAAAAGAGAACATGCAAAATATTGAACCGATTTCTAAAAAGAACCTAAAGCGTATATGCTGTATTAGCAACAGCTGATTCTGGTTTGGCGCTGTTCAGCTCTCACTTCCTGAGTCGAAGCATTGCAATTATAGTTCAGATTGCATTAAACACAAGTCAAACTCATGCCTTCATGTGATTAGTCGTTAAAATGAGTTAACGTGGCGCCACAAAGTGAATTTAACACAGAAAGCTGGGGCTAAACAGGAGGTAATCTTGTGTTTTCTGAAGCTAAAACAGCTTTATGTCCAGCCTCACACCTCCACACACCAGGAGTCAAAGTCCGCCTCTATAGTGGAAGAACCTCAACAGCATTTATCAAATATGACCAGAAATAAACACAGAAATCGTATATATTATAATTAAAACATGTAAACATTGTTTTCACTTGCTGTATGTACATTTAAAACTGGCTGTATGTGAATGTGCTGAGTTTGTATTATCTGAATCTATCCAAATGTAGCTTAGAAGACAACTGAGCTGTTCCTTCAATATAAAATCATTAGTCGAAAAAAACAATTGAAATTTATAGTCAACCAATAAAATTTCAAAAAATACTGTGGTTCTCAAACTGTGGCACAGGTACTGCTGGTGGTACACAATCTTCTTCTGGTGGTTTTCAGGAGTCTTTTGCAGTTCAAGTCATAATTTTGTTTTGGCCCCTGTTTTGTCCTGGTTTAGACGTGGTTTTGTTCTGGTTTTGTCCTGGTTTAGACCTCCTGGAATAGTCCTGGGATAGCCCTGGTTTAGTCGTGGTTTAGTTCTGGATTGGTACTGGATTTGTAATAGTTCTGACCCAGTTTAGTCTTAATTTAGTCATGGTTTAGACCTAGTTCAGCATGACTGAGACGTTGTTTAGTCCCAGTTAAGTCCATTACAGCTGGTACTTGGAAAGCCAATTTTTTTTTTTTTTTTGAGGTGGTACTTAGTGTAAAAAGCTTGATAACCACTGAAATAATAGATATAAAATAGTAATAGTAAAATGTTTGTGGACTCAAAAAGACAGCAGTGGGGTGAATGAAGAATGAAGACACACATATAAAAGGGGGGGGGGGGTACTGTCCATATCCACAGTCCAAGCGTCTGTCTCGTCTCCGTCCTGTCTCTGTCTCAGTTTTTGTCTCACGAATACGCAGGGCCGCAGTGAGACAGCTCCATTAAAGCCTGTTTTAAATAAAGAGGAAATGAAAGAAGAAGAAGAAAAAAAAACAAAAAAAAAAAACAGTCCCGGCAGTGACCTCCGGGAGGCTGCGGTCTCCATGGTAACTGGCCGGTTCAAAGGAAAGCATTATGAGCCGTGGTGTGTGTGTGTGGGGGCGGGGCTTGTGTGGCTGACTCCGCCCCCTCGTTGTTACACACACACACAGACTGTACCTTAATCGCCCTCGCTGTTGCCATGGAAACACAGACTCTTTCCCAGATCGCTGCTCTGTGTGTGTGTGTGTGTGTGTGTGTGTGTGTGTGTGTGTGTGTGTGTGTGTGTGTGTGTGTGTGTGCGTGTGTGTGCGCTGCGTCTCCGGGTTCTGAGTTTTGTTCAGTGAGAACGAAACAAAGACAAAGAGAGAGCGCTGCATGCTTTGCTTTGAGGTCTTTTTGGTTTCAATTCTGTTTGCAGAGCACAAGCAAAATGAATTAATGTAAAATATTCAAGGCAAATACGATTAAGGCAGGGTAGATCATTGTCAGCAAAAAGACCCGATTTGTCCCAATTGTTTTATTTCTGGTTTTGTTTCACTTTTAATTTTGACCCACTTTTGAAGAGTAAACACATAGTAAACTAGAATTCCTGCTTACGTTTTATTTTAAATATTACCAACTATAATGGTATAGCAATATTCAACATAGTTAACACATATTGCTTGTTTTTCTAATATCGTGCAGCCATATTGTGCAGTTTTGTGGGCAGTGGCATAAGGTGGTAATGAGAGACCCCAGGTTTTCAGAATGGACCCTAAAGTTAAAAATCAGAAGTTTATACACCCATACATCATACTTTTAAGTTACAAAAACTGCACTGTACTAAGTCAATTAATACTTTCTTTAAAATATTCAAACATGTACATGCTACAAAAAGTTAGATTTTTATTTTTGTTTCATAAAAATAATTATGCATATCATACATTTTAAATACTTTTAATCATAAAAAATGATTGTTTTTAAATGGCGTCTGCCTGCTGTGTACTGCTCAGACTGATCATAACCCATCAATATAGGACTCTCTGTAGGGCCTCTTCATGTCCTGGGCCCCAGTGTTACGCCCCTGTTTGTGAGTGAAAACATCTTATTTAACTGAACAGCAAAAATACAATTAAATACTTTGGTATTCAGTGGAAAACTTTGTGTAAATGGCCTCTGAGTGTGAGTCTGATCTACTGTAACTCATGCTCACTAAAGAAATCTGAACGTCCTTAGTGGCTGTTAAACTAGGAAGCTATTTTTAAAGCTTCACATCAAGTTCATATTTCTGATAACGTTATAGCAGCAGCTGCCTGACACTGTCGACTGATTTATGTACTGGCTTTATATAAAACTTATACAAAGCACAATTAGAAATTTAATCCATGACAGTGGTTAGTACTGTTGCCTGAGGTTAAGGTTAAGGTAGCCTTTATTGTCCCCGTCTCCTGCATTTGACCCATTCTTCAGTGCCGCTGGGGCGACCTGTCAGGAGCAGTGGGTGACCGCAGAGCACCCATCTCCAGATCTGTGCCAGGAGCTTGGTCAGTAGTGCCAAGCTGGAGGATTAGCCCACTGTGCACGTAAAGGTCCTGGGTTTAGTTCTGATTAGGAATCTTTCTTCTGAAAACGTGCAGCGTAAACCCAGCTTCACATCTGAAGAAGTGTCCCGGGTCGTTGCTCAGCAGTCACCCACTGCTCCTGACGGGTCGCCCAAGCAGCACTGCAAGGATGGGTCAAATGTAGAGAACAAATTTCCCTTTAGGGATAATAAAGTTTACCTCACCAAAAGTCTACCGTCTCTGAGTTCTTCTAGTTAGACACATGACACCACTAAGTTCACAAATAACTTTAAATTCCCACAGATCTGTACAGAGTAGTCAGTTTATCAAGTTCCCACCTGACTCCATGTCCTTAAACAGTCCGCATTAACCACTATTTAACTCAATCCACTCTCTTCTAATTGCCTCGCCTTAATTGCCGTTGAGTTCCTGATCTAAACGTAGCAGAACCCCGCCCACACCACCCATGGCCGCGCTAAAAAAAGAAAAGAAAAAAAGTCCTGCCTGTCCGTCAGTCTTGTGTGTGCGCGTCTCCCATCGGGTCCCATTGTATAAGCGGGGATTTGATGACGTCACCTCCCAGTCCCACGCCTTTTTCTATTTTCTCCCTTGCACACACACACACACACACACACACATCCACGTATATATAAGCAGCCGAGAGAGATAGAAAGAGGAAGGGGGGGGGGGGTCTGATTCCTCTATGACTCATCTGAGCTCCTGTCTGACGCAAAAGCATGACTGACTTTGCTCCACATGCTATTTTACTGTTACCACCCACCATCCTGTAAGCCACTGTTTTTCCTGTCTGCCTACTAGAGTCCTTTTTTGGATTTCTTAGCCTGCTTCTTCCTCGTATCTATAAAAAAATAAGAAAAAAAAAAAGATGCTCTTGTGCTTGTGATGCTGCCTTTCTCTGCAACAACACCGCTTCGTTTTGCTTTCTAACGTCTGATGTCTCCCACATTTCCATCACCCCCGCGACTTCCAGAGCATACTAAACACAAGTTCCTCTGATTACTTTTCGTTTTTTGTTTTTTTTTGTGTGTGTGTGCCACAGAGAAGAAACTCCGAAGGCTAACCGCTAACACTGCCTTTTTCTTTTTCTTTCTTTTTTTTTTTTTTTTTGCAGCGTTGCGATGGCGACGGGCTCGGCGCTTAGCTTTATTGAGGAGGTGTGAAAGGGAAAGAGGAAGGAGAGAGCGAGAGCGAGGGGAGCGGGGGGCTGCTGCTTATGTCGTCACACACAGAGGTAGTACAAAAGCAACAGGGAAGAAGCAGCAGCATTGGCTTGAAATAATACAAGAAATGAACGATGACGGTATGGTACATTTTTAGCATAACAACCTTTATCTTGGGTAATCTTCAAGGCTAGCAAACCTTTCAATTGCTGTAGAAGCTTGCCATGATTTCCATTTTGGCAACTAGTAAAAAATTCAGACTCACTCGTCACTTCAGCCGGTTTGGCTTTAAGCATGGATCTTAACTTTACAGCTTATTCATTCCTGTTGGTATGTTTTTGTGTACACTTAATTTGGTACACAGTAATTCATCAAGGCGGGGGTCACTGTGGCTCAGGAGGTAGAGCCAACAGTCCTATAACAGGAAGGCAGGTGGTTCGAATCCAGCTCTCCCCAGTTCAAAGTGTCATTGTGTCTCTGGGCAAGACACTTTACCAACCTTGCGTGTGTTTAGTGGTGGCAGCCATTCTTCTGTCACTTATTATTATTATTATTATTAGTGGCTAGTAATTTAAGGCAATTTTCAATGCCTGTATTTTCTATGACATTTCTATGATGTTTCCATGACTCCGAGTTCCTTATTTTATATTGGAAATCCTGTTTTTGAAATAAAATTAAAGGTACTATGAGCAGCATACATTTTTTATATTTCATAAAAATTACAGATTACCTGCACATGTCCCAAGATGTGAGGTAAACATGTTTAAATCAAATATTATTTTACTGCTAAGCAATGAAGCACCTGAGTTATTAACAATTAAAAATATGTTGTACATAAAGGCCAAGTTGTTTATGTTTACATTTTTTCTTTTGGTTCTAAAAGCATCACCGATCGTCCAATAAGAAAAGAGATTGTTCTGATTTAGACTGCAGTCCCGTTTTCTAACTTGTAGGAGCGCACACTGCTTACAGTACCGTTAATATTAATGATAGATTTTGCAAAAATGATTTTATTCATTAAAATATTTTTACAATGATCACAATAATAAGCTGAGATAATCTTGATTAATAATGCAGTATTGACTTTTATGCATTTTACATGCCAGAGATGGGGTTGATCATGTCAATATATTAAATACAGTTAAAATCAGAAATATTCAACCCTCCAAAGATTTTGAAAGTTTATGAGTTAAAATTTTGTCCTTAAGTGCAGTCTCCAGTTTTAAAACCCATTGAAAATCTTTGGTGGGATTTAAAGAAGGCAGCTGCAGCTCAGAGGCCATCAAACATCACTGAGGTGGAGGCTTTTGCGCGTGAAGAACGGGACAAAAAGTCCAGTTGAGAGGTGTGAGAAGCTTGTTAACAGTGACCCAAAACGGTTTGTTAGAAGTTATAAAAGTTAAAGGATGCTCCACAAAGTCCTGAAGCTAAGGGCTGCTTACTGCTCATGGGCCTGTGCTAAAAGAGGCATATCATTATAATGTCTTTTGAGGCGAGGGCGTAGAACATTTCTGCATCTGCATCAGTTCAAGCAGTCATTTAATCTGTGTTGCTATATTAAACTTGTCATTAAAGATGCGCTGACACATTTTCATCTACGGAGATACTTCCTGCACACGGTCTACTGTATTTATGCACATGATAAATATGAGCACACTTCTCTCTCTCTCCCCGCGCGGCCCCGCTCCTCTTCTGGTGTGAATAGATCACTGTGTAGTTGTCGGCAACACTTTGATGTGACCCTGAAGAAAACATAAAGCCTCCTCTCTCTCTCTCGTGTGTGTGTGTGTATAGGACCACACAACAAAAAACAAAGTGACGATGTGACACATGGCTCAGGTATCGCTATAACCCTATGCTGTATTCTGAAAAGCTGAATTTGTAATTAGAAACCTGGCAACAAACAGGAGATGGATCTGATGCTAAATAATAATAAGATTTTAAACATAAAGGTAAAGCTTTATAGCAAGTGGAAGACAAAAAAATAAGTTTATTCTGCAAAATTGACTTTTCTGAACTTTCTACCATGTTATAATGTTGTTCCCTCGTCAAAAAACAGATCTGGAGTTGTGTTTTGTTTCATTCACGGCTGTTTGAGTAATCTTGTATTCTGTGACACTGAGTTTCTGAGGACTCAAAACACTCGGTTCCACAAACCTCTGCCTACTGCAGGATGCACTGACCAATCAACCAGCCCTGTACATCCAGCCTGCTCTCATTCATTTATCAAAAAAAAAAAAAAACCTGTACATCTCTGTTTTACGACAGCATTTCAGTGCCACATGGAAAAAAAAAAGGGCACTACGAGAATAAAGTCGAAATATTTTTAGAATAAAGTCATAATATCAAGAGAACAAAGTTGTGTACAAAAAAAAAGTTATAATTTTACGGGAATAAAGTCATAATCTTTCGAGAATAAAGTTGTAATTTTCTGAGAATAAAGTCCTAGAGAAAAAAAAATCATAATTATACAAGAATAAAGTCAAATTCTTACGGGAATAAAGTTGTAATATTTCGAAATTAAAGTCGCAATTTTAAGTCGCTTCAAAGTCCTTATACTAATGATAATGGTGATGCTGGGCCAAAAGGCTCAGTATTTCCCCTGCGTGAAGCCTAAACAAAAGTATAACCTTATAAAATGCTCCAAGTTCCCCATGAGAGACCGCAGCAGAAACAACTAACTTCATTCTCTAAATATTTAAATTTTATTCTCCTAATGTTTTAACGTTATGCTCAAAATATTATGCCTTTATTCTCAACATATTATGACTTTATTCACATAAAATTACAACTTTAATCTCGATATTTTACAACTTTATTCTCCTAGTGCCGTATTTTTTAAAATTTTTTCAATGTGGCCCTAAATGCTGTTGTACTGTTTCCACTGATTCCATATAGATATTTTTCATTTTGTAGTAAGATGGCATCATACAAAAAGTTTAAGGAAGTAAAAAAGCTTTTTTTCTTCTGTTTGTGTTCAAAAGACTGCAACACTCTGCTGCCCTCTGCTGGTCTCTTCACCTGTTTCTTTGTGGCACCACTAGAGTACTTATTATAAACATTTTGTTTTAGTCAGAGCCAAGATTGGTTTAAAAATATGAATAAAAGCATAATTAAAATAAACAGAAAGATAAAAGGAAGAATTTGAACTGCAAAAAATAGATAGTAGTCTTTCCACATTCATTGAGAACCTGGTTTTATGGAGCCAAATGTCGCCCCCCACTGTCAGGGCCCACACAAAGCCTCTGGTCTCTTGGTCCATTAACTTTTCATGGTTCACAGTTTGCCGAGGCTGCATCCAATGTAGAGCTATCCTAAAATTATATTACGGATAATAAAACGCTGTCAAATTGTCAGTAACTTTAGTTTATAGTAACGCAGACTAGGTGTATTCCAGTATCCAAACTTCCATCGACCTACCACAGCGGCCTCTTACTGCGTGTGTGCGCGGGGGGTCCGTGCGTGCTCATGCGGGACGGGTGAGGGAAGGAGCTCTGGGTGGGGTCCCATGCAGCAGGGAGCGAGGGTCTCTGAGAGAATAAAGATGTCGACACATACACCTACCCTGTAGTAGTCAGTGCTGTAGACGTCTCTGGACATGCCGAAGTCTCCGATCTTCACCAGCAGGTTCTCCCCCACCAGGCAGTTCCTGTTAGGACCACACGTATTCACTCTTTACTGATTCATGTACTCACTAAAGGTTTTACAGAAACTTTGATAGCTCTATAGCTGATAAAAAGGTTGATAAGATAGTCTTAATGTTCCTAATCATGGTTTTACCTGTCCATAAGATACAATAGGTTAAGTTAGTCTGTTTTAGGAGCAGTCTTTAAACAATTTCGAGGTCTATCTTCTAAAAGCACTGAAATGCTAAATTTAGGTAAGGCTGGGTACTGTTCAAATTTTACTTAAATGATACCTGGTTTTTGATACCAGTACTTGAGCGATACTTTTTCTGATACCTATGGCGTGCTAATTCATCTTCTACAATCATTAAACACAATAATATTGAATACTTTTTGGAGCACGATTCTTAGCTGTAAGTTAAAACCAGTAGATTGTATGAGTTATTTGTGTTATTTATTTGATTTATACATGCAAAGGAACATTAAAGTCCCACTAGGGCTGCACAATATGGAGAAAACATGCGATATTTGATAACTATGTTGAAAACTGCGACAACGATATTATTGCGATATTTGAAAATAGAGCCTGCTTTTCAAACATAGTAAGTTAAATTCACTACATTTCACAAAAATGTAAGTTCCTTAACACAGACTAAACCAGGAATAAAACAAGGCTAAGCTGTGACTAAATTAATTAAATTACCACTAAAACTGGACTTTTTAAACATTTTTATTTAGTCACAACACATGTTCTTTTAAGGCTCTGGTGGAAAATGATTCTTCAGTGTAAATCTCTGTCAGATGGAAGACCACAGCGTTATTGCAATATATTTAGATTCTTACGATACAGATATTGCGTTTGCTGATATTGCGATAACGATAATTTTGCGAAATATTGTGCAGCCCTAGGTCCCACTAGGTATTGAAACTTGGTACTGAATAAAATTTCTTTTTTTTCGATACCAGTGGTATTGTAACTTTTCTTTCAATACCACAAAGGTATAGTTTAACGATACTCAGCCCTAAATATAAGTGTTGATTAATGTGCACATGCAAATTTGACAATCAAAAATATTTTTGAAGATTAATATGACTTTTTAATGAGAATATTAAGGATTGCTTAGGTAACTTGAAGTACTGAGAGCACAAACCTCTGTGCAGGGTTTCTGCAGGCTTCAATAGGTTTAATTCAAGACTTTTTTAAAGACAATTGTTCAAGAAAAATAAGACCTATTTCATCAGCATGCATCCATTTGTTAGAGTGCTTTAAAGCATTTTGGTCTTGGTAAAAAAAGGAAAAGCTCTCATAGTGGAAACAGTAAGGTTACGTGTATGTGCATTTAAATGTATTTAAGACCTAACAATCCACATCTTGGCAAATTTAAGACTTTTTAAGGCTTTAAATTCAGACTTTAAAAACCCAGTCTGTCAAAGCATTGACCCTATCTCACAATGGTAAAGACGTAATGCCTAGACCTGGACTCAAACCTGGGAGCTGCTGTTCAAGGTGAACACATTAACTCCACCAAGTTTGAAACAGTAAGTAAACAGCTGTGAGTAAACAGCTGTGAGTAAACAGCTGTGAGTAAACAGCTGTGAGTAAACAGCTGTGAGTAAACAGCTGTGAGTAAACAGCTGTAAGTAAACAGCTGTAAGTAAACAACTGTGAGTAAACAGCTGTGAGTAAACAACTGTGAGTAAACAGCTGTAAGTAAACAGCTGTAAGTAAACAGCTGTGAGTAAACAGCTGTGAGTAAACAGCTGGTTACAGTCAGACAAAGGTGTGGAGGGTTGACGGTGGGGGCTGCCTCTCACCTGGTGGCCAGGTCGCGGTGCACAAAGTGCTGGGAGGCCAGGTAAACCATACCAGAGGCGATCTGCTGAGCGATGTGCAGCATCTGGGACTGGGTCAGCTCCACGGGCCTGGTGGTCTGCCCCTCAGCCATCAAGACTGCATCTGGACCATGAGACCTGCAGAGGAGGTCAGAGAGATATTTAAATATTAGGACAAGGAAGAGTTTTCACAGTTTTACCATTTCATGTTTTTCTTTAGTAGTCAGGTTTTCTTTATAAGCAGTGAGCATAGAAAGAGACACATTTCTAGCATTTTTGCCCACTGTTTTAAGTTTTTTTTTATGAATTATTTGTTGTTACCCCACTGGAGTTTTGTGCATTGGCCGCCATTGTTTTAATCGTCCACCCAAGTAAACCAAAAGGCAATGGGAACATCCTGTAGTTAGTCTCAGAAGCAAACTGATGAACAGGCCTGAATGCATGCAACCATGTGACTGGCCAAAGTTTATGGTACAAGCTGAATATTCTCATCGACTTAAAAGGGGCCAGATGAAATAGTTTTTGACACCTTTGCTTTAGTATTTCATGTTTTATAACTACCATAATAATGTGTATGCATGGAAAATGTCTTTTGGGGAGATTTGACTTTACAGAGAATGCTTGGATTAGGTATCTGTCGCCCCCTGCTGGCAACGATGGGGACTGGACAGAGCATAAAATGACTAATTACAACGGCTATTAGCAACATGACCCTAACAGATAGATAAATGAGCTGACTGCTTCGTAGTAACGGCAGTTTAGGTGGCGAAATGATCAGAAAGAGTCCGGTGACTTTAGAAATGCGCAGGAGTATTTTCTAGTTTTACATGTCTACATAGATTTGTGAGACCGAGCGTTTTCAGCTCTTGAGAAGGGGATGGCCTCAGCAAACATGTGTGAATGAAACAAAATACTACTCCAGGTTTGTTTCTGAGGAGGAAATAACATTATAACATGGTTAAAAGCTAAAAAAAAAAAAAAAAAATCCAACTTATAGGGGGCTCTTTCATAACAATGCCTTAATGATGGCTTAAATTTTTCACAGAATATTTGTTTTACAATATGTCGTTGAGTCTCTTTAATGTGCAAGAAAATGGTTTTCTGTCATTCTGGGTGACAGATTTATTTATGTGAGTATTTGACCAGGAGCTGTTTCTGAAGCGGCAGACCGACCGAAAAACATCAGGCTCATTAAAACGCCTATGACTAATAACTCTTAAATTATTTAGTTAAGAAATGAACCGGCTTTTAAAAACCAATCAACTAAATCCATTTGACTTTAATTATATGAGGCGGCAGTGTCATCTGTCCATTTTTTATTCATATGGTTTCCTTTGCTAACCCTCTTTAATTAAAACCCATCATGTTTGGCATTCTCAGTCATCTCTGCCTCAGGTCAAACGATCACAGCACTCGTCTCATCCCAGTGCATTTCCAAGCCAATGGACGTTTCATAAAAAACATTACACAAAAATGATAAAAAGTCAGTAGACAGCAGCAGAGTTGACTCGAAGTCCTGCTCATGGAGTCTGCCAATTCTCGTAACTTCAACATTTATTTATCCAGAGACCCACTTGGAAATTATTGATAAAAAGACATTGTGGCAAACAGACGACAGCTTAAACATTGTATGGATATTGTCTCCTCTACTGCAATTTCATTTCTTATTATTGCTCCAAAACATGGTTAACTTACTGCAGCTTTGTTGACACATTGCCAGAAAAACTAATAATCATTTTTTAAAACCCCATCTTTAGTATTTTTTTGACAAAATGTAGCAATAATTTACTTGTTTCTCACTATTAAGTTAATTGTTCATTCACAAAACATTACAGTCAAGTTAATGTTTTATTCTTGAACAATATTAGTTCAGATAATAACATTTGTTTGTAACATTTGTATTTATTACACCTTATTAATACATATTCTTACAGGACCAGTCAAAAGTTTGGTCACACCTTCCCATCAGTTCTTATAGATCAGTGATTCTCAAACTTTTCTCATCAAGTACCACCACAGAAAATATTTGGAAGCTATTTATTATAAATTACATTTGTATTAATGCTGAGTGGTGAGCTTTTCTTAGTGTTATTATTATTTTATTATTATTTTTATTTGATTTATTATTATTTTTATGTAATACAGTCTGTGTTGGGTTCAAAAGCCTTATATTGTAAAAAATTGGAAGATTTGTAAATTATTTTTTTGTGTGTGTTTTATACAATTATTCATTTAATTTTACTCATTTTTATAGATTTTATTGAGTGAAAACTTCGCACATCAATTACTTGGGACGGGTGCATAGGAGCAGAGGGGGGAGCCCAAAAGTGCATCAAATAAAAAAAATTCCCGCACTTCGTCGAACTTGCAAAAGTTCAAGTTTAACAGGACTTGATTATTGATTTATTGATTATTCTTTAAAAATAACTGAATTGTCACATTTTATTTTATGTTTTGTCTTTACATCGAAGCTAAAATATAAATCAGACGTTACTTCCAAACAGTTTCTCAGTACTTGAGTAGTTTTTTTCACGAAATACTTTTTTTTACTATCACTTGAGTAATTATTTGGATGAATACTTTTCACTTCTACTCTGTGGTGCAATGTAACAAAGTGAAAGTACTTAGGTACTTTACTTAAGTACAATTTTCATGTATCTGTACTTTACTTATATACATTTTACAAGGGGTACTTTTACTTTTACTTCACTATATTTTGGAGCAAGTATCTGTACTTTTTACTCCACTACCTTTCTGAGTTGGTTTAAAGTACAGAGTATTTTGAGTTTTGGTTTAAAATCATGTGTTTTTGTCATGCCCTCATTGTAGACACACAGTACTTAAATATAACAAATGCAGTAAAGTAGTACTGCTTTAGAAACATCAGAATAATAAAGACAGAGGACCTCAGCGAGAGATTCAGTCTCTTCTACTGCACCATTTTGTTCATTTTTTTCACATTCATGAGTTGTTAAGTCTGTGCAAAATACTTTTACGTTTTTACTTACAAGTACATTTAAAACTAAGTACCTTTCTACTTTTACTTAAGAAGAAACTTTAAGGTGATACTTTGACTTCCTTTAGCTGTACTTTTCCTTCTTCCGCCGCCGCTTCTACTTGAGTAATATGATTTTGAAGTAAAAAAAACCTCTTAAGAACCATTTTCTGCGTCTGTACTCTTGGTGTGGTGTGGTGACTCTTGCCTGAGGAACTTGTTGAGGTCTCCGTGCTTCATGTACTCGAACACCATGATGAGGGGGTCGCTCTCCACGCACACGCCGTAGAAGGTGACGATGTGCTCGTGCTGCAGGTTGGTGAGCAGCTCGGCCTCTCGGTGGAAGTCCTTCCTGGCGTTCTCGCTGGCCTCCTTCAGAGTCTGCGGCACAAACATTACGGACGTTTTAATAAAGTGACAAACGTGGGCCCCGCTGTCGGCAGAGTCGGCTCCAATTTATTCTGTCCACTGTGATAAAGAATACCTCTGGGTCCTGTCTTATAAAAGTGAGTTACGACATTTTGTACAGCGGGAGGTTTCAAATTAAACTGCAAATCCACTTTTTATTCCTTGTATAAGTTGGCGTGACACTGGTGCAGCTTTAGACCTTGTTTGGGTCTTACGTAAGTCCCATTTTTGTCCTGGTCAGCCTGAAATGTTCCTGCCTTTAGTCATTTTCCTCACTTTTGGACATTTTGACCATTAGACTGAAAATGGATAGGTACATGAAGCTCTCCCCACTGCATATAGTTTCCATTGGTCAAGCAGTTTTCATTTAGGAAGAAATAGATTTGGATCTAGTTTAGCTCTAACCTTAAAATGATTTTGCTCAGTCCAATTTGAGGTTTCCTTTTCTTGGTAAAAACATTCTGAAAACTAGAAGCACTTGGAGAGAGCGGACCTCCGCCAAGCCACAGGGTCACTCACCTGAGAAAAACCTCTAAAGGCCTGGATCTAGCCCAGTAAATATTAAAGATACATCAAATCTGTGAACGTACTACTGCCAGAGAAAACATCACCTTTCATTTGGCGTTATTTGTAAGTGTGTATTATCCGATTTCATATGTAGCCCCTATATTTAGAAGCTTCTGGATCACCAGAACCAGAATATCAGCATGATCCAGGTCAAACTATGTCAGAGTATAACATCTACCATGATGTTGTGTTGTCATTATTTACCAGTGATTCTGGGCAGTGTTTGTTGAGTTAGAAGCTGTGATGGTGAAATTAGCCCCATCTCCCAGTAGTAAAGAATCCTTTAAAATATTCCTGAATCCAGATGGTGATCCGGATCACCGCAAAAATGTAATCAGTTGTTCCTTATTCCACTTGTGACATTTACTCAAAATGTTATCAAAATCTGTCCATAACTTTTTGAGTTATGTTGCTAACAAACACAGACACAAATCCTCCTTGGCGGAGCTAACTACGACTGCACAATATGAGAAAATCATACGAAGGATAAGAGCTCACTATGCTGAGTATTGGCGTTATGTTGATATGTAAGTGCTTGTATTTACTCATCAAAACTATGTAAAAATCTAAACTTAACAAAGACTAAACCAGGGCTAAATGAGGACTTTTTTTTTTTCACAACACAGTTTTACTGTTGGTTCTGATAGGAAAAGGATTCTGACAGCGTAAATCTCTGTATCTGATGGAGGACCATAACATTAATAACATTATTGCAACATATTTCATTTCTTGCCATACAGATATTGCGTTTGCTGATGTTACAATAACGATACATTTCTGATACAACATTTTAAAGACCAAATTCAAGCACTTTCAAGTTATACTTTCAGTTTTTTCTTTCCAGCACCTCACAAGTGGATGAAACTATCTACAGCTGGACAAACCAACTTATATTTACAAATGAACGCCGTACATGTCCTCAACCAGTGCCTCCGGTTCTTTTTCAGAGTCTGTTAATGTTCAGTACCACTCATGACACTGAATTGGCCTAGTGCTCTGAGAAGTGTTGCTAAAGCTGAAATTCACTTCACCTGAAATTCAACTACTTTACATAAAGTACAAAGGTTAAACCAGGACTAAATCTAGGCTAAATGGAGATTAAATTACAGCATTTTTATTTGATCACAACACAGTTTAACTAAATTATTCTGTCAGGTGAAGGACCATAACCAGGGGTGTAGCACGAAACTCTGGGCCCTTCGTATAAATCTTCTTGATGGGCCCCATGCTCACTCAAGATCAATATCTTTCACGCATATTTCAGGCTTTTTGAGGGCCTCTTTCTGCGGTGGGCCCTGGGTAAATGGTACCCCTTTTTTACTTTTACATCACTACATTTTAAAGCAAGTATCTGTACTTTTTACCCACTACTTTTTTGAAATGGTTTGAAGTAAAAAGTATTTTGAGTTTTGGTTTAACATCATGTGTTTTTGCCGTGTCGTCATTTAGACACAGTACGTGAGTATAACAGATGCAGTAAAGTAGTACTCTTCAGAAAAACCTCACAGACAGATTCAGTCTCTTCTACTACAGCGTTAACCTTCAGTTTTCAGCAGTTTTTTCAGCAAAATCCCTCACATTTAACTCATTTATTAGTTCTTGAATTTGTGCTTCTTCCACCTCTGAATTTGCCATATATTGTGCATCCCCACTGAAAACATAACTTTACTGTTGTCTTACATGCAGCAACAAACAAATACATTTATAATAAGCCATGTAAGCCATTATGCATACTGATTGCATTTGTTCTACTCTCTGTTTGCCTTTGAAACTAATCTTTGTGTGAGGAGGTCTGTCAAAGCCGGAGCGTACAGTAACACAAACACGTATACAGTATATATATATTTATATTTATATTTATAAGCTGCATGTGTGTACAAGGCTTTCCGGAAATGAAAAAGATACGCGCTGCCGTATTCATTTCACATCTAAAGCAGAAAAATATAGAAATTCCCCGTGTCCTCTATGAATAATTAAATGTCTTCCTACAGTATATGACATGGATACACATTTACTTCTCCCTCTCTCTGTGTGTGTGTCTGTGTGTGGGCTAATGACATGGCAGCTCCGGTTACAAATATGGCCCTTTAAAGGACACAAGACAAGAAGTTTAGGAAGGAGCAATTGAACCCGCGACCTCTCAGCTGGGAACGCTGACATGTCAGAAAACGGCACGCACCACATACATTTTCAATCAATCAGGAGGAACAGTAATACAGCGTCCTTTTCGTGTACATAATGGCGCGTAATGTGATATTTTAAAATGATGACGGGGCAGATATTGTGGGGTTGGGACGGTATGAAAGGTTAGACGCTGAAATGTGAGAACAGACATGTGTGGGAAGAGCGGTCTGCACATGTCTATAGGTTGAGAATAGAGTATTATTTTAATCTAAGACATGTCCATTAGTGAGTGGTCTGATATGTTTACAGCTGGAGTAAGCAGTTTTATGTGGAAGCGGTGGCATTTGTAGAGAAAAACGTGCATGCAGACAGTTTTCAAGGTGGACAAAGTTTGTACTTGGTTTCAAGATCCAAGACTTAGGATTCTTTATTGTCAATTTCTGTTTCTGCTCTCTTATATCGGTGTCATAGACCATGCAGTAAGATAAAAAATAAACAGGGCTCCACTAGCCACTCTGGCTGGTTGGAATTTATCTATATTTTTTACAACAAATTTAGGCCTGAATTTCTGTGTTTGCATAATTAACAATATAGTAATTCATAGGAATGTAACAATGCACTGAAGTCACAATTCAATTTGATTCATGATTTTATGTTCACGATTACGATTTTCTTTTTTTTGTTTTTTTTGTTTTTTTTTGCAATATAATTGTTATATTATAGTATGATTTTTTTTACATAGCCTATTTATGTCTCCTTCTTATTAACAGAAACTGAATAAAAAAGTAGATCTTAAAACAATGACATAGGGTCAAAATGACAAAAATATATAAAATAATTTGTTAGTGACTTTTATTAACATCTTTCAATTATCCTCCAAAAACAGATAAATTACAGTAGCAAGCAATGCATAGAGAAGCAGCCTATCATGAATCCATGCCTCAGTAATATATAATGGAATAGAAAATATGCAGGTTATAGAGCATAAAAGGCAACAAATGCTCTATTAATGCAGAACCAATTTCACAAAAATAACAGAGCTGTGCATATAATATTAGAAAATGTATAGACTGTACATTTAAAATTAGATTACCATTTGATTCCATAATAATAATGATAATAATGCAGAAGTCTTATTTGGGGCTACGGCCAGTGCAGTTATTTTTTCGTTTCGTCTTTCGGCACTTTTTTTTTTTTTTTTCAGACGTTTCCATGACAACCACAGGCCTCGTGCAGCTGCCCTTTAATTTACATAATTAGGTAAAAGAAGTCTGATTTTTTGTGCTCATTAGACTGATCTAAGTTCACATTCTGCACTGCTCTGTGTGTGCTCTCTGATCCAAGACAGCAGGTTTCTGTAAAGCTGACAGTTGCCTTGTTACTTTCACCAAAGAGGTCATGTTTTTACTGGCACTGGTTAGTTAGTTAGTTAGTTAGTTAGTTAGTTAGTTAGTTAGTTAGTTAGTTTGTTAGTTAGTCTGTTAGTTAGTTAGTTAGTTAGTTAGTTAGTTAGTTAGACTAAGTAACAGACAGTCAGTCAGTCAGTCAGTCAGTCAGTCAGTCAGTTAGTTAGTTAGTTAGTTAGTCTGTTAGTTAGTCTGTTAGTTAGTTAGTTAGTTAGTCTGTTAGTTAGTCTGTTAGTTAGTTAGTTAGTTAGTTAGTTAGTTAGTTAGTTAGTTAGTTAGTCTGTTAGTTAGTTAGTTAGTTAGTTAGACTAAGTAACAGACAGTTAGTCAGTCAGTCAGTCAGTCAGTCAGTTAGTTAGTCAGTTAGTTAGTTAGTTAGTTAGTTAGTCTGTTAGTTAGTCTGTTAGTTAGTTAGTTAGTTAGTTAGTTAGTCTGTTAGTTAGTTAGTTAGTTAGTTAGTTAGTTAGTTAGTTAGTTAGTTAGTTAGTTAGTCTGTTAGTTAGTTAGTCTGTTAGTTAGTTAGTTAGTCTGTTAGTTAGTCTGTTAGTTAGTTAGTTAGTTAGTTAGTCTGTTAGTTAGTCTGTTAGTTAGTTAGTTAGTCTGTTAGTTAGTCTGTTAGTTAGTCTGTTAGTTAGTCTGTTAGTTAGTTAGTTAGTTAGTTAGTTAGACTAAGTAACAGACAGTTAGTCAGTCAGTCAGTCAGTCAGTCAGTCAGTCAGTCAGCCAGTCAGTCAGTCAGTTAGTTAGTCAGTTAGTTAGTTAGTTAGTTAGTTAGTTAGTTAGTCTGTTAGTTAGTCTGTTAGTTAGTTAGTTAGTCTGTTAGTTAGTCTGTTAGTTAGTTAGTTAGTTAGTTAGTTAGTCTAGTTAGTTAGTTAGTTAGTTAGTTAGTCTGTTAGTTAGTTAGTCTGTTAGTTAGTTAGTTAGTTAGTTAGTTAGTTAGTTAGTCTGTTAGTTAGTTAGTCTGTTAGTTAGTTAGTTAGTTAGTTAGTTAGTTAGTTAGTTAGTTAGTTAGTTAGTTAGTCTGTTAGTTAGTCTGTTAGTTAGTTAGTTAGTTAGTTAGTTAGTCTGTTAGTTAGTTAGTTAGTTAGTTAGTTAGTCTGTTAGTTAGTCTGTTAGTTAGTTAGTTAGTTAGTCTGTTAGTTAGTTAGTTAGTTAGTTAGTTAGTTAGTCTCTTAGTTAGTTAGTCTGTTAGTCTGTTAGTTAGTTAGTTAGTTAGTTAGTTAGTTAGTTAGTTAGTTAGTTAGTTAGACTAAGTAACAGACAGTCAGTCAGTCAGTCAGTCAGTCAGTCAGTCAGTCAGTCAGTCAGTCAGTTAGTTAGTTAGTTAGTTAGTTAGTCTGTTAGTTAGTTAGTTAGTTAGTTAGTTAGTTAGACTGTTTGTTAGTCAGTTTGTTAGACTAAGTAACAGACTGTTTGTTAGTTTGTTAATTAGTTAGTTAGTTTGTTTGTTAGTCTTGTAGTTAGTCTGTTAGTTAGTCTGTTTGTTAGTCTGTTAGTTTGTTAGTTAGTTTGTTAGACAGACAGTTAGTTAGTTAGTTAGTTAGTTAGTTAGTTAGTTAGTTTGTTTGTTTGTTTGTTTGTTAGACTAACAGACTGTTAGTTAGTTAGTCTGTTTGTTAGTCAGTTAGTTAGTTTGTTAGACTAACAGACTGTTTGTTAGTTTGTTAATTAGTTAGTTTGTTTGTTTGTTAGTCTTGTAGTTAGTCTGTTAGTTAGTCTGTTTGTTAGTCTGTTAGTTTGTTAGTTAGTTAGTTTGTTAGACAGACAGTTAGTTAGTTAGTTAGTTAGTTAGTTTGTTAGACTAACAGACTGTTAGTTAGTTAGTCTGTTTGTTAGTCAGTTAGTTTGTTTGTTAGACTAAGTAACAGACTGTTTGTTAGTTTGTTAATTAGTTAGTTAGTTTGTTTGTTAGTCTTGTAGTTAGTCTGTTAGTTTGTTAGTTAGTTTGTTAGACAGACAGTTAGTTAGTTAGTTAGTTAGTTAGTTAGTTAGTTTGTTAGACTAACAGACTGTTAGTTAGTTAGTCTGTTTGTTAGTCAGTTAGTTTGTTTGTTAGACTAAGTAACAGACTGTTTGTTAGTTTGTTAATTAGTTAGTTAGTCTGTTTGTTAGTCAGTTAGTTTGTTTGTTAGACTAAGTAACAGACTGTTTGTTAGTTTGTTAATTAGTTAGTTAGTTTGTTTGTTAGTCTTGTAGTTAGTTAGTCTGTTAGTTAGTCTGTTTGTTAGTCTGTTAGTTTGTTAGTTAGTTAGTTAGACTAACAGACAGTTAGTTAGTTAGTTTGTTAGACTAACAGACTGTTAGTTAGTCTGTTTGTTAGTCATTTAGTTAGTTTGTTAGACTAACAGACTGTTTGTTAGTTTGTTAATTAGTTAGTTTGTTTGTTAGTCTTGTAGTTAGTTAGTCAGTTAGTTAGTCTGTTTGTTAGTCTGTTAGTTTGTTAGTTAGTTAGTTTGTTAGACTAACAGACAGT
Source organism: Bostrychus sinensis (assembly GCA_020698575.1). Taxonomy (NCBI): domain Eukaryota; kingdom Metazoa; phylum Chordata; class Actinopteri; order Gobiiformes; family Eleotridae; genus Bostrychus; species Bostrychus sinensis. The sequence continues at coordinate 9,917,285 of CM036249.1, read as the reverse complement.
TAGTTAGTTAGTTAGTTAGTTAGTTAGTTAGTTTGTTAGACTAACAAACTGTTAGTTAGTTAGTCTGTTTGTTAGTCTGTTTGTTAGTCAGTTAGTTTGTTAGTTAGTTTGTTAGACTAACAGACAGTTAGTTAGTTAGTTAGTTAGTTAGTTAGTTAGTTTGTTTGTTTGTTTGTTTGTTTGTTTGTTAGACTAACAGACTGTTAGTTAGTTAGTCTGTTTGTTAGTCAGTTAGTTAGTTTGTTAGACTAACAGACTGTTTGTTAGTTTGTTAATTAGTTAGTTTGTTAGTCTGTTAGCAAGACAACTCAAAACATAATGGTTGGATTATTGATAAAACATTGTCAGGAACCTTCAGGAACAGGGCAAGAAAAGAAAGAAAATAGCTTTTGGTATAGAAGCAGGTATATATTAAGGTTTGTGTACCATTGTAAGATTTAAATCCAAACCTTTTTTGAAGAGGGACAGATTCGCTTCCCAGCTGTTGTATTATTATATTATAAAAAAAATAGTATAAATGTTTTAAATAAACTTTGAAGCAACTTTTGTTACTTACTTACTTTGTTACTGGGCTATATAAATACAATTATTATTGCATTGTAATACAAGATTTTTCTGAAAATTGATAAGCTTACCAAACACATGCTTGGTAATTTTGATTTAGTTTTTTATTTTTTATTTTTTATAGTCTATAGTTAATAGTAATATAGTCAGTCATAAATTCCAATTGAAGTTGATTTTAGACTAACCAATGAAAAGTTCAGATCTGGCTTGAGAGTGGTAGAGATGCACACATGTAAATAAATACTGCTTAATGGTGCTTAGAGGGCCATAAACGATACATTTTTATGATGAAATACTTTTACGTTTTTAAGGTGATACTTTTACTTGAGCACATTTTTCCCCCTTTGCCTGTACTTTTACTTAAGGAAAGAAACTGAGTACTTCCTCCACCACTGCCCTGAACTAGAAAATCCCTTGTCCAGGTCCAGTTCTGTGCATGATATCTTTTAAGGGCCTTTTGTTTTTTCTTTTTTTAGCTTGATATTAATAACGCCTCTAAACTCCAACAAATCTCAGAGCTCATTGAATTTACAGGAAAAGGCCACAGCACTGCACTGTTAGTCATCCATTGTGCGCTCGTTGAGTCCCAGGACAAATAAAAAGCAATCACCGCCGAACGTAGTGCCGTCCCATCTACATGTGTGCGACGGCAGCGGAGTTATTGAGAGCACTGCTGCTGCTGCTGCTCCCGGCGGGTGATTGATGGGACGCGGGCAGTGGAAGTGCGTATGCATATTTTCAGTATATGTGGAAGTGTTAAAATGCGCCGCCCGTGATGGATGTCCCGGTATTATTCTGTACAGTAGGGGCGGCTGTGTGTGTGTGTGTGTGTGTTGTTGGGACGCTGACTCGCTGATTGATAGGCCGCTCTTAAACCGGCTCCATTAAGGCCTAAGAGTGCAAGGAAAGAACATGTTTGTAATGTAGCATGCATGACAGAGTGCAACATAATGCGTATGAGAACAGTGTACTGACGAGAGCGGGACGGGTGTTTAAAAGCCCTTAAGCTCACAATACGACATGACTTTTACAAACACATTATGGTTAAGGAGGCCATCCAACCGTGGCTAATAATAACAATTAGATGCCTGGCAATAAACGCTGTAGAAGAAGTATAAGCTGTACTCGATGGATAATAGTAAACAATAATTTTGCAGGAAGAACACACACAGACCCTCCGTCTTTTATAAACACAGTTATATAGATGTAATGTAATTAAACAGTTTTATATACACAGTTATATAGATGTAATGTAATTAAACAGTTTTATATACACAGTTATATAGATGTAATGTGATTAAACAGTCGCACACATTACAGTATTAGCATATTTCACAGTCAGCGTAGTTCATATTATGGCGCTTTATGAAAATGAAATGACACAAGAAATGATGTTGTAGAAATAAAAAGACATTTAAAGTGAAGTAACCAGTGTGTATTTTAAAGTGTTTTAAATAGGGCAGCAACTAACGATTATTTTGGTAATTGATTAATAATTGGACAGTGAAGCGCCAGTAAAGTGGTTTTGTAGTTCCTGTTAAAATTTGGTAATAATTCTGCCAAAAATCACTTAATTTTTACAAAATTTGGACCAGACAAAGCTACAATTTTGCAGCTTTGGGGTGTTTGGATAAAGCATATCACACAAGCATAGTTTTAATAAAATTTAATCTATTATTAAATTAGTTGATGATTATTTCAATAATTGATTATAATCCGATTAATTGTTGCAGCCCTAATTTTGAGAGTCTGTTTTTTTGTGTTTGTACGTCGAATATCAGAGTCTGAGTTCAAACACAGGATAAGCTGTGTCCCAGTACACTTAAAAAAAAAAAAAAAAAAAAAAAAAACACTGTGAAAACTCAAAAACTCAAGGCAACAGAACTCAAAATCTCAAGTTTTCAACAACTAATCATTTTTGTTCACCTAATTTGACGTTCATATGTCTAAAAACTTTCAATGTTAAGTTTTACTCACTATTTTTAACTCATTTTACAGCCAACTTACTATCCATTGTTCAGAAAAGGTATTATTATTGATACTATGAAAAACTAAATATACTAAATTTAACAAAAGAATAATACCTTTTCTGAACAATGAATAGTAAGTTGGCTCTAAGATGAGTTTAAATAATAACGATAGTGAGTAAAACTTAACATTTAAAGTTTTTAGACATGTGAACGTCAAATTAGGTGAACTAAAAAAATATCAGTAGATTTTGAGTTGGCCTCAAAACTCAAAAATCTTGAGGGATCCTGTTGCCTTGAGTTGAAACTTGTTTATTTGGCTGTTCTCTGTTGTAGAAATTGTGGTAAGTAAGTTGTAAGCAATTTAGCCATTCAGCAGCGCAAAGTATCATAGCAGGAATATGTTTAGGTGTATTTATTTATTTTTCCTGTGAAATTTTGTTGACAATGCAGTGTGACAAGACAATGACAATATTGGGGGATGGATAAAGTGCTCAGTATCATACATATGTTAATGGCTGGGATGACAAAACAAAACAGATGGATAAAGTTTAGGTGTCAGTGAGTGTAACGGATGGATAAACTGTATTTAAATGCGCTTGGTGAAAAGCAGAGGTGGACATTTACTTGAGTACTGTACTTAAGTATAGTTTTTGAGAATCTGTACTTTACTTGAGTAGTATTTTTAGGGGTAACTTACTACTTTTACTCCACTACATCTAAAAGATCAATATAATCCTTTTTGCTCCACTATATTTCTAAAAAAAAACAAAAGTTACTTCTGCTGAGAAATTGTCTCAAAACCAAACGACAACTGACTTACAGCCTAAAAATAATTATTTACTACAAAATACTACTCATATTTGCTCTCAGGAACTAAAAAGAACCTCTGCACACAATCTGGAAGTGATTTATCTTTTGCTTTGAACATTATTTGCATGATTCTATAATAAATTAATTTAAATATGATTAGTATGATCATAAAACCCAGCCTTATTTATTATACAAATGACTTCGTTTTCTCTAAAATTATGTAAAAAAATGTACTTTATTCATATTTTTGGAGCTGCAAATTTGTGACTTGAATGTTAAAAATTTTACCCTTGACTGCACTCATTTGAAAAACATTGTGGGAAATTAGGTTTTGAATGCCTAATTATTTTTGAAAGCACATACTCCAGTACTGTAACTCAAGTAAAAATTTGACTTAGCAACTTTTGCTTGTTTTGGAGTAATATTTGACCTGGAGGATTTTATTGAAGTAATAAAGCAGAGTACTTTGTCTATCATTGGTGAAAAGTGTCACATGTGAACAGATTCTTGGATTTGGCGTCCATGTTCTAATCTGCCCTGGACAGAGTGATACACACAATCATTTTGGGACGTCTCCAGTTGGAAATGTTTGTAAAGAGGAGGCGCTTTCAGAATAAGAAGTATTTTGAGGTTGATGGGATGAAGCAACGATCTGTGTGATAGCCAAACAACCAACTATTACAATAAAAATAAAACACAGTTGGTGGATTTATGCTGCTTTTGTCAATGTATGTCAGCACCTACACTGTCGTCTTTCATGTCATTTAACCCCCAGGCCCTCCTTTAAAAAAATCACATTCTTCCTCTTAAAGCCCTTTTAGATCACAGGGTCACAGTCAAAAAATAAAACATAAAGAAAAAAACGTATTTGTTTTTGTATCACTAACCCTTCTCCTTATCATACAGAGCAAAGGTGAATTCATTTTCACATTTTTAACCCTCTAAATGCCAGTTTAATAATATAATCCCCACACATTTGTGAATAAAATGTGAATTATTTACTATTTAAAGATGCAAAGTATTTTTTGTTTGTGCACGGATCCTGGATAGGTCTCTGACTAGCTCTAACACTGATTTTGATACACTTTTACTTTTTGTGCCATTACAAAAAAAAGCTGCTTAAAGCTCTAAACGCGCTGGGCTACAGTCAGTGGTATCTAATAATAAATATAAGCAACTTATTTCCCACAATGCAATGAGAAAATGGTGGATCTGGTGGTAATATTCTTGTTTGTGTATTTTTTAGCCTCTGACTGACAGGGTTACAGAGGAATTAACATGATTTAACATTTCTGTATTGTAATGAGTGAAAATAAGTGATTTTAATGTAAGTCAATGGGACCAAAAAGAGCTTTAAGAGGAAGAATGTGAGTTTTTTGTGTTTTTGTCTGTGGAAATTTCATTTTTTTTCAGTAATTAATTCTAAAATAAATTTACTACTGAACATCTTTGTCAAATATCATCACCCTAGCATAAGAAATGCCAAAACGAGAGCAAAAAATACATTTGAAAAGTCAAGGAGGGCTAAGGGTTAAGACAGGTTTGGATATTGTTCAGGTATTTCACTTCATAGATTTTCATCACATCCAGTTTTACAGCATGAATTTTCACCACGTCCATTATTTTAGTTATTTTTTGTGAGTTTGACCCCCTCACGGTGAACTTTCGTGGGTTTGTGAACTCACTAATCTTGCAGCTTAACCCATGGCTTTATTTCAAAACATGGGCTGATATAACCAAAACACATGCTTTATAGTAATCAATACAGTCCTCTGTGAGTGTTGAGCTGGTTTTAGCCTTATCTCCTGTATTCCCTTTTTATATTTTCATAATTAATGGCTGGATCAATAGCTTGTGCAGGAGTAAGCTGTTTAGGCCTTCAGTTTATTGTCACCTGTCTCATTTTTACTAAAACCCGCTTTGATTGTCCTCTTATTCTGCTTTAACGCTCGAAGCAGAGTAAAAAGATGAAAAACCAGAGAGGAACCAGTCCAGAAGCGCTGTGCTGTACATTAGCTAATTAAAAACATGGATTTGTGAGCTCAATCAATGAAGTGACTCTAATGAAGAAATGATTGATCGGCAGAACATGATGTCTGCATGCGAGCGCGCTGTCGCCAATTAAACTGTATTCTGCGGCGGATTACTGACAGGCTAATCAAATACAAGTTATGGATATGACATGGATTCGACAATAAACGCGGTCTGGTTCGGGGGATGGAAGGAGAAGAAAGTGTGCGGTGAGGATTTTCAGGTGCAGATTTGAGAAAAGTGCTTGGAGCTAGAGGCTAAAGCTGGCAGCCGACTTCAGTGGGCTGTGAGTGAGTAAGAGCTGAGCTGAGAGAGAGGAGGAGGACAAGGGAAGGAGGTGGAAGACTCAGGAAAATGTCAGAATCAGAAATCAGACGTCTTGGTTTTAATGGTTCAAGAAATTTTACAAGTTCTTGACTCAATCTAGTTGAGCAGTCATTGGTATTCGGACCAGCCAGACCTAATTCGCTCAGCAGCAGTTTGCCTTTCACCAAAAAACAACCCTCGCTAGTGTAAACTATTTATTCATTACACAATGAGAATGCAGTGCTTTGCTTCTCTGGTTGGTTGTTTTATGTTTTATTTCATTAGTGTTTTAAAGATGGACATATCAGTGTTTGCTCTGGCCCTAGAGGCTTTGTGTGGTGGTAATATCATGATTAACTAAACTATATTGCCAAAGTATTTGCTCACCCGCCTTTACACGCATATGAACTTAATTCTTTTAAGTTTAATATGATGTTGGCCCACGTTTTACATCTATAGCAGCTTCAACTCTTCTGCAAAGGCTTTCCTCAACGTTTAGGAGATGTTTATGGGAATTTGTGACCATTCTTCCAGAAGCGCATTTGTGAGGTCAGACACTGATGTTGGATGAGAAGACCTGGCTCTAATTCATCCCAAAGGTGTTCTGTCAGGCTGAGGTCAGGACTCTGTGCAGGTTCAGTCAACTTCTTCCACACCAAACTCACTCATCCATGTCTTTATGGACCATGCTTTGTTGGAACAGGAAGTGGCCATCCCCAAACTTTTCCCACAAAGTTTTCCACAAAGCTGCAGCCTCGGTGCTTGATGTTATTCACCTGTGGTCATGGAAGTGAGTAGAACACCTGAATTCAGTCATTTGGGTGGGTGAGCGAATACTTTTGGCAATGTAGTGTATAATCTAATTGTCATATTGCAGTGATAAAAGATTCAAATTAAAATTGAATGAAAATGAGAAAAATAAAGCTTCTCTACTGAACTGAATAACTGTGAACTATGACAATCTGTGGTTGAAGTTAGCTCATTAGCTTTCAACAACGCTAACAACAAGACACAAAGCAAACCACGAAGGGAAAGGGGTTAAATAAATACCACTGATATTTTTGACTCTCTGCTGCTCCGCTTCACCTGCTCTCACGTAAGTCCACGTCTCCTCAGTCTCTGTGCGTACGCACATGTTTGTGTGTGAGTGCATATGTTTGTGTGTGTGTACATATGTTTGTGTGTGTGTGTGTACTTGGTTGTGTGTCAGACAATGAGGAGACAGAGGACAGTCCCAGCGCAACATGCAATACTTTTAACTCCACAACAACGGCAATTTAAATGCAATAAAAACAATAATGAAATAAAACAAAAACGCGTCAAATACTCCACATTGGCTCATTCTCAGGCTTCTTCTTGATGTTAAAAATCATGTAACCTCCACAGAAGCAGGGCCAGGTGAACCTAAAAGGCGCTTTTTACCGTGACAGCCACAATTCAGGAATTCAGATATGAATACAGCAGAAACCCTGCATATTCTGTAGGGCTGACAGTCTCTGGTCACTAATAAGGTTTTGGTCAACTAAAATGTTCTTGGTTGATTAACTGAATCTATTATTTGCATCAATAAAGCTGGCCTAATTGATTAACAATGCCACTAAAATATATATTCTTTTTTAACATCTTTTATCACCTTATTAATGTGACATTACTTCTTTATGTAACAGCTAAAAAAGCACCAAGTGTAAGTCTTTTTTGTCACAGTTTTAGACATAAAGTTGAAGACTGAGTTGGCAAAATGTGAGAAAAGTGCTGCAGGTGAGGAGCAGCAGCCAGAGGAAGTGCGCAGCAGAGGGGACAGGGGTCTCTCTCGTGGATCATCTATAGTTAATGAGACAGTCCCAGGCCAGTCTGATCCAGTTTCACCGCATTCCTCACATGGAGCCTTTCTGGTGGAGACGGATTGACGGATGAACGGTTACAGGGAGGAAACGCATCTGATCTGAGCCCGGAAATCAGCGGTCTGTCTGTAACCTCACCTTTGGCTCACAGCGGAAACTCTTTGATAAGGAACTACAGCGGGACAGGACAAGAGACACGGGGCTATAGGCACAGAGCAGACGCCATATACAGTATATATATATATTTACAGGAGAGGATTTGATTTCTTAAGGCCTCGTATCCATTTCAGGAACACAAGATTATAAGCTCCAATCTGTTCAGTGTCTCAAATTCAGGTATCATATCTCAGCGGGAAATATTGCAGAGAAGGCGATAACATAACCGTTAATATCATTATGAGTGTTATTTTTGGGCAGTCAAGGGGACAAAGGGAGAATGTGATTGGGCGTTTCTTTTTGACACGTGTATTTTGAATGTATGGATCAAATGACTGAGCTGGCGTACCTTGACAGCCACCAGAATCTTCTCCTGGTCTGGGGACAGGTTGTAGCACTCGGCCAAAAAGACTTTCCCGAAGGCGCCCTCTCCCAGCTCCCGCTTCAGGACGATGTTGTGTCTCTTGATGTGTTGGACGACTGTGAAAGGCGAACAGAAGAGACATGAGTGAGATAAACGTTTGCTTTTGCCGTGATTTGATTCATATTATAGATTATTGTGTTGTCAAAGCCCATGACAAAGGAAAAACGGTGAAATTCAGTTCAGAGGAAGATCAGTGAAGGAGGAAGGGAACATTTTACTTTAAACACAGTTGCCAGAATGTTTTTTTTTTTTTTTTTTTTTTTTGATAGACATTTTCAATTTAGTCAACCGTAGCTCTGGCTAATCTTGAACAATAGTATGAAAGGACACAATTTTGGTAGTGTGGATAATGTCCAAAGAGCCAAAACACAGTCTCTATCCCACTTCCAGCAACTTTATGAAAAATGAAAAAAAAAAAATCACTGGGAAAGTTACTTAAGCTATATTTTGTTAAGACAATGTTCATTTAACCACCAGCATTGCATTCTGCCATTGTTCAGTCTCATTACTTCCTGGACCCAGCTTGTACGATGCTGTCTGACCACAAGTTCATTACATCACTGTCACTTGGCAGAGTCCATGCTAATCATGTGACCCTCCTGTTGTTGTCAATGTATTTCCCATCAGTGGCCTTCTAAAACAATGCAACAGTAAAACGCTGCAGTGGGAAAAAAAAATAGCAGCGTTTCTCGTTAATACAAGAAAGTTTCCTGTTATAATGTGATAATTTGCTCGTTAAAGCAAGATCATGTTTTCCCATAATTGCCAGTTTGGTGGTGATGTTGTTCATCTATATTACAGCTTCTTCAGAACATAAACAGTGCCTCTATTTGTATTTACGTTTATTTAACCTTTATTTCACCAGGTAGAACATTAAGAACAAACTCTTATTTACAGTGTTGACCTGGAAGTGCTAGAGAACACTTGAAGGGAAAGGAAAGAGGAGAGCAAACATAAAAAGTGCCTTTATTTGTCTTTCTATCTGCTCCATCCTACTCTGTGCAGCTCTGATTGATGACGTAACATCTCGTGAGGCATAAGGAACTTCTTATATGTCAATGAGTAGTAAACTCATTTTAACCGGATCATTTTAAACAAGAGAACTTTCTTGTATTAACGAGAAACACTACAAATAATGTTTATTTCACTGTGGCACTTCAATGCTTCTGTAATTTCCCCTCTTTTCTACTTTGTTTACACAGAAATGAATTTACAGCTCACAGAGGAAAAGATATTAGAACAAACCTACGCCGATATTGGACATATTACATCTTTAAAAAACAACTTATAACATTGGTTAGCTTTGCTTTTAACATAGTACAAAGCACTACAGACAAAAACCTTAAGTTCTTGGCAATGGTGCTGTCAGTGAGGACAGTACTATGCTCTTTCATTGGGAGTAGGAATCCCAGTCACATTTCTGTCACATGTACTGAATTAGCAGTTTTAGACGTGCCAGGCTGAGTCACCAGTGGGAGATAATCAGCAGCGCTAACCCTTTGTTACAATAACTTCATTTTTAATCGCTGAATGAATCAGTAGTGTATTTCCTTAATGTGGCAGATATGTGTAAAATGTCTGGTTTTGTTCTTGTGTAAATAGAGAGAGCGTGTGTGTCTGTGCTGCTACAAAATCCTCGTCTGCGCTCTGCCACACTTGGACCGGAGTCGACAAACCTGCTCTCTGTTGCTACGCGACCGCTGACTCCATGCCAACAGATTTTTAGAGAATTTGGCATGTCACCATAGAGACAAAATAGGGCTTTATTGTGGAGCGATTAGCAGCGCGGTGCCCTTACTATAACCCTCAGTGTGAGGGCCAGACATGCAGAAGTGTGTCCATGTCAGGGGCATACAGTAGGCTGCATAATAACACTGGGCAGGGCTGCATCATACTAGAAAAACAAGAGATACTGTCATATTAGGGTTGGGGGGAAAAATGTATTTCGTGATATATTGTGACATTTTGTACGTATCAATACCCTCAATAGTTTTGTGATATAATAATGGTGCTACAGTCAAGGTAAGCCAACAGTGATCAAAACTCTGCCAGGACTGTAGGGGGCAGCACTGCATTTCCAAGCACTTTGTTTACCAAATACTTAGCGCTGCTCGATTATGAAAAAAATCGCAATAATTTGATTCATAATTGAAATCACAATTATTTAAATGGTTATTCAAGTAATAGCAAAAAAATTAGAGGAAGAGTTTTATCATGTATCTGTGTTTATTGATTTCTAAAGCCTACAAGACTTTTGCAACGTTCTGGAGAAAGTCTAGTGCACGTACCGTTGACAGCACTGTAAAGTCGTAAAGAGCATGCGCGTCATTAAATTTAATTAATCGTTTTTTCTCAATTATATCAGTTTTGTAATAGCTGAGAATCAAAATCATAATCACAATTAAAATTCAATTAATTCCACAGCCCTAGAAATACTGTCACACAAATAAAAGTATACTTAATTGATAATATTGCATTACAAGACTTGATGCAAAATATCAATATTGCAATAAGAATCGCAATGGCACCAAAGTATCATGACAGTATCATATCGTGACAAAAGCATATCATCCCAGCTTAAATAACTACGTTGAATATTACGATAACAATATGACTGGCGATATTTGGATTTTCTTTTCGACAGAGAGCTTAAATTTTAGTGTCTGTATCTTACTGGGCCAAAATGAAAACTGAACACAGACTAAACCAGGATTAAAACACAGCTAAACCTGGGCTAAAATGAGAAATCTAGACTAAATCAGAGCTTTTACTGGCTTTACTGCTGTTTTCATGTGCTGAGAACACAGTCATATTGAAGGCTCTGATAGGAAAATAATTCTGTCAGATTGAGGACCATTACATAATTGTGCTACATTTATTTTCTTGTGCTAGAGATACTGCATTTGCTGATATAGCGATGGTGATACATTTGTGATATACTGTGCAGCCTTCAAAGTGGTGGGGAGGCCAATCCAATCATAATACCCTACTTTTACAATCGCCCTTACATAATCGTTCCATAAGTCGATCTTAAAAGCAATGTAATGGGAAAACATTTATACATTCGAATTGCTATATTATGAGAGGCCATGTGTTTATCAGGAGTGTCCAGAATGAGCCATGGCCCAGAAGAGTGCATGTTTATTTATATTGGGGAAGGAAAAATCACAACATTAAACATTGTTGCTACATATCCCATGTTTTTTGTTTTCTCTTAGAGCCCTAGTTGTTTTTATACAAATACACTTGAGCCAGGCCACTAACAGATTACAGCTAACTGTCCGCATGTAGTATGGCACTATGCAGTAGAGTACACACACAGTACACACACAGTACACACGTGTCTGGGGCAGAGGACAGTGGCGCTGTATGAGATGTATGTGTGATGTGATTAAGAGGTGCATTTGAAGAAACGCTGTCCTCTCAGAATATCACATTAAAGGCTGCTCCCCTCTCAGAGCGGCATCGATCAACACTGAGCTGCTCCAGAACAGAACATTACACTCACAGACGGGACCAGAACCTGGGATACGTGTACTGTATGTACTCACAAATCATCTACGATAATCCAACTACTATTAATCTGTACTCTAGTATATGTATTGTATGTGTACTTTTATGTTTTGTTTTTTTGCAAATGTGCATGAAAAACGTCTGCTATAACTACTACTGTATCACAACAACTAGTACTACTACTACTACTACTACAACTAATGGTACATCCACTACTACTACCGCTACTATCATTACAACACTGGTGGCTACTACTACTACTACTACTACTACTACTACTGATACTTCTACTACCTCTACTACTGCTGTGGCTACTACTACTACTACTACTACTACTACTGATACTTCTACTACCTCTACTACTGCTGAGGCTACTACTACTACTACTACTACTACTACTGATACTTCTACTACCTCTACTACTGCTGCGGCTACTACTACTACTACTACTACTGATACTTCTACTACCTCTACTACTGCTGTGGGTACTACTACTACTACTACTACTACTGATACTTCTACTACCTCTACTACTGCTGTGGCTACTACTACTACTACTACTACTGATACTTCTACTACCTCTACTACTGCAGTGGCTACTACTACTACTACTGATACTTCTACTACCTCTACTACTGCTGCGGCTACTGCTACTACTACTACTACTGATACTTCTACCACCTCTACTGCTGCAGCTACTACTACTACTACTACTACTACTACTACTACCGATACTTCTACTACCTCTACTACTGCTGTGGGTACTACTACTACTACTACTAAAACAGATACTTCTACTACCTCTACTACTGCTGTGGCTACTACTACTACTACTACTACTGATACTTCTACTACCTCTACTACTGCTGTGGCTACTACTACTACTACTACTGATAATTCTACTACCTCTACTACTGCTGTGGCTACTACTACTACTACTACTACAATGGGTACATCTACTACAACTACTACTACTGAAACTCCGACTATTGCTAATGCCACTACTACTGCTGTGGCTACTACTAGTACTACTGATACTTCTACTACCTCTACTACTGCTGTGGCTACTACAACTATTGCTGATACTTCTACTACCTCTACTACTGCTGTGGCTACTATTACTACTACTACTGATACTTCTATTACCTCTACTACTGCTGTAGCTACTACTACTACTGCTGATCCTTCTACTACCTCTACTACTACTACTACTACTACTACTACTACTACTACTACTACTACTACTACTACTACTACTACTACTACACAGCATGTGACTCACTGAGCTCATCCCTTTACGATCTTTACACTATCCCATTCTTCCTGACTGTGTTGATATACCATTAGCAGGTCACACATGTGGCAGTACCCACAATTCCCAGAGCAGCAGCAGCAGCACAGAAACACCGTCACTCCTCCACAGCCTCAGTATCCAGCGTTTAACCAGCTAATTAGCTTGCCACTCCGCTTCCTATGAGCCCGGGTAATAAGCGCTCAGCCATGAAAACGGCCGCACCACTTCTCCTTAATTAGCGCGGCGGCACAAACAGCTCAGAGACGGATGTGAGGAGAACCGCGCTCCCCTCTGGCTGCTCTCGGGCAAACAAAGGGGGTTAAATAAAGAATGTGGCACTATAGTCTTTCTTATGGGAATGCTACGCTTCAGATTGTTGGGTTAGAGGGCTGCAAGGTCTAGGTCTAAAACACTCAAAACTATCCACGCTACTCTCATGTGCATTCATAAATCTGTGTTACCACTAGTTTATGTGATACTACCTTTGAAGAACATGAGCTATTGTAGTGGTTTATTACGTTACAGAGAGAAATTTGTTATTCGTAAGACTGCAGATGGTTAAAGATTGTTTTTTATGGCTCTACGTACTCTCATGAAACCAGGAAGTGCTCCTGCGCGTTTCTAAAGCCCATACACCGTCACTGGACTTGTTCTGATATTTTCAGTGTTTAACTTGCTGTCACTACGAAGCAGTCAGCTCATTTATCTGTTAGTGTCATGTTGCTAACAGCCATTTTATGGTCTGTCGACTCCACACCATTGCCAGCAGGGGGCGACAGACACCTAATCCCAGCATTCACTGCAAAGTTAAAGTAACAGCTCCCCAAAGTAAGACCATACATTCATTGACCATACATGAAATTTAAGTTATAAAATGTAAAATTCATCTGTCCAAAACTATTTCAAAAAGCCTGAAAAAAACATAATATGGGACCTTTAATGGTCAGCAGTGCTGTTAAATAAAAAGTTGGCACATACACTGGCACTCAGGCCTTCTAAATATAAAATATTAACCTCTGTTGGTGTTATCTTACTGTGTGTTATATTATGAATCTTCTGAAAGATCATAGCAAGTTTTGTGTTTGTTATCTGCAAGTATTAAACTGAACCTTATATTTTCAGAGAAAGATGTTTTTGTTTTTTTCTTTAAACCTGTGTTAAATGCATGTGCATTTATTTGTGTGTCCAACACATAAAAGGAAAACATCAAAAGGGACTGTCGACTATTGGACATTTACATTCCCAAATCTGCCCCTCTTAAACAGTAACCTGGCAAAACCCAGACTGATATAATGTTGGCAGAGTTGCTAACGTTATATCAGTCTGGAATAGCTCCTGTTGAAAACGTTTGTGAAGGGGCGGGACATTCAGTAGAATACAGGGAGGTGATTGGATAAAGTGCCAGCTTCGTAGCTAAACAACAAACCGCTACGACAGTAAAACAAACACTTTGTTAGAAGATTTTTGCTGTTTTCGTAAATGTAGAGGAGCATATTTTATGTTTTTCAGCGTCGCCATGTTGTTAACAAATATCGCTAAAATAACTTGTTGTTGTCGGCAAACCTAAAACCCACCCACTCACGGCAGTACTGCCACACCACTGACCCGGGCCACCACCAGCTCGGACCCAAACGGATCATCGGGAGCCTGACAAAATGGATTTCATGAATTTGTGAACTCACAAATTTCATGACAATCCAGCTGCTGTGCAAGGTAACTTAAACAGAACAATTTTAGACAATTTGTGAAGGAGGCGGCCTGTCAGCAGTGAGTCCTTTCTGGCCTGTATTGGATTTTGGATTTTTTTCTTTTCTCACCTCTACCAAAGAGGTTATGTTTTATGATTGGATTTTGATCAAACTTTTTGGAAAGGTCAGTTAGGGGCAAGAAAATAATGATTAGTTTTTGGTGTGTATCCAGAGGGCTGTCTGGTTCCACAATGTTTGAAAATAATCAGTAACATTGCAAGATAGGGCCAAAGATATTATCTTCAGTTACAAGGAACAAATGATTAGTTTTAGTTTATTCCAAGACAGTCAAGACATCATTCTAACTTTTAACCAACCTTTTTTTTTTTTTTACTTTCATAGTGTGTGCGTGGTAACTCGTGTTTTTGGTTAAGTACACCGGTAAGTTCAGAACCTCCTGCCTCTAAACCAACACCAAACATCAACACCAGACACAGCTGGGCTTAAATCATCAGAGCTCAAACCCTGTGCAAATTTACATGACGTACAATCTAATTAGTCTGCACTAAAATGTCAAGGCTGGACTCCCCCCGAAACAACATTATTAAAGCCCCGTTAAAGCGCACTGTCCACCTCGGTCGCTTTTACCTCATTAAGAGCTTCAGAAATATTAATCCTCCCTGCACAAACTTTACTCTGTCATGTTTGTCTTAATTAGCCAGCGTGCTTATCATATTCCTTCATTCTCCCTCGTTTAGCATCTCTCCATCCAGCCTCATTATCTGCCTCAGCTCTTTCATTTGCCTCTCTCCCCCTCGGCGGCCGAAACCATCACTTCTTAATCCGGCAAACATTGATATTACTCTTTTTTTTTCTTTTTTTTTGGAGTCTCAATTTTCCACACATATTTCTCTTGGCTTTATTGATGAGGACATTAGGACATAAATCGGCTCTGCTCCATACGCTGTAGCTTCCCCTCCTTCATCAGCAGATTCTCCGCAGAAGCCGAAAAAGAAATGGATATCTGGGGACGTCATTAAATTCCCCGTTTGCCATCTGCCTCTTCGCTCGTGTCTTCCTCTGAACTCTCGTCGTCTGAAATCTTTTCGTGACCCGGCGAGCGGAAATAAAACAGCTTGCGTGGCGGAGGGAAGCGTGGTCGTTTTAAAAAAGCAATGAGACAGGTTACATAGGCGTCATATTCGTCTTGAAGCAGCAGCGGCGGAGGTTCATTATGTGTTCTGCCTTGGACTTGTCTCTGCCTGTAATCACTAATATATTACACAACACTACTGCAGTGTCAAGCGTAGCACTGAATTAATATTACATTGTTCATTATATTTGTGTGTAGCCAGTGTTAAGGTCACAGCAACACAATTAATTGCGCTATTGTCATGAAATTAAGTGCAAAAATGGAGCTAATAAGTCAAAGATGGAATCAAGACAGGTCTATTATCTATTAAATCTATAGTATCTGTTAGTAAATATTTAGGGTAACAAAACTTTTCCAACATTTTTAGGCTTTCTATCCTGATTAAAGACCCAACACGTTATGACAGCAAGCTCTTAAAGATCAGCTTGCACCTCCTATTGCAAGAGGAAACTCGCATGGACTGGAATAATGTAAGTATCACCGTTGGATCAGGGAGGTCACTGAGATTAGGAAACGTGCACTAAAGACTATGAACCTGGGACGAGGGAGCTTACACCTTATCCCACACCTGGGAAGCTGTCATAGAGAAAGTGTCAGACAGTAGGAGGCAAAAGCTTTACCTACTGTTGGGCAAAACTACACAAGCAGCCTACAAGACACGTCACAGCAACATCACCTGACGCTTCTGACAAGCTACAGGACGTAGCCGAAACTAATAAAGCAGGTAAACAAACACTCCTGTCTGACTAAAAAAAACCTAAAACATTGTGCAGTGCTGTTGATAGAGAAAGTTGTGCCAAAAGAAGTCTAGAAAATAGCCACTAACGGACATTGTTGGGTACCTACATTTCATTTCAATACACAGATAAAAGAAACGTTCAACTTTTTAACATCTTATTCCAAAAAAATGGTACACAGACAGTATCTCCTGTCTCCTGTACTGCTGTAAAGAGTTCAGAAACCTACATCGCAAAGTGACCACTGAGCTTTGTGTCCGCCATATTTGGGTTCACTAAATATAATAGAGTTGCATTAGTCACAATGGAATGGAAACATAAATATACGAGCCTTGAAACAACTCTTTTAACTGCTTTGTCACTCTGGTGAATATTTATCACACACTAAAGTATCAGAATACTTTTGTGTGAACGTAACTCGAGTAGTTCACATCTTAAATTGCTCCGTTGTTTTATTATCGGCGTGGTCCTTCCAACATTAATATGGGATAACTTCAACCATTTGGCAACGATCTCCCACGACGGCCGTGAGAGGGAATACAGCAGCTTTCACTACACCACAAGCACTTCCTCTTGTTGCCAGAATCACAGGAATCATGTGTTTAATTTGTTGCCTACTGTCCAGTCGAAGTCTACAGCTTGTGTGATCACTTGTCCCTAAATGTTTTGCAGTGTGACGACACGTTTCTGATCTTGCAAGGAACTATTAGGGTAAAAAAAAAACTAGTCTCCATGGAGATGTTGCAGCCCTCTCTCAAAGGCTCTGGTAGTGTGCTTTTTCTCTTGAGTTGTGGATATTAGTATCATCATATGCCCCAAACACTCAATGTCTAAAAGGACTCAAGGTTGGCACTACACTAGATCTGTGCTAAATGCTCTTGGATTTTTTTTTTTTTTTGCAAACAAAAATCAGATTGTGGGGGACAGGATGGTACTGGAGTCTTACTTTGGGCTCTCTCCGGCTCCCTTCCGCTGTCCAAAGAGAAGAAGAGAACTGTTAGGTGAAATGGTGAGTCTAAATGGCCCCTAGTGAATGAATGTGAGTGTGAATGGTTGTCTGTCATCACCCGTGAATAAGTGGAAGAAGATAAATGAATTAAGTTGGATTTAAAGATAGAAGTTTTATTTACTTCAATATATCTGCCAGCAGGAGAAAGATAAGACAACATTTATTCCATCCGTCTAAATTTATCTTTGGTATTGAGTTGTCAACATATGTTTTTTGTTTTTTTGTTTGTTTTTTTTAGTATTCCCAATGTCAAGAGAGTTTTTGAAAATCCCACGCGGACCCCTAACAATGCAACTTCACTTTATTCAAAAGACTATGTCAGGTTTTTCGCCATATTTCTGTAAAAATATTTTTAAAAACTCTGACTGTTGGCTAAAAATGGGGTGACCAGACGTCCCTATTTAACTGGGACAGTCCAAGTTTTTGGCTCCCTGTCCCATGTCCCAACGCATATCTGTATGTCCCAGTTTTTAACAAACCATGTCCCAGTTCTCCCAATTTTAACCAATAAAAAGACATATGAAACTTAAAACACATTTGTCTAAAGATTTCTGTCACGAAAATGATTGACGACATAGTTTTTTTATCAATAAATGTCCATCATATTCAACATTTAAGCCCTAGCATCATGTACTTCTTTGACACTTGTTGAGTTCAAATGCACCAGGATTAGTGAAAAAAAAAATGTGTCCCAGTTTTTGGTCCTAAAAATCTGGTCACCCTGGCTAAAAATGGTTTTAAAGTAATATTTTTAAAACAGGTATATAACTGTAATTCATTTCAAACTCAATTTCTTCTTATGTACTTAACATAGACAGCCTCTGGGGGCCCCACTTTTTGGGAACCACTGTTGTAGTGATTTGCAACTGAGAGCAAAATGACAGAGTAAAGCTCACTGGATCTGCGTAAAAAGGATGGAGGCAATCTGTGATCCAACCTAATATTTATTTAGTGCTGCTTTGAAATGTGAAGGAGACACTTGAAACAGTAAGTGTCACGCCTCTTCAGTGTAAGGCGTTGCTCTCACTCTCTGTGTCTGTGTGTGTTTTTACTGGAGCTGCAGATAATTGTGTTGTGATTTTCATAAGCCCCGCGTGCACGTTAGTTTCTGTGTCGACACGTTTCTCTCAAGTGTTCACTGGTGAATCGCATTTTCCACAACCGTCCTAATCCCCTCTTCCCTCGATACAACCAAAAACAGCCCAGCGCAGTCAAGTTGTATTGAAATATTCAGAACCACAGCCAACTTGAAGATTTCGGTAAGAGTTTGATGCACACCTGGATGTCCTACTTTTCACACTGTCATTCAATCAAAGCTGGTACAGAGAGAGCTTGGGAGTGATAGAAAACTCCACCAAGGCGCCCCAAATATCACACAGAGTCTTCTTTTTTTTGCAATCCTGAGAACAGTTTCAGGCCTTCCAGTGATTTTTAATGTTGAGTAGATTATGGCTGATTGCTGAACAGAATGTGTTGTTTGACAAGTCGCGTTTAACAAAAGCAAGTAAAACAAATAAATGATCTGAAATAGATTATCTGCCTCTGTTTTTAATGGTTTCCAGTGGCAATAAAGAAGAGTTTGCCTGATTCAGCAACAGTAACCAGGCGGGACCATCAACAATATACACACCAATGAGGGGTAATTTCTCCAGCAAGGTAAAAATCTAGATAAGTCTATGTTTCTGTGAGTTTTCTCCAGGTACTCGAGCCTCTTCTTACCATCCACAGACATGCAAGTACAGGTTAATTACTCAGTCTAAAGAGCTCTTACTGAATGAAATTGCTGTCTGTCAGTTTTTGTCTCTAGAGCCCCATTGTCCAGGGCGTACGCTGCCTCAGGCCCAAAGTAGCTGGGATATGCTGAAGCCTCCCACAACCCCCAACACGACTAAGGGGTACAAGAAGGAATAGTTAGAGTTTGACTTTAAAAGACTTAGATCTGGTTTAAAGCTAAGCATAGTTGTGCAGCACCATTTAAAACACGAGTTAGAAAAATGGAGCAATATTATATCTAGAATTTTACAGTTGGGTATATAGAAGCAAAAATGAAAAAACATTTTTATTGGGATTCACAATTTGCATTTAAAACTGCAGCTATAGCGTGAAAACTAAATCAAACGGTAGCCATATGCTGCAAGTTTTACAACAAAGCTGGCTTCTAACAAGTTAGCTAAGAGGTTGTTGGTACTATTTCTTTTCTTTCATTGTGACAACTGAACTGGGTAAAATATTTGTAATTATTGACACTGCCAGGGCTTGACATTGACATTAGCCAAACAGCCAAATGCAGGTATTTTTTTATTTTGGCTAGTGACACAAATACTATTTGTCTGGTTGGATTTTATGCATACCGAGGCCTATATCTTAACTTCAGAAGTGAATTTATGTTGCTCTGCTCAAGTGTACACCATTTATTAGATAGTAGTTCATCATGATTAAAGAAAGTTTAGTCATTTTAAAAATATTACATGTTTTAAAAGATGTGACACCACATCTACAGAGCTACACTTTTATTCTGTCAATAGATAAACCTGTTTTTTACATTTGATAACTCCCTGTCCATGCATAAAACCAAAATTTATGTTTATGTAAGCTTATTGTATAATAGAAAATATACACAACAACTCCACTAATCAAATTGTGGTGAGTAAAAACACTAATTGGCTATTAACTTTTGACAAAGTGGCCAGTGAGAAAAAAGGTAAATGTCAAGCCCTGGACAGTACTCACGTGAAACTACTACTGTATGATGGGTCTAAGGCAAAAACATTGACCTAAAAGTAAAGTAAAAGTTAGATTTTAGTGAGATTGTGAGTCTTGGGAGAATCTCGTGGCTGTGCAAGTTAAGATATGAACTGTGCCACACAACGCTGGACTCTCGCAAAATTAAATATGTGACAGTGGTTCTCAAACTGTGGTATGGTGCCACTGGTGGTACTGGCGGGCTTCTTCTGGTGGTACTCAGGAGTCTTTTGCAATTCAAGTCCTGATTTGGGCTTTTCCAGGTTGGTTTTGTTTAATTTTTCCTGGTTTTATACTGTTTTTGTAAAGTTGTGGTTAACCCTGGTCTTGGTTTGGTCAAGATTTAGCCTCATTGTATAATTAAAGGTGGTACTTGAAAGCCTAATATTTTCTAAGGCTATACTTCATGTGAAAAGTTCAAAAATCCCTGATCAAAATGGTTATAAAATTTCCCGCAATATAAACAACACTTAAACAGCAGTTCTATCTACACTGCAGCTACTGTCTTTATTAATAAACCACTTAACGCAGTCCTTGGTGACGCTCCTGCCGTATATAAACATCCACCTCGGCACTGACACTTCCAACACAGCGATCACTTCTCTAATTACACCCAGGCCGTCTCTCCCGCCGAGCCGCCGTTCCTGCGCTGTTCCCCCGGAGCAGCTGTGGCACGTTTCACCGCGAAACAAATGCCACTTAGTCCCCATTCAACACAACACACCCCGAGCTGCTTCCAACTCCAACTGTTTACAATAACTCACTGACTTCCCCCGTCCCGGCGCATCCTTCCTCATCAGCAGCCATTGTGCGCAAGTGAAAGGCCAGATAATGGGTCAGATATTGCCTGTCCGTGAGTCAAAGAGGCATGCAGAGTAATAGCTGTAATGGCAGTAATATATTAGGCGGCCATATTGACTGGCATCGATCCCACTCGCTCTTGTCTTTGGGCTGTAAATCCGGAGTATGAACCAGATCTGCCGGGGTGGTCAGATCAGCTCTGGTTAGTAACGCAGCATGTTGATGATGCCAGCGAACAATATTAATGGGATTTACGATTAAAAAGTACACGAATAAAAAAATGTGTTTATTCTTTCTTATTATCCAATAATGCTCTTTGAAAGATAAATGGTAGTTTTACAATGAATGCAATGAAGGATAGAGAATAAAAAACAACAACTAGATAGTAGGGCTGGGAATCACACGGAACCTCACAATAGCATACATGATCCATGGCTCACGATATAGACATTGTCACGATATACAATACGATTCAAAACCTTCATAACAATACAACTGATACAGCAACTTTTTGCCAAAAATCCTAAAAGTATACTTGCAAGTCTAGGCTGTATAAATGTATAATATTTATCTATAAAGAAAAAAGAACCTTTGTTTTTTCCTTGTCTGTATTAATTGAGTTCATTTTCTATAGATTTAAATAAATAAGAAAGTAATCGATCCACCATTAGTCAGTCTGATATCTAATTATAAATACAAATAAATACAAATATTTTCATTTGTGTGACAGTATTTGGCAGACCAAGTGCTTGGAAGTGCAGTGCTGCCCCCTACAGTCCTGGAAGAATTCTTGACCACTTTTGGCCACATTTGACTGAGAGCACTGCCTCACTGTAATCACTGTAGCACCATTATTATGAATGACGTCACAAAAATATCAAGAGTATCAGTATCAAACTCAGTATTGTTTATAAATATTTATTTAATATAATTTTTAAATGTGGTTAGAAAACACTACATCCATACGCTTTAGTGATTACAAAGGTTGTTTTTTTTGGCATTTGAAGAGTTTCTGATCATTATTTGTTATAGAGAGCAATATAAAGCATAAATAAATACAGTAAAAGCACAATAATGTACGTTTTTTTGAAGTTATTCCAACAAAGTCGCGTCCAATCACAGATCCTAACGTCATCCTTAAGCGAAGCAACCTGAGCCGACCCGAGCACCTGAGCAGATCTGATACCTACGCCGTCGTTTAGTTATCTCTGAAGAGGTCATAGAGCTCTTAGCACACATTATGATGCCTCTTCAGAGCTGGGCACACAGGGCTCTGATGGTAAACGTGTACACTCACATGCACAAGCACAAACATTGATGCACTTCCATAATTTACTGCAACAAGGCCAGAGCCGGGAGGAGCTTTTATTACTTGCCAATAATCATAATGTCACGTTGATGGAGCAGGTCAATATCTCCGTGTGCTCTGTCTGGCTCTGTGTGCTTTTCTCTTCCATTTATCTCTGCTCTCTTCAAAGGATTCACTATTGCTGCATTATGTGAGGAAAAACATGCACAATCGTATGTTGAATACTGCAACAATGTGATATTTGAGTCCACTTTGCTCTCTTGCTCTCGTCTTTGCCTTGTCTGCTCTGGAGCTTTTTAGCAAACGATTAGCCTTTTGTTAAATCTGGTGGCATGGCTGTCCTGGTTTGGCCTTTTCTTTTAGCTAGAGTTACGTCTGCAGGTTATTTTTGTGTTGGGATAGTGGTGTGTCAACAATTTCTAAATCCCTGGCCTGTTGAGAGCACTGTCCTTTTGTTATGTTTGACTGGCACACCTCTTCTGTTGTTACTTTAAGCACAAGAGGGCTTAATAACTATCACTAAATGAGCTAAAAAGCTAAAAGCAAAACAACTTGATGCTCGTTTGCTGGGGATATATTACATAAAATCGACTTTTCTGAGCTTTCTACCATGTTATAATGTTGTTGTCGCATCATAACATACCTGGAGTCGTGTTTTGTTTTGCTTGGTTCCACGAAACTCCGCCTCTCCCACGAAACTCCGCCCACTCCAGGAAGCACTGACCAATCAACATCCAATCTGCTCTCATTCATTTATCAGAAAAACTGTGTACAGCTCTGTTTCCACTGATTTCTCACAGACATTTTTCATTTTGTGGTAAAACTGCAGCATACAAAACAGGAAATAAACATCTCTTTTTCTGTTTAGGTTTAAAAGACCGTAACAGCTATGCACTCTGCTGGCCTCTAAACCTGTTTCCTTATGGCAGTAGTAAAGTAATTATTGGATTTGCTTTCTTTTAGTCAGATAATGTTTTTAAAGGTTGTAAAACATAAAATGATGTTCTAGAGGCGACCAAGATTGGTTAAAAAATACAAATAAAAGCATAATATAGCTTCTTCTGTGTATTCTCACAGTATTTCTAAGGTGATGTTATTGTTTACTAAAAATATCATTACACACTTACATAAAAACAATATACTGAATAATACACTGTTTCCCTTATTATAGCAGCATGGATATTCACATAATAGCTGCAGCTCACAGGCAAAATAACCAAAATAGTTAAGGAAAAATTAATTTATTGCACTATTCCTTTATAAAATTACAACATTTAAAACCCTGCAGTCCCTCAGAGTTTTAAATACTCATGTTTGTCTTGAAAAGCGGACACACAAAAGTATTTTAGAAATCAGCGGCGCATACTTCTGTGCTCGCTGCCCTGTCATTTTCTCTGATTGGTTGGCGGAAAAAGAAAGACAATGCAATTTACTTGACAGTTTCAAATAAAGCAGTCTTATTACAATGTACTGTCATCTTTTTCTCAAACAATTATGTCCGCACATTGTTTTAAGACGTTTTTTTGTTTTTTTTTCACTCTACAGCACTTTGAGTCGAGTATAATGGCTGCAGCCTTGATTGTTTAAAAAAAAAGCAAGGAACAATGCCAACAATTTTAAGCATTGCGTTCTGGGCAGTTTCAACATTTTAATGGGCATTGTTTCTTTCTACTCTGTATTCCTCTAACTGTGATTACTGGACTTCCTTTTCAAATGTCAAAATATTAATATCACTTTTAGGAAATTGTCTCCCTTTCATTGTAAAAATGGTAATAGTGCTCTGTGTAGTGTTTGAATGCCCCACTGACATAAGTTTAATTTAAAACTTTGACAACTCGAGTTCATTTTTGTCCATTTTTGTTGCCTTTGGTATAGTTTTACTGCTCTGTTCTCTTTGTTTACTTTGTTGCGTTATTGCTTCTGATCTTTTCAACAAACAAGGAGCTTTATAATGCTTTTGTTTATATTTTAAAGCAACCTTGATCGCCTCTAGAACAGCAATGCATGTTTTACAACCTTTAAAAACATTACCTGACTAAAAGAAATCCTTTCCATTTATTACTTTTCTACTGCCATAAAGAAGAGACCTACAGAGGGCAGAGTGTTACGCTCTTTAGAACAGAAACTGAGAAAAAGAGCTTTTTATTTTCTTAAATGTTTTGTATGAGGAGATTTAATTGGCCAGTCCTTCCTGGAGTGGGCGGGCATTTGTGGGAGAGGCAGAGGCTCCTGTAACCAAGCATTTTGAGACCTCAGAACTGCCGTGCCAGAGAATACAGGATTACTCAAACACGCGTGAATGAAGCAAAACACAACTCCAGGTATGTTTTTGAACATTATAACATGGGTTAAAGGTCAGAAAAGTTTATTTTGCATAATATAGCCCATTTAAACAGCAATTTTTCATAAATTATTTTGTGTTGTCTTGTCACAAACTTGTTGCTAAAAAGTCAAAATCGTGGAGTGTAACAAAGCAAAAGTACTTAGTTACTTTACTTAAGTACAATTTTCATGTATTTGTTCTTGAGTAAATTTTACAAGGGTTACTTTTACTCCACTACATTTCTGAGTTGGTTTGAAGTACAAAGTATTTTGAGGTTTGGTTTAAAATCATGTGTTTTTGTCATGCCCTCATTGTAGACACACAGTACTTAAATATAACAGATGCAGTAAAGTAGTACTGCTTTAGAAACATCAGAATAATATCCTCACCAACAGTTTCAGTCTCTTCCACAGCACCATTTTGTTAACTTCATCAGTAATCAGCACAAATTTTCAGCAAAATTCCTCACATTTAACACGAGGGGTTGTTGAGTATGTGCGAAATACTTGAAATACTTTTACTTTTTTACTTGCAAGTACATTTAAAAGTGAGTACTTTTATACTTTTACTGAAGTCAACATTTTAAGGTGATACTTTTACTTTTACGTGAGTACATTTTTGCACATTTATCTGTACTTTTACCCCTTTTAGGTAAAGAAATTGAGTACCTTTAGAGCCAAACCCACTGATTGGGGAAAACCGGGGACTACCCAAAGCTCAAACTAAATTAGGATTAAACCACAGACAAAACCAGGACTAACTTTAAACCACATAATAAAATCTACACTATGGATGCTCCTATTTGTTTGTAATTATGAAATGCACTGAGTTAATATCCATCCATCATATAGAAGACAATACAATATGATCTGGAACGCTGCGATAATGATAATTGTGCGATATATTGTGTTTTGTACTCACACGTGTCGGTCTTGAGCAGGCTGTTGGTGCTCCTGAAGTACTGCGGGTTCTCGATCACCGGGATCTTGGTCATCCCGATGATGACGGCGTCGGGGCCCATCTCCGAGGACGAGGGTGTGTTGCTGCCGTTGGAGACGTGATGCAGAGGGGAGGCTGAGTCGTCGTCGTTACTGATCACCGAAGATGGTCCTGCGACAGACGAAGAGAGGGGACCGGAGTCAGGCAAGCAGTCTTTTAACTTTCTTTTTAATAAAATGGGTTTCTGTGTTGAAGTATAGCCACATGCTGACATATACTGGCAGATATGTCAGGACATGAGTGGCGCGTCACTGAGAGTCCTTAATTATTGTCAGTTATAGTAGATTATTGTCATTCTGGTCTATAAATTACACTGCAAGCATGATTCATTTAAGAACAAAGTTTAAAAAATATAAAAATTGTATGACATGCCTAATAACTTTACAATTTTTACTTAGTGCTTACAAAGTTAAATAATAAAAAGAATGCACAGCGATTTTTTGTGGCACTGACCGGTTTGATTGTTTTTAAACTACTGTATTCTCCGCACTATAAGGCGCACCTAAAAGCCTTTAATTTTCTCAAAAACCGACAGTGCGCCTTATAATCCGATGCGCCTTATATATGGATCAATGTTGGTTAATTATGGCTACCGTATTCAGGGGGCGTCGCCGAAGTGACAGGTTTTAAAAGCAAAGCTGGCTCTACATTCTGCTGAACCAGACATCCCAAATCATACGTAGTTGTCCCGAAAATGATAAAAAATGATAAAAAAATTAGTGTGAAGCAGTTGTTGTCTGATAAAACATAAGAAGTACCGTTGCTAATTGTGTTAGCTGCTGTGTTAGCTGCTGTATGTCTTGGCGAATCTCCGCAGGTGATGCCCAGATGCTCAATCTGTCTTTAAAATTATTTTAGCGACTGAATAGAGGAGAATCTAAGCTTTAAAATGAGGTATAACATGTCCATATTCAGCAAATTTTAGCCATGGTTAGCTGTGTTCAAACCACTCTGTTGTAAAAATAACTTAGCATCGCAGAGTGGGGATAGACGGCAAAAAGACGACACGGTATGAGATGAATGACATACAGTATTGTGACTGTATAAACTATAAAGTTACCCCTATATAAGTACTCGTATCGGTACGTACTCAAATGGAAGTACTCGTACTCGTATTGGTTTGAAAAAAAGTGGTATCGGTGCATCCCTAGTTTTCAACGAGGGAGTTGTAAGAACGCTGGTTTGTATTCTATTAATAAAGTTTGACTGACTGACTTATCTGACTGTTTTATTGACATTCCCTTTAGCGCAGCGCCATCTAGTGGATGCGCCTTATAATGCGGTGCGCCCAATATATGAAAACAGTTTTAAAATAGGCCATTCATTGAAGGTGCGCCTTATAATCCGATGCACCTTATAGTGCGGAAAATACGGTAATAGTGGACTTTCATAAATTTCAATGCACTTTTTAAAACTTAAAGTATGATTTGTGGATGTATAAACTTGAAAGTATATAGGCTATGTATAGGCTGAATGTGCTTCATAACTTAGGGGCCCATTCTGCAAACTTGCACTGGGGCCCCTCATTACCGCCTTATGCCACTAGTTGTTTGCGCAATTGTGTAAAAATGTGAAGGTAAAATAATAATAATAATAATATGTTTGTGTAATTATCACAATGAAAGAAACTAAAGGTGGTGGTTTGCAAACTAACTTTAATCTAGAAACAGAGGAAGAAATTTTGCTTGGCATCTTGTGAATTAGTCCTTAGTTTACTTTATAATGTAAGGGTGTACAAAAATATTGAAAAATTAATATAATGCAATGTGTTAGCAATAGTAAAGTATACCGATATAAAAACAGCTGTATGGATATTTTGTTTTTGTTATTTTACTGAAAAATATCTTCTACATCTAAAAAAAAACTGTATAAACAATAGGAAACAGTATGAGCACTGTGTGTTTGATCCAGCACTTTCATTTTGTTGCTTTTTTGGAGAAAGGTAAGTTGTTTGTGAAATGCAGTGGGAGTATTTACCGTTCTGAATATTAAATAAAATGTATTTCATAACATTTTGTGCATGTAGTGGAAATAATAATAATAAAAATAATAATAATAATAATGGACTGGATTCATATTGCGCTTTACAAGCTTCTCAAGTTTGTCAAAGCGTTTACATTCATACAGGCAACGAGGATGAAGTGTCTTGCCCAAAGACACGACGACAGTATGATCTTCTAAAATGATATTGTATTGTGATAAGTTTTGCATCACCAGATTTTTGTCAATACACAGCTCTACAACAGTATGCAGTAATATTGGTGGTATAACATGAACTAGGTGGTAATATTCTTATTAATGCCAATATCTACCAATAACAGCCAGGAAAAATCTGTCACGAGTCCTGCAGACATTCACTCAAGCTCCAGGTTTTAGTTATACATTTTAGCAATAAACATAATTTAGTTTTTAAAATTCTTATCCCTCATGCAGGAGTCTGTGCTCTAACAGAAACATGAGTGTGCTTCTTCTCAAACACTGCTCAGTTTGTCCTCTCTGGGCAGAAACAATAAGGAATACAACAGGGTTCTATGGAGTTTTAAATGTAATTTTAGTCAAATACAAAGTGCGTTATTTGGATGATCATGATCAATACTAAATGCATACTTTTGACTGACGTGCACCTACATAATACAAGGTAACACTTTAGTTTAGGATTCACCTATTAACCATTAACTAAGAGAAATAAATTATCATGCTAGTTAGCGATTAATTAGCTCTTAATTGGGAAATATAAAGCACTTATTAAACCTTTTTTCTATGTGACCACATTCTGCAACTAATTAGCAACTAACAAACATTTTCTCCTTAATAAACTCATAATTACTGCTCATTAGTAGGAAGTAAGGAAGTTGTTGGACCTAAATTATGATCTTAATAAGATTTTTGGAATGGTACTACAAAAATCTGGCTGTGTTTTGTGCTGCTATGTCTGTTGTCCTGTTTGCTCTTGCACTGTGCTGAGCTAAGCACTCTGCGCTGGTACCTGAGGGTCTTAACACATCCGCTCCTCGCTACACAAACCTATGGGCCCTGTTTAATTTGTTCAGAGGCCGGACACTCGAGAGCCATTCAGGCAGCGGACATTAAAATTCAGCAGCAGCGCACAAGGACATCTGCTGAAGAAATACTGGACTGAGCCTGCGCTGGCGGAGAGAGTGTGGATTAGGATGTTTTTGCTTTTAACGGCTTCTTCAGCGGGGTCATCTTGGTTTGAAAAGGAGAGAAAAGAGTAATCAAAAAATGTCTTGTTGAGGGAAAAACAGTGTTATTTATACTGGGGTGCATATAATGAAGGAAGTAAATTTGTGCAAAGCCACAGCATGAGCAGGAGCGCCTTCAAAACAAGCCCCTGGAGTTAAAAATGGCTGCCGTAAAAGGTTTTGTGACAAGTAAATATATAAGCCATTTGCTGATGTTCTCTAACCAGACACTGACATTACAAAGATGTGAGTCACATTTGCCAAAGCCATCTGGTTTATGCACAATTTATGATTTCTGGAGGTTGATGCTAATGCTAAATCAACCTTTTTGAGCTTTTAATCACACCGTCACTTTAATGCACAAACATATATCAAAAATAAATTTTGTCATTGGTGTGTTTCAGGGTGTAGCTAACAAATGTGTAAAGTAAATCTAGAGAAATTTAAAAAATAAACAAAAAAGGATATTGGGTATTGGTGGGAGCGTGATGACAGTCAACTTCACATTATTACTGTTAATAGCATTATTATTCTTATCTTTGTTGTTTCTTTTTCTTTCTCTTTCCCTTTTTTTCCATCTCGTTTTTTTCTCTTTGATTTATTACATTTTCTATTAACTCAAATGTGTACATAATAGAGCTCAACAGTGACTGGCCACGCCCGGTTCCAGAAGTAAAATTCCCAATAATTTTTCCCATTGATTAAAAAAAAAATCTGTTTATTAAAAGTTCAACAGCTGGAGGGAGGCTAATCAGCACCGTGGTAATATAAAACAATTAATTTCGCTATAAACATGTATCTGAAACTTGTCAACGGCAAAGTTACAAACACATTTTGCTGAATTTTCAAGTTTTCATTAATCTTTCTGATATAAATGAATCGTGTTATCATCATGAGTTACCACTGAGCTGATTAGCCTCCGCCGAGCTTTTAAACTCTTAACATACGCATTTTTCGAAAAGTCTATGGGGAAAAGTAAATGGGAAATTTACTTCCGGCACCAGAGGCCTGACAGTGTCCTAAATGTTATCTTATATGTGCTAAAGAGCCAGTTTATGCTCTGTCCATTCCCCACCGTTGCCAGCAGGGGGCATCTAACACGTAATCCAATTGTTTTTTGTTAATTGTTGTTTGTTAAGTTAAAGCAACAGCTCGCCAAAAGAAGACGTTTTCTAAGTTTTCCAAGTTATAAAACGTGAAATACTAATGCAAAGGTGTCCAAAACTATTTCAAAAAAACTGACAAAAGCATAATATATACATAGGACCTTTAATTAAGAAGTATTGTCGCCTCATTTCCAGAGTCTGTGGTTCAGTATAGAGTCGGTGCGGTTGTGGGAATCCCTCTCTGAGCCCAGCCCTGTTCACAGAAGAATTAGTTTGCTTTGGCAACAGAGCTGAGGTGTTACTGCTTCTAATTGCCGTGTTGAAAAGTGTCCAGGAAGACTTCATGACATCCACAAATGCAGCCTGAGCGCTAAAGAAAACATAATCAGCATTTTCTTCACAGAGACATCAAACTGGTACAAGTGCACACAGGCACGCGGCTTCGCACTCGCACACCCGCTGCTCATAACACGACAGGGTCCGCTGCTCATTACGTTATATTGTTGTAAATGCTACTAAACCATGTGACTTTAAGACTTAGGAGAGATGAGCTGAAGTTGAAGTTGCATCTGTTGCTGGAGTTAAGTGTCAGCGCTGCACTCTTACAGGGAGCTCAATAATATCCAGGTTTACAGGCTGTCGAGTCAGTAGGTTTTAGCCGTGACGAGTGTAAATAAATAGGCATTAGCAGTCACACCAGCACCGAAGCAGAAGCCCACTCACAAGTGCCACAAAGAAAGGAACACAGTCGACTAAGGGCACGCAGTAGATGTGGAGCTGTTCTTTACTCTGCTGTTAACAATGAGGACTAAAAGGATCAAAAATGATTTCAGTGGAAAAGAGGAGTAATTATAAGATACTGTATATTGGTCTATGATCATACGAGGTCACAAAAAGCCCCAAAGATCTGAGAAGACAACAATGACTTTCACAGATATCACAATATATCCATTATCCAAAGTAATACCAATACTACTACCACTACTACTGCTACTACAACAAAACTAATGATGTCTTGTTAGGAATTGCATGAATGCATTGCCAATGTTTATACACACTTTGCTCCCTTGTATTTGTGCAGTTTTTCTGTGTGCTAAACACTCTCATCTTCTAAAATCATGGTACTGGTGAATGAATGAGTTAGTGTATTTGGAGGCGGTCGGAGAGGTCATAGGAGCAGCAGAATGGCTGCCACATCTCTGTCTGTCCGCCTCAGGGCAGATGTGGCTACAGAAGTACACAATACAAAAGTATTCACTCACCCACCCAAATAACTGAATTGGGATTATGGTGTGGAGTTGTTTTTAGGAGCTGGGCTTGGTCCCTTAGTTCCAGTGAAAGGAACTCTGAATGCTTCAGCACCAAGAGATTTTGGACAATTCCATGCTCCCAACTTTGTGGGAACAGTTTGGGGATGGCTTCTTCCTGTTCCAACATGACTGCACCAGAGCACAAAGCACGGTCCATAAAGACATGGATGAGTGAGTTTGATGTAGAAGACCTTGACTGAACCTGCACAGAGTCCTGACCTCAACCTGACAGAACACCTTTGGGATGAATTAGAGCAAAGACTGCATCAGTTAAGTATCTTGGGGTCTTGTTCACGAGTGAGGGAAGGATGGAGCGTGAGATCGACAGGCGGATCGGTGCAGCGTCTGCAGTAATGCGGTCGTTGTATCGGTCTGTTGTGGTGAAGAAAGAGCTGAGTCGAAAGGCGAAGCTCTCGATTTACCGGTCGATCTACGTTCCTACTCTCACCTATGGTCATGAGCTTTGGGTCATGACCGAAAGGACAAGATCCCGGATACAAGCGGCCGAAATGAGTTTCCTCCGCAGGGTGGCTGGGCGCTCCCTTAGAGATAGGGTGAGGAGCTCGGTTACCCGGGAGGAGCTCGGAGTAGAGCCGCTGCTCCTCCACATCGAGAGGAGCCAGCTGAGGTGGCTCGGGCATCTGTTCCGGATGCCTCCTGGACGCCTCCCTGGGGAGGTGTTCCGGGCATGTCCCACCGGGAGGAGGCCCCGGGGAAGACCTAGGACACGCTGGAGGGACTATGTCTCTCGGCTGGCCTGGGAACGCCTTGGGGTTCCTCCTGAGGAGCTGGAGGAAGTGTCCGGGGAGAGGGATGTCTGGGTGTCCCTGCTTAGACTGCTGCCTCCGCGACCCGGCCCCGGATAAAGCGGAAGAAGATGGATGGATGGATGGATGGACTGCATCAGTGTCGGACGTTGGACGAGAAGATAGAGAGATGCAGAGGGGGGGCTGATGTCATATTAAACTTTATGGATTAAGAATGGGATGTCACTTAAGTTTATATGAGTGTAAAGGCAGGTGAGCCAATACTTTTGAAAATATAGTGTATACCACCCTTGAGTATGACTGAGGAGTGAATGAATTATGCAATGATATTGTAAAGCAACTCTGAGTGTCTAGAAAAGCTCTAAATAAAAACAATGCATTACTATTAAGGTGACTACATCTTTCCTTTTCCTGTTACAATATTTTCCAGCCACACGGGGTCACAAGCAGTGTACACTTTGTACCATTCCTAAGCCTCGATAAGTAAGGTAAGGTAATGTAGACTATTTGTCCCCATTAGGAAGTTTGTCCTCTGCATTTGACCCTTACTTCAATGCCGCTCCAGATCTTGAGCCAGGATCCTGGTCAGGAGTATCTAGTTAGAAGATTAGCCTGTTGTGCATCTTTTAGGTTGATGGGGAAAACTGGAGCACCCAGAAAAAAAACATCCAGACACAGGGAGAACATGCAAACTCCACACAGAAAGGCCCCACATGAATCAAACCCGGGACTTTCTTTCTTTATAGAGACCAAAATATAGACGGAATCAGGAAGGGTATCTGCCGTAAAACCTATGGCTAATCTATTTTATATTTGGCGGCAGTAGAAAAAAACCTAAAGCAAAATGCTATCAACTGTTTAAACAAGAACAAAATTGCTTACTTTCCATGAAACTAAGTAGGCTGGTATTGTATGCGGTGGGTCTCTATGTAACACACAAAATGAATTTCCAGGCCACATTAAACTTTGCAAATATTGGACTTGAGTCAACACAGAATTGGATCAACTCTTGACCTTAACACAGGCGGTGTAGCCCAGGGGTTAAACATACACTTTCTCTCACTTTCCCAAACGTCCGCATGAGCCAGCAGCACACACAGCGCCGTATTCCTATTTGCCATTGATTTCCCTGAAGCCCGCTCCTACAGTAGATGTATTCCCCCGGCGTGGCCCACACTGTGCTGAATTACAACGCGGCTTGACATTGTTCATTTCCTGCGTCCGGGTCTCTGAGTGCTGCTGCTGACAGAGAGAGAGAGAGGAGTAGGCAGGAGTGCTGTTTATGTGCGCACTCCGAAAAGGCCTTGAGAGAAGAGAGCGCGGAGAAGAATGAGGCACAACGGTTTGTTTTTTGAAGAGCGGCGACATGCACGATGGAGTAAAAACACCGTCGTAGGTCACCGGCTAAGATTCGGCACATAATTTCGTCTCAAATGGAAAACACGTCACACAAAAGCAGTCACCTTTTCAACATTATTGCCACATAGCTTTTATAAACCTTTGTAGAAATATTAAGTGAAGGACAAGTGAAAAGATGGACAAGGAATGGACCTTGAAAAACGGAGAAAACTTGGCCTTTTTGTAACTATGTTCATAAAAGTACCAATCTTCTAAAAACTTTGCCATAAAATTTTAAAAAATATGCTTTTCAGTGTACTGTTAAAACTACTAACAATGCATTTACACTGGATTTACTCTGTTCTTTTTTGCAGCGGTTCGTTTAATGTAATTTTAAGGAAAGATCAGTAAAGGGCCAAGTATCCAAAAGTATTCTGCACCACTGCGATTAAAAAAAAGATGCTACCTCCAGCCACAAGGGGTCAGTAGAGTAGATTCTTCACCATTCTTTTAATAAGGCATTTGCGGCTCAGTGAGCATCTACCCCAGAACAAGAAGACCTCTGGATGAAATACAGGTCTGGGCACTACATTTTTACTATTGCGAGATAGGGCCAATGCTATACAGGAGGTCTGCGCTCTCCATGTGCGTCTAGTCTTTGTTTATTCTTGTTTATTATTTTCGAAAAATGTTTAATGCCACAAATACAGCCAATCAACAATGAACGAAGCAAGCAAATTTCTTATATTTTTGCACATTTGTCACACTTAAATGTTTCAGATCAAACACTTTTTAATTTTTTTTTTTTTGAGACAAAGAACCAAAGTAAGTACAACATGCTGTTTTTAAATGATTATTGTATTTATTAAGAGAAAGGGCTATCAAAACCTTCATGGGCCTTTGTGCAAAAGTAAGAGCACCCCTTGTTAAATCATGGTTTAACTTGGATAGACCACAGTTTTTTGGAAAACTGAGTAAAGGGAAAAGGTTACAAAGCCATTTCTAAGGCTTTGGGACTCCAGCAAACCATGGTGAGAGACATTATCCACAAATGGAGAAGACTTGGAACAAACAGTGGTGAATCTTCGCAGGAGTGGCCTAACATTTGTGTCTTGGCTAAAGTTGGTGTCAAAAGAGAAAACCACTGCTGAGCTAAAAGAACATGAGAGCTCCCAAAAAAAAAAAAAAAAAGATCCTTAAGCCTTTTGTAAAAATATTCTATGGACTGAGTAGACCAGACCTTTTTTTTGTTTTGTGTATCCTTTTTGTCATTCATTAAGTACCTCCTTTCTTACATATGTGCAGAAAAAATGGTGATATAAAGCATCTTTGTTTTTTAACAAAAAGGCTTTCTATACTTAATTATCTTGCATTTTTAAACTACTTTTAAAAAATAAATAAATATGAATCTGCTTGTCTTTAAAAATAAATAAATACAACAAATACAAATTTAAATATAACATAAAACAAGCCAAAATATGTGTAACAAAATATAATATTCAGGTTATATTCTTTAGCTTTTTCACATCCTTTTCCTTAGACTTACAGCAGGTCAGATTACTTGTTACTTAACTTTCTATCTTGGAAATAAATTGGGAAATATTTTCGAGTACCCCCCTGCAAAGTGCTCGTGTACCTCTCGTGGAGCCCTGTACCTGCTTTGCTGCATCGGGACAGTTTCCAGGATGAGTCGTTGATGCGCTCAGGGAAGATTCACCGCTGTCACCAAGTCTCCTCCGTTTGTGGATAATGTCTCTCATCATGGTTTGCTGCAGTCCCAAAGCCTTAGAAATAACTTTGTACCACTTTCCCTTAACTCAGCTTTTAAACAGCCTTTTGCATTTACTCTTTATTAAAAAGTGCTTGATGGTGACAAATTTGCTAAAATTTGAGAAATCCAGAAGGGTAAACAGAGCTTGGTGTTAACTTTTTGACTCACTGGGCCCTGTGGCATTTCCTTTTCCAAAGTTACAAGCCACATAGGGCCATATTTACTAAGACGGGTGCTAAACTGCGAGTGCAGTGAGTCCCTGTCGTTGTGTCCCTGGGCAAGACACTTCACCCACCTTGCCTGTGTGAATGTGTTAGTGTGGTTGTGTTTGGTGGTGGTCGGAGGGGCCGTTGGCGCAGATTGGCAGCCACGCTTCCGTCAGTCTACCCCAGGGCAGCTGTTGCTACAGAAGTAGTTCACCACCACTGAGTGTGACTGAGGAGTGAATGAATAATAGATCAAAAAAAATTGTAAAGCGACTTTGAGTTGTGTGAAAAGCGCTATATAAAATTGATGTATTATTATTATTATTATTATTATTAAAATATGCGGCCGCTATTAATGGGCGTGTTGCGCGTGAATTACTAAGACAAACTGCGTGGCCGGTGACAGGTGCAAACAGATGGGGCGGAACTATTTAAACGGCATCATTGTGTGTATTGTTTTGCGTCATGGAAGGTGCGGAAGTGGAACACAAACGGAAGCAAAAATTTAACTAAGAAAAGCTGAAAGTGCTGGTGAATAATTTTTTCATCCGTCATGGCAAATAGATCTGCAAACACTCTAACCCTACGTATTTCTTCATTTCTTCTC
This sequence comes from Bostrychus sinensis, assembly GCA_020698575.1. Classification (NCBI taxonomy): domain Eukaryota; kingdom Metazoa; phylum Chordata; class Actinopteri; order Gobiiformes; family Eleotridae; genus Bostrychus; species Bostrychus sinensis. Next base: position 9,881,307 of record CM036249.1, on the reverse strand, counting down.
CTTCGTCTCACACGAATCACAGCAGCCACATCTGTGCAAAAGATTAGCACGTCCTTCTCCAACGTGCTAAATTTATACGCTATTTTCGCACGCAAAGTCATGGTGAGCCTTGATAAATAATATTGCGGGCGGTAAATGAATGAATTTGCATTTTCTCCGCCTTCCATTTTGCGCACTCTGGGAAGAACGCCTCAGTTTACAGATTCATTAGGTCATAGGAGCAAAATCTGCATTGCGTTCGCTCTGCTCCTGTAAGACACGCAAATCTCAACTGCGTCTGGGTTTGCTCCAATTTTAGCGCATCTTATTCAGTTAGCGTGCACGCAAACCTTTGATAAATCTGGCCCATAGTGTTTTTACTTGCCAGAATTTATTTAGTTTAAATGTTTTTTGTATTTATTTTATAGCATACACTTAAGCTTACTGAAATGTATAGCTTGGTTTTATGTGTAGACGAGGATTTCTTATGTGGAAAACAGGTTTACCTATTGGCAGAATGAATTTGAACATTTTGCATGTGGTCTATCTTAATATGTTTTTTGTTGTTGTTGTGTTACTAGCCAAAATGGAAATGTAACTAAGCTTATTTGACAAGTTTCTGTTTGTCAGTCAGAAAGTTTGGGATAGTTTGAGACAGCTCCTTTAAATGTCCAGTTATTACCTTAACTAAGCAGTAAGACCAAAGAATAACACATTAAAACATAAATAACACAAAATACTAGAAATACTGTTTGTTGGTGAGCCGGTGGTTATTGTCTGTCAGCGCTGGTGTGTTGTTGTTGTTGTGGGGGAGGAGCTGAAGATCATTAACACTGAGAGGTCGTGGGGTCAGATCGTTAAAAATGCTGTTAAGTCCATGGCCCACCAGGAGCCCGCCAGCTGCTGTATGTTTATGTGTGCGTTTATGTTTATGTGTGTGTATGTATGTTTATGTGTGTGTATGTAAGAGTGTGGCCTGGGGAAGCCATGTAAACTGCTTTTAAAGTCGCTCATAGGCTCTTAAACCTAACAGCATAATAAAATCTGTGTTATGGTCAAGGTTTGTGGTTGGGAAGTCTGATTAATAAATGAATATCATTTGAGATATTAGTAATATTGTGGTTTTTTTGGTCAATTTTTTACTAAGATGCACTGAGGTTATTGTGAGGTGACGTGTTTAAATAACTATAGCTAAAGTGAACTTCAGCCTTGACCAAGTTTGAGCTTCCAGTGTGTAACTAAGCAAGCAAGTAAAAATAGGATACATAAAAGAGTAAAATACTGGCAGCTGTGGTTGCCAGAATATAACCGTAAAAAAACATTTACACTTAATTTTGCAAGTTCAGTATTGCAGAAAAACATATTTTTCATGTTTATAAGAGACCTTGAGTTGCATAGACATGAAGGAAAATAATCTAATATAAATAATATAACACAAACAGAGACTGAGGCACTATACTAAATATTTAAAAAGCCTTTATTTCATGGGCAATATTTAGTTAAAAACCTTAAGCCTCTCAGGGCCTTCATCAGGGCATGTGCGTCATTGAAAGAAACAAAATGGCTGCCAGAACTCTTTTTTTATCTGGAGATCATGTGACCTGTTCACATGACCAATCCAAAGAGTAAATCCATAACAAGATAATCAAGAGCACCTGGGTAAAACGTTTGTAATCTTCAGACTCAAGTAGCATTCCAGCAGCCAAGTAATTCTGAAGAGTTTATAAATAATATAATGTTAATGTTTTATACTGTCACTAGATTTTTTTTTCCGGGTAAATATCTGGCAACCACAATTGGCAATATTTTACCATAACATTTACATATTTTATTTTATTTTATTTATTTATTTATTTATTGTATTTGAGTAAAGCAGAATAACTAATAACAAAACATACTCTCTGTGTATTCTTTCTTCCTGCCCAACGTCCAAACACATGCAAGTGTTGGTGGTGACCAGTGGCGTAACTTAGTAATATGGGGCCCCAGTGCAGGATTTCAGAATGGGCCCTAAAGTCATGAAGCACATTCAGTATTTCAGGCCCATATATTAAGGTTTTTAATTTATAAAATTAATTAATTAAGTTTTAATGGAGGTGCTTTGTGAAACTATATTATTTTTTATTACAATTTGTGGATTTATCTTAAGAAAAAAAGTGATTTTTTGTTATTTATTTATTTATTTTTGTTAGACATTTAACAGGATTTAAAATAGAATTTATGTAAAAACTCTCTTTTATGACTGAATGGTCTGCTCCTCATTATTATTATAAATATTTTAAACATAGACTTCACCATAGATGAACAAGGGCCTAATTTAATGGGCCCCTAAACCTCCTGGGCCCCCACTGGCTGTACTGCCTGATGTTACGCCCCTGGTGGTGACTCTAAGTTGCCCCTAGTGGATGAATGTGAGAGTGAACGCCTGTCTGTCTGTGTGTGTCTCTAAGTTTTTATCGTATAATAAACTGGCCACTGGCAATTATGGATTTAACAAAGTTGGCATATCATAATATCCTAATTTCAGAAGTCTCACAGTATCGTTGTGGACTTTTATAATATTGAATAGTTACTTCCCGGGGCTTATATGCATTGTTTTGTTGCAGTGGAGTGGTATAAAAGCAGAGGGAACTACATAGACCATGATCCTTTGCTCAGTGTAGTCAACAAGACACACTTATTGCTAATAAACAGTTATTTAGTCTTAATCTTATGAAATATCACAATAATTAATGCACTAAAGGCTCATCAGGGCATTTTTAGAGCTTAAGGTTTGTTGCATTTCTACAATATTCCAATAAATATCGTATTGTGATATTAATTTTGTGATAATACGATACCGTTGATGTCATTACTTCGCTATAACACACAGGAAATATTAAAATCTGCAACTGACTGACTGAGTGTGTGAGCTGTCAGTGACTTGATATTGAGTTAAGGGAGAAAAAAAAACTACCAAGGTAAATGTTCTTATTAAAATTCATTTATTTTCTCACAAATAGCTAGACCTGGACATATTCTCCACACTCAGAGCCAGCGTGGGTGGTTCGTGTGTGAGTGGAGGGGATGGGGGCGGGACAGGGTCCTGTGGGAGGCTCTCGGGGGTAAAAAAAAAAAGGGAGCGGTGGAGCTTTAGAAGACGGAGAGCAGAGGTGAAGGTGTAAGTGGGGCCAGGTCACGACCTCATACTGTTAATAGACATGAGACTGGTGTTTGAACTGGGAACAGTGGTCTGGGAGTCGATAAGACACTGGGAGGGTCACAGTTCAGAGGCGGGAGCTGTTTATGTGGTGACGGATACGGACGAGCTTTAACACAGCAGAACTAACTAAGCAGAGCTGTGGTGGTCAGATCATTTTTACTCTGATTGTGGATCCATTATCGTTACACTCATCAGTACAGTAACAGTTCATTCAGTGCTCATCAGTGCGGCTATTTAAGAACAATATTTAAGGTTTTAATAGTTTTTTTTTTGTTCATCTTTCCCTTTCTAGTTGGAGTCGTCACAGTGAACCAGCTGCATGGTGATTAGGAAGGGTTTTTTTATGCCAGATCCCCTTCCTGCCGCAACTAAACACATTAAGTGACTGGAGTATGCAATGTGGGGGAAGTGTCTTGCCCAAGGGACACAACGACAATATGCACTTCAGGTGAGATTTGAACCTGCTACCCTGGGCCAATGCTTAACTGCACCACCGTCACCCCTCAGGTTTAAAATTTAATACGATCTTAATGCTAAAAATGCTCAGAAAATAGATATATGTTTTCAAATATTAGATGTAGATTTTTTTAAATTTATTTTTTAATAAAAAAAAAAAAAAGAATTATAACTTTTCAGGGCTTCTTTTAAAGATAGTAATATAAAATTGCCAAAATTGTAAACTTTTTGGGAGTGTCAATCTTTCAGACTTTGTCAATTTTAAAATTCAAAAGTTTTAAATAGATAATTTTATAAATTTCTCACAAATATAATTTAATTTTTTATTTTCAAAGGCCAGGTTTTTATTTTATTTTATTTATTATCTTTTTTTTTTTTTTTTGGAAGATCGGTGAGTGGTATGAAATATTTTTAACTATTCCAGTTTACTAGTGAAAAATAGTTTCAACATTCTTTTACAGTCCTGGAACAAGCTGAGTGTTTTGAAGTGCTCCTATTTAATATTTGAATAAGTCCTGACTTCAAAATTGTGCGCTGTGTGTGAAATATTTTAGTTATCCTTTCTTTATTGAGATTTAAGGTTATTGTAAAGCAGAAACATTGACATATAATGTTTTTAGTGCTCATAAAGTAAAACGTCTCTAAATTCTGTCAGTCTCTATGGAAAGAGATGCTTGCTAAATAGCCTTAGCCCAAATAGTTGGTCTATCAAACATCATTTATCACTGACAGTAAAAAATATACTCTTTTTTTAATACCAGTCTCTATAATTCTTAACTTTTCCTACCACAGAGACCAGACAGTACGGGGAAAAAATACTAAATTATAGGCTACAAATGATATCCGCTTTCACATTTAGCCTTCAGAGATAGAGAATACTTCTAATCTTTTTTGACAATAGCCCACTGAACGAGCAAACCCCATTTGTCTCAGCACATGTCAAATTTCATGCTCTCTCCCATGTTTTGTGTTAGAGTTATTTTTCCCAGATGTCCCGTGGAAATGTTTTTAGGACTAATGTAACCTAAGAATAGTTTTTTTTATATATAGAATGACATGAGCAAACATCTGACTCTGTTTAAGGTTATGTCTTCTTCACTTAACTATCCATAGAGCTATAATTTAAAAAGAATACTTACTTTTGTCTTTAATGTTAAAAACTGTATGTGTATATTTTTGGAAATCCAGCACCGGCTTGAATCATTTGTTATTGTTGTATTTATCATGGCTGTGTTTTATTTCTTTTATTGCCTGCACAGTGCTTTGGCCGACTGCGCAATTTCTAAAGTGCTTTGTAAATAAAACTGTGATGGTACGGTAGTAAAAATCCTTTCCCTTTTCAATGTCAAGGGAATAAGGAAAAATGGTGTTGACGTTTTTTGGAAATCCGCTTGGTTGGCTACATCGGCTTTTGGTCATTTTTTCCAGATGAAGCTAAAAGGAGGCGAGTCCTGGCACTGGGAATCACATCATGAGCTGCTCGTCCCAAAAAAACGAGGCTATAAGGTATTCTGCTGAAAGTTTGATTTACTGTAGGTATATGAGAGCTGACAAAACACAAGGCAGGCATGTTTTACAAATCTTTCTTAAGTCTTTATCCGCTGTAAGATAGCAAATACTCACCACAGCCAAGGAAATTATGAATTTATCACCATTGTGGGTTTTTTTTTTAGCTTTCTACCATGTTATAATATTGTTTCCTAATCAAAAACAAACCTGGAGTGTTATTTTGTTTCATTATTCGTTCACAACCGGTTTGAGTGATCCTGTAGTCTCTGGTGCTGAGTTTCTGAGCCCTCAAAACGCTCGCTCTGCCACTGACCAATTAACAAGCCCTCTACATCCACCCTGCTCTAATTTCTTTTATCTAAAAAAAAAAAAAAACAGTGTATAGGTCTGTTTCCATTGATTCCTCTCAGCTCGTTTTCATTTTATAGTGTGAAATAGCCTGTTAAGAAAGTGAATTGCTTTTTTTGTGTGTTTCTGTTCAAAAGACTGTAACAGGGCTGCACTCTGCTGGTCTCTTCACCTGTTACTTTCACTGGAAACACTTTCTTTTAGCCACATAATGCTATTAAAGGTTGTGAAACATGGAGTGCTGCTGTGGAGATTGGCTTAAAAATACAAATGAAAGTATAAAATATCCTGTTTTTAATAATGCTGGGATTTTTATGACATTTTCGGGGGGAAATTTAGGAAAGGGCAGTAATGGGCCAAGGTCCTGATGATGTGTTTTTAGAGTGGGTCCAAGTTGCTGCCTAGATCCAAGAACTTTTTTTTACAGTATTTGCAAGACAGAGCAAATTTTAGTTGCAGCATAACTTGAAAATGTGACACCAGTGTAGTTAATGACTGATGTAACAGTAAAGGACCATATGTATTTTTCTGTCAAGGAATTGCTTAAAAAAACTGCTGAATTAAGAAGAGGCTAAGGTAAGGGTTAAAGTGTACGTTTTTGTCCCCAGAGCGAAATGTTTTCTCTGCATTTGTCCCGTCCCTCAGTGCCGCTGGGGCCACCACTCTGCAGCGCCTGGGGGCCCTTCTCCAGATCTCGAGCCAGGATCTTGGTCAGGAGTAACTCGCTGGAGGATTAGCCCCAAGGTCTTAACAGCTTTAAAAAGGTTTTAAATTTGATTGTGTCAAAATCAAGGCCTTAAAAGAATGAAATATTATGAGTACGCAGGACTTGGCATTGAATTTTTTGTTCACTGGCCTCTGTGGCTAGTCTTTTTCAAAAGTTACTTGCCAATAAGTGTTTTTAATAGCATACTACAATCTACAATAAACTTTTACATATGGACTGGGGCTGCAACTAATGATTATTTTGATAATCAATTAATCTGTCGATTACTTTTTTGATTAGTTGATTAATAATCGCATAGAGAAGCGCGAGTAAATAAAAACTTGAGGTGTTTTATAGTTTTTGTCAAAAACTGGTGATAATGCTACCAAAAATCACTTAATTTTTACAAAATTAAATCAGACAAAGCTACAGGCATGCTTCTTGAAGATGTTTAGATTATATACATAAAATATCATCTGTAATACATATATGATATTTTTAATCAAAAACACAAAATGGACATTGTTTTTAACTGTTTACCGCTCTATCTAGGTAATAAATCCTTCTCTCACAGAACATGGCATGTGTCAGAGTCTATTAAATATCTATTAAATATCCCAGTCGGCGATTATTCGATTACTAAATTAGTTGACGATTATTTCAATAATCGATTATAATCGATTAATCCGATTAGTTGTTGCAGCCCTAGTATGGACATATATTTATTAAATATTGTAAAACAGGTTTACCAATAGGAAGAATAAAAGCCATATCTGTGCATGTAACATGTTTGAAATATTTTGTTTAGTATTTTTTCCCCTCAAATTTTAATGAATTACTTGATACTAAAAGGTGTACATGCAAGCAAAGCAACATAAACTCAGGCCTTGCTTTTAAAGTAAAATCCAACTGGCCAAAGTGGCTACTAGCAGTATTTGTGTTAGTAGCCAAAATGAAATTCTACCCATATTTGGCTGGTTGGCTCGTGTGAGTAGGTATTAAATGTTCATCTAGGTCCTAAATTTGTCAAATAATATAATATTACAAAAAGTAGCGTCACTACAAAAACAAAATATATTTATTGAAGAAATTCAGTCAAGAAATCATTTAAACGCATGATTCCTGAACATGTTTTTTATTCTTTCATCTGTATTAGACTTTTAAAATAAAACAAGTGAGTTTCAAAGAGTAGTACCTAAAGATCGACCGATATATCGGCCGAATATCGGGCCAATTTTTGAGTGTTTTAGACAATCGGCCGTCAGCCAATTTTTCCCATTTAATGCCGATTTTTGGTCAGGCACATGTCCAGACAAACACTGAAGGACCCTAGTTTTTGTGTCTGTGCCGTCCATGCTACAGCGGCACCATTTACTTTAGAAGGTGCTCAGGGCGAGTGAGGGAGATCACTCAAACAAGGCTGAGGCGAGGCCTATTGTTTTGAAAGAAAAAACTAAGACTTTATCTTTTTTTCTCGCCAAACCTGCGCACGTAACGCTGATTTAACTTTTAAATGTCCGTTTGAGATAAAATGTAAATGCCCAGACACTTTAGGCTATGTTTGAGCACTTTTGTATGCAACTTGCAGCATTAGCTTTAATTGCTAGCTTAGCATCAGGTAGGAACGGTCTGCTGTAAACTAACGTCACCCCTGAAGCGTACTGTCCATGTTTTAGGACCTGCTGCTCCTAATCTGACTTTAAACTGGCATCAAACCACAACCCAGACTAAGTCACAGTTTTTTTTCTATTTTTAAGCATTAAAGCATAATAAAGGGATTTTGAGCCACAGTGGGGGGAAAAAAAACGTACTGCAGCAAGCCCGTCACTGTTGATTGGCCTCTGTGCTGCTGTGGGAATGAGGGCTTTGTGAAGTGGAGCACCGCGGTGGTTTTTATGGCCTCAGCCTCTTGAGCCGAGTTAAACCGGGACTGAGACTGGCCGTTATTGATCTCCACTAGACTCCGGTACACCTCAGACAGACTCCGGCCACTTACCGCCGCTCGCTGCCCATGGCCAAACTAATGTGGGATTTGAGGACATCACGGCCTGTCACTCAGTCGCTCGGTCAGTCTGCTGAAAACACCTCGGCACGGATACGGCAGCTAGCGGCTAATAGATAACAGCACAGAGAGAGAGAGATCTGAGAAATCGGCAGTGTAGTGGAGGGTCGGAGGTCATGTGGGCTTCGGGGACAGAGGAATCATGAGGACACTGCAGATAAGAAGCCGTCCTAATTCTTCTTTTTGCTGGTCCCTCTTGATTTCAGAGGACAGACTAATGGCTGCCAAATAAACAAGCTTAAACAAACAAGAGAAATACCAGTACACTGAGTAGATTTGTTGTACTGTATTTAGATGCAGATAAAAGTATGTTTTTCTGCATCTATTGATATATGTAAGACTTCATAAAGCACAATGTACGTTTTTAAAGGTATAGCTGATGTCAGTGGTTCTTAACAGTGCTATATTATGTTTTTTTCAGGCTTTTTGAAATAGTTTTGGACACCTTTGCTTTAGTATTCCATGTTTTATAACTTAAAATAATGTACATGTATGGAAAAAGTCTTCTTTTGGGGAGCTGTTACTTTGACTTTGCAGAGAACGCATTGATTAGGTGTCTGTCGCCCCCTGCTGGCAACGACAGGGAATGGACAGAGCATAAAATGGCTATTTAGCACAGCTATTAGCAACATGATGCTAACAGATAGATAAATGAGCTGACTGCTCCATAGTGGTGGCTGTTTAAGAGCAGAAATGATCAGAATGAGTCCAGTGACGGAGTATGAGCAACACGGAGGACAGAATTACTCAAACAAGCGTGAATGAAACAAAATACTAATGCGGGTATGTTTTTGAGGTGGAAACAACATTATAACATGATTTTTTTTCTTTTTCTTTCAGCTTCTCCTTTATTCGGGGTCGCCATAGCAAACCAGTCACATGCTGATTTGGCAGGTTTTTACACTGGATGCCCTTCCTGTCGCAACCAGCCACATACAGTGACTGCAGTATGCAATGTGGGTGAAGTGTCTTGCTGAGGGACACAATGACAGTATGCACTTCAGGTTAGATTTGAACCAGCTACCCTCCGGTTGCAGGACAAATGCTTAAGCGATGAATAAAAGCGCTAAAAAGCCAATTTAGCTTAATAGGGGACCTTTAACCTGCAGTACAATACAGGAACCACTGGTGGTATACTCATGTCATGCTTAAAATAAAAAATAACTAAAGATAATTACAAAATGTATAGGCCTTGCAATCGCTTGCTGTATTGTGTGACACCACATGCCACGAGCAGAACATAGCAAACATAACGTGCATATAGACATACAATCATCTGCTGTGTAACTGTGTATGCATAAGGCTTTAAAATAATATTAAACAAAGAAAATCTTAGGATTGGAGTCAACAATGTAATCCTGGAGCGCGGCCAGCTCTGTCAGAGTTATCCGAGCTGTAAAAGCCAGTGGCATGACGCTTTAGCTGGAGGCCAGAAGTCGGCCGCTGCCACTGTTGACCTCCAGGACCTTTTTCAGACCTCCGCCATGTGTCCGTCCTTCTCACACATTCACACACACACTCACATACACACACACACACACAGAGAGAGGACTGGTAACATGAGCCCGGCGGTCTCTAAACTGTGCTGTCACCCCGCTGCACACAGGAAATCATCTATCGATCGCAGGAAGAGGGATGGAAGGATGGAAGGACACGGCAGAGACAGACGGACGAGGAGACGAGGCACAAATGAGAGGACGGTTCGCAAAGGCAGCACGGCCACGGCTAAGCTAAGATTACAAATGGCCAGGGAGAAAGGAGAATGGATACAAACGTACAGGGGAGGGAGAAGGAGGCACTGCAATGGTGACACGAGGTGTTGCTCTAAACCTGAGGCTGTGGAAGCGTCACTTTTCCACTTTGTACAACCAGAAGAGTTCATGAGTGGCCCAAAATGTGGTCCTTGTTTTTAAAAGCACCTTTGATAATGTAACGTTATAGTATATAGCAATGTACAAGTGTTTTGTTAATTAGCAAGGACGTCCTTGAGCACTGAAGCTATTATAATTACTTCTGAACTACTCTGAGAAAATGATGTTCACACTACAAAGGTGAGTTAGTCATCCCAATTTTTCCCCTAGAGTTGGATTTCTGTGTGGTGGAATAAATGCAGATTAAACTACCTCTAAGTGCAGTTGGATAGACATACAGCCTCCTCAAAAAGTACACACGTTGGTGGGCCTTTTTATTTTGTTTTAAGATAACCTTAACTGACATCAGACATGTTTGGATTGTATTAAAAAAACGGCCAAAGTCAGGAAGCTGAGGAGTTATGTTTCAGTGCAACTTGAGAAAGAGATGCAGATCACACACTCTTTAAACAAAACACTAATATTTCCCAATATTTCCAAGGATTTCAAACTATTAAAGGAACTCGATGGGTGCGCCAACCAATGGGAATTCAAAAGGCAGTACCAACAAACGTAGTACTGCCACGAGGCCAATGCATCTAAGAGATAATAAAACCAATCAGAGCTACAAAGCATTAAATACAGTTAAATCCATGTCAAATAAATAGTTATGATTGGTTAGGAATCATTAATAATCTGTAGACAAATTAATCACTTTTAATATTATTGCAGAACATGCAATATACGATGTGCGATGCCCTGTTTTACATAACATCAGAGGAAGAAGTGCCTCATAAAAGTACTTCTCTTACTTCAAAATATTATTACTTTAGTAGAAGTTACAGTACTGTGCAAAATGATTACGTGGGTAAAAGACTGTACATTTTATTGAATTAAAATGACTTACAGCCACTGCTATTACTATTATTATTAGCACTTCTACAGCTCCTCCTTCTACAACTACTGCTACAGTTAGTACTCACTTTGCCATCAGTGTCTGAAAATACTTTACTTTAACTCAGCTGTTCTCAAACTTTTTACTCAGTAAGTACCACCTTAGAAAATCAGAATTAACCCAGGTCTAAACCAAGGATTGAAGTAAGCCAGTCTCTTTCTAAATAAACTGTGGCTAAACCAAGTCTAACCTGGACTAAACCTGGACTAATCTAGGTCTAAACTTGGTCTGAACAAGGTCTGAACCAAGTATAAACCACAACAATCCCAGGTCTAAACCAGGACTATTCTAGGTCTAAACCAGATCTAACCCAGGTCTGAACCAGGTCTAAACGGAGTCTAAACCAGGTCTAAACGGAGTCTAAACCAGGTCTGAACTAGTTCTAAACCAGGTCTAAACCAAGTCTGAATCAAGTCTAAACCACAACAATACCAGGTCTAAACCAGGACTAGTCTTGGTCTAACCCAATTCTGAACCAGGGCTGACCCAAGAATAAACCAGGTCTAAACCAAGTCTAAACCAGGTCTAAACCAAGTCTAAAACAGGTCTAAACCAGGTCTAAACCAGGACTGAACCAGGTCTAAACCAGGACTAAACCTGTTCTTAAATAAACAGTGGTCTTCATAATCAAATAAAGCTCTAAACTGAAAATTAAAAGCTCCAAACTAAACCAGGACTTTAGACTCCTGAGCACCACCAGAAGATGCCCACGTCCCACCAGTGGTCCCCGTACCACAGCTTGAGAAACACTGCTTTAACTCATTTAGAAGTGCATCTTACTTCCACCTCTGCTTCAAACAAACATAAGAGCGGAGTACATAAAGAACATAAATGATAAAAAGTGCTGCAGGACGGGTAGAATTTCCTGTACAGTGCAGTTAGGTAAACGTCCCAAGCCCTGGTCCTCCTCCGTCCGACCCGGCGCAGAGGCATCACATTCCCACCCTCACAGTAAAAATAGAGATCTGTTTCCCAATCTCTACACCCCACTTCTGTCGTCATCCCGCTCTGACGCCTCTCCGCATCTTCCTCTGCTGTGGCTGCTGCTTTTTGAATCTCGGGCTATTTTTAATATTCAGCCCACGTTCACCTTCTCGTATGACACAGCGCAGGCCTTTTCGAACTGAAGCTGCCGAGGTGGTCAGGGAGCTGATGGAGAGCAGGAAAATACAGAGCTACAAGGAAAAAAGTGTGTTGTGGAAGACAGGAATAAACCAGATATAAATGTAGGAATAATTATTTTAATGTTTAGATATGGCTGACTTTATTAAAAACAAAGTAATGTGTCCTAATAATAACTTTGCCATTTTCATACATGCACAATCCACCTGACTTTATCCACAGTAGACATTCAACCGTAGACATTTTTTTTTCAGTTCACACAAAAAAAGCCTTCACTGGGGCAGCAGGGTGGCAAAATGTCACTGTCCCCTCACAGCAGAAGGTCCTGGGCTTGTCAGTGTGGCGTTTGCATGTCCTCTCCGTGCTCGGGTGGGTTTTCTCCAGCTTCTATGTAACTTATTCTTCTATTTATTATGAAAGTGTTTGCTTTTCTTTGCTGTTAAATTCATTCATATTCTTCCGGACACTGGAGCCTATCCCAGTAACTTTGGGTCGACTTCAAGTGCACCTTTGACCTCTCTTTTATTCATACAGCCATTTTATAATTGTCCTCCTTACAGCTGAAATGCTATGTCACATAAACCTACAGTATTTTAAAGATATAATACTTGATGTGGCGGTATCAGTTTTAACTCCTTTGCACAGTAAAATAAATAAACAGACGTCTATTTTGTGGTCTGCATGAAAAGACTCGTTTCACAGTGTGTCGGTGTGAGCGAGGGGACAAGTGTTATCTGCGAAACGTACGGCGGCTTACAGGCACAGAGCGACAAAGAAAACCAGGACTGCGGGAATTGGAGAAAGTGCACTAAGGCGGATTTGAATGTGGCATTGATTTCAAAGGGCCTCAGATATGTTCATTCACTGAGCCGCCCGTGTGATAAATAATGTCAGCCGCTAAATACAGAGTGACACGTGGTGCGCAGCTAAAAGCACTCAGAGATGAAAAAGACACATTACACACGAGGGGACAACAATAAATGACTTCTTTTATTGAAAAGAAGGGAACAGAAAAAAGAAAAAAAAACCTGTGTGTCTTCTGAGGAAGGTAATGTCGTTTCAATTTAGGCTTTGAAGCAATTATACAGGACAGCTTCTTCGTGATATAGCTCTGCTGTCACCATGCACAGGTAATGGGAGAAAGGAATGGACAAGTCACACTATTAGCTGCATGCTTGTTTTTGAGTTTTGCAATTGATTCTAGACAAATAAAAAGGGTAAATCCTAGTTTCTGTATAACATGTAGTTTCTCCAAAGTGCAGAAACAACAAATGCATTACAAATTTGCAGCTTTTATGTAAATACAATTGTATTATTATGTATTGTATTATGGTCCAGCAGACTGCCTACAGGAATCATGTAACTCTCAATGTAGTATGGAAGGTTTGACCCCACCAAGCAGTTTTTGTTTTTTCACTAAATAATGAACATATCACCACCTGCCTCCACCCTAGCTCCTCTTTCTGCAAGATGTTTCTAAAAGGTCTTACCGGTGCAATGCAGGACTTGGCTTTCTTTGGGGCCAAAAATATGCATACTGTGTATTTGTAGATATGAAAAGATTGCGTTTGTTTTCCTTTTGGCCTGCAGTCGCACAGTGATTTGCCAAATGTTTACAGCAGATGCCCTTCCTGAAGTGTCCTGTTTAAGGACACAACAACTGTATGTACTGGGTCAGAGTGAGAATCGAACCGCTAACCCTCCAGTAAGAGCTCTACCGGCTTAACCTCCTGTGCCTCTTGTATATATAGAGATATTAGCTTATTAATCATAGTTAATTCTGAATTGAAACTTTTTTCCATTATTTGGTATAAGACACTTGCTAGCTTAGGGTGTTTTTTGTTTTGGTTGTGATATGTGGTCAATATTATAATTATTTTAATTCAGCTTTATTTACAGTTCATCATGATTTTTGTTTTTATCGACTGTCATTTACTGTACTGACAGCAGAACAGCCCTCCCATTGGACTGTCATATTTGTAAATAAGGTCATTTTTTGTAAGAGGGATTGTCATGGAGTTCCACAGGGGGCAATGCTGGGACCCATACTCTTTAATTAATAAAATAATTTAACACAATGTCTTTTGGGGTTTCTTATATTTCTACCAATTCCTTTAAATGTATACCTGCAATAGCAACTGCAGATAAAAAATGCATTTGTTTATAGCTTGGAACTAAAATGGTTACAAACATAATCAGTTCATAAGCTTGCATTGAAAGCTGCAAATTTGCATACAGCTGCAGTTTGTTATATTTGCCGTATTGAAGGTTGTACTTGATGGCAACATGAAAAATGAGGTATGCCGGTAAAAAACAGTCACAAAACAAAAGCACAATGTACAAAGAAAACAAAACAAGACAAAAATATCAACACAAACTACAATTTCCAGTTTTAACATTGTTAGCATTAAAATTAGACAGAACTCAAAATAAAAAAAATGTACAAACAATAAAATAAAATCATAAAATAAACCTGGCACCATGTCATGTTGCTCTATAGTTTAAGCTTATTTTTTGACATTATTATAAATTATTACTATAAGGTTATTTTAGACTGTAAAAATGTACCACTCACACTTATACATTCATGTTGCTGACTTGCAAATTTAGCCTTTACAATAAAATGAAATCTATGGACAAATATTAATCCTACACATTTATATACAACTTACTCTCAACTTTCAGTGAAGTGCTACTGTTAGTGTGTGGGTTAACAGTTTTTTAGTCATAGTTCTTATAATATTAAGGCCATATAGTTTCAGACAATAAGAGCACTTTTATAGCTGTAGTAAAGCATAACATGTTAGCAGCTGTAGTTGAGATTTTCTGTTATATGACGATGTGGACTTATTCTAGAAAATAGCGTTTCACAAAACCTAGCAAACAACTTATGTTAGTGTTTTAGGTACAATAAAATATAATGAAGCTTTTAAGACAGCCCTCCTATAATTTTGTACCGCATTCAAATGGCACATAATGGTGCAGCAGGTACTTAAGCAAGCCCTCTTTTGCATAATGCAATATCAAAACATGGATTCTCAAGGTTCCAGATTTAATTTTTTGAGGTTGTCTGGGGCTCTCCTCGCCTCTCACCCTGAGCATCTGTGTTTTAACCCTGTAACCTTCCTAATCAAATATTCTCCATCCATCTGCCCTGACCTCGATGCGAGCCAGGCCAGTCTGCCGCCTGTAGTGCCTTACCGTGTTCGCGTGTCATAAAAGAGACACTGTACGTGCATGTCATGCATATGTGATGCACTTATGCGCCAGACATGGACCTGTAATTATTAATTTATATGTGCATTTGTGAGCATAAGCATTTATCTGGGTGCATCGTGTAAGTGAGATGTAGAGCATGTAGATTTGATATGGACGTGAGTAATGTGGCTGCGTTTAGTTTGTTTAAAGAGTGCATTAAGCATGGGCAGTGCAAATGAATTGAACTATTGGCACCTAGTATGGCATAGACAGAAGAAATGGCGATGAAGCAAATGCTGATCGTTTAAATAAATATGGCTCATATAAATAAGAAAGTCATAAAAAATGGTAGGATCCTGGAAGCAGGAACAGCAAATGAACTTGGAGTTTGGGCCAAAAGAGTTTACTGTTTTTCTAGAAAGGTGAAAGTTTTGGAAATGTAGAGAATGACTGTCAGGTTGGGCATTTGTTGGTTTGTTACGAAGACTTAAAAGAATTCCTTTTTGTTGCAACTTCATTTTTAAATCGTGTCTGCTACGGATGCAAGGTGTTTTTTAGGTGGTGTTACTGCTGCTATCCCCAACACAGTGAAATACTATGAACAAACACGATGCAAGAAAGTGCACGTGTTTACATTTTTGTCATTTATGTGTATGTGAAAGAACTTTTATGCACTTATCAATTAAATTTATATGTCTGGCAATACTAAAATCTTTACAATTTCAATTTCAGTTTTAACAAACAAAAGACTTCCATGTTGCCTCAGGTGTAGTTTAGATGAATTATGTTGATTTTTTGCATTCTGACAATACCAAGGTATGGTCTGAAAGGAAAAAAAAAACTCTTTAATCTTGAAGCTTAATTCTACTTAGCACTTGATTTAACTGCTTAAAAACAAGCAAGCAGCTGTTATCTATGGTCAGTCTGAGAATCCTATTGTAGTCTAAAGGACAAACAAATAGTCATCATTGCGTGGAGTCATCATTACCATCCAATGAGTATCAATGGGAGCCAGACATTTAGGAGCCAGCCTCGACTTCTGTTTATGTCGGCCCCTGATTCCTCCTCATATTTTTCCAATATCCATGAGTCATTTTCATATATTCCCTCTCTGATGATTCATTTAGCCGAGTACAACACTTGCAATCTTCTTTGTGCGTGTCAGAGCATTGTAAAAAAATAATAATAATAATAAAAACATTTCTAAGGTTTTCCTTTGATTTATTGAGCCACAAATTCTGAAGCTAACGTTTTGGCAGAGGAAGGGAGGAAAGGACGTTCTTCATGGCGGATGTACGAGGATGTTTTGACAGGTGCGCTGAATACCTGCTAAAGTCATTTGACAGCAGCTGGAAAGAGCAGTGCAGCCTCCCCACAGTCAGGTAACGCAAAGGAAACAGCCTATGTGTACCTATTTAGTATTTGTTGCATGCAAAAGGAAAGCATTCAGAAGTGAAGTCCATTTCTTTCTGATATCTTTGATCAGTTTGTTCCTTGTTCTATCTCTGACTCCAAAAGAAGCCACTGCCAAGTTCAAATAAACTGAAAGCCCACAGATCGGGGTTTCTCCCTCATAGTCCTCACACACTATAATGAGCCTGCTCTGTTCTTTCTGTTGAGGAAGATCACTCAGAGCCAAAGCATTGTTGGACGGTACAATGTTTGGATATGGATCGATTACAAAGAAAGCATTTTAACTGAATCCCGATGTTGAGAATGCTGCAATATAATAATAAAAGTTATTGTATCAGAAAACAAGAGAATAGACCTCTTCAATTACTGGTGGGATTATTCAAATATATTACTATATGGTTCTAGACAGTGAGCATCATTTTATGCCCCATTAAATGTGAACATATGTGCCACATTATGTAACAATAACACATTATGTAATAACATCCCAAAATGAAATACATTCATTATGTAATCACAACACATTGTGTAATTAGGTTGAATAAAATGTGCTTCTTTTTCTCTTTTTCATATTGTGAAACAATTGATTCATCTTCTTCCTCTTATTCCCATAGGGGTCGCGGGTACTGGAGCCTATCCCAGTAACTTTGGGCCTTAAGCAAGGTGCACCCTGGACAGTGGCCAGTTAGTCGCGGGCTAACACAGAGACACACACAGACAGACAACCCTTCACTCTCACATTCATTTACTAGGGACAATTTAGAGTCACCAATTCACCTAACACATGCATGTCTGTGGACGGCAGGAGGAGGCCAGAGTAACACAGGGAGGACCTGCATACTCCACCCAGAGAAACTGTGTGGAGATCAAACCCACAAACCCCTTGCTGGGAGGCAAGAGCACTAACTACTCTGCCACTTAGCCCACCTTATTGTGAAATAACTACATACAAAATGCATGAATTAGTAAATAATGTTTCTTTAAGTCGAATAAGAAATCTGGTGTACAATAATTTAGTTGATAAATTAAACATTTTAAGATTAGTAATTTGTAATATATATTTCTTTTCAGTGCAACCCCAAGGAGGCTTAGGACACGCTGGCCAGGGAGCACCTTGGTATTTCCTTTCAAGGAGATGGAGGAAGTGTCTGGGGAGAGAGAAGTCTGGGCCTCTCTGCTCAGCCTGCTGCCCCAGTGCCCTGATGCCGGATGGAGCAGTAGAAAATGAATGAAGACACTTTTCTCTGCAGCATTTTTGCATTGAAAGTTTTGTATTTTGGTGAATTATTACATAAAGTGGCAATTTTATAATGACACATGTTTTGGACTTGTTTTTCAATAGGGAGGCACTAATTTGACCTGGGAATCAAACTCGTGACCCCTGAGCTCCAGTATGTGGTACTCACTCCCGCAGGCGCCCAGTTGTTACTTTTCTAATATATACTTTTCTTCTTCCTTGATGAAGATGTATTGAAACCACTTGCTTTCTGGACAAGGACTTTTTTATTTATTTTTTTGTAATTGGGATTTAAAGAAAAGAAAAGAGCAGAATAATGGAATGAGCAAAGCTTTGAGAGACTAGAAGATGGTGGGAATAAATTAAAGAGTCAGCGAGTTAGTGTGGAGTGTGTGTGTGTGTGTGTGTGTGTGTGTGTGTGTGCGTGCGTGCGTGCGTGTGTGCATGGGAAGGAGGCCTGAGTGGATTTTGGAAACATGTAGGTTAATGGCTGTGTCTGTCCCTGCGCTCTGAATAATTCATCCACCGGGAGCCTTTTTAAACTGTGCTCTCTGACGCTGCGCTCTGATTGGCTGCGCTGCTGACGGCTGCTGCCCAGTGCCGACCTGGCCCTGTGAGGTCAGACGTCCCGCCCACTCCACGACCACAGCCTGCAGCTAGTATTATTATTATTATTACCATTATTAGTATTAGCAAACACCACTGCAGATTTAATTTACATTTGAAAAATATATTTTCTTTTTTTTTTTTTTACATATTTAAACTTGCTAAACACATAAAAGCGAACACACAACACTGAATAGTCCTAAATGTCTGTCGAGGGTCCCATTTCTCTGCCCGAGACCACCTCCACTGGGATGCTCTGAAACAACACACAGCCTAAAGAAGAAAACACAAAATAATGAAAACAAAAATAAATAACCAAAGCCAAATAATAATAATAATAATAATAATAATAATGGTAGTACAGCACAGTGAGTAGTGAGTTAGGACAGAGCTGTTTAGTACAAGTTTATAAGTTATACATGACAGAGAAGCTGTAGTCGTTTAGTTTGTCACTTCAAAATACAATGTACGAGCTTATTGGACACAGTATTAGCTGAGTCAGGGACAATGTGAGGGGTGGTTTTAGTCTACAATGTCAAAACAGAAAATCATGGCACAGTATAGCAACATACAGCGCTATAGACAAATATTCGTGTACAGTATGAACTGCAAAATTTATAGTCAACTGAATACGACTAGAAACATCATCACCCAAAACAAATTTACTATTAAAGAACCATGTCACACTCTAACCCGATATCCATCAATGTATCCAGAGATATATACCATATTTTCCGGACTATAAGTCGCACTTTTTTCATAGTCTGGCTAGGGGTGCGACGTATACTCAGGTGCGACTTATATATTAAAATATTTCAGGTGTTGGTTAGAGGGCGCTCTAGGCTTGTGTCCCAGCATCTGCTGCACCTGTACCACTGACAATTTAAAATGTAAACATTACCGCTAACAACTTAGGCTATAAAGACAACTGAGAAAGAGCGGAATAATTGGAAATGGAACTGATGCTGAGTCTGACGACAGCCACGCAGAGGAGGAAGCGGCGCTTCGTCTACCTCCGGAGTTGGCGGAGTTGTTCAGAAGCGACACCGAGGATGAAGAATTTAAAGGATTTAGTGATTAGGAGTGAGATGGTGAGTTTGGTGAACTTGTTATATTATGTTCTTTATGCTATAGTTATGTGAATAACTGTTAATATATTACATTAACATACGAGACACCTATTCAGTTCATTGTTTATGCTTCATGTAGCTGAATAACCATCAATGTGTTACGTTAGCAAACCGCACACCTATTCAGCTGTTGTTCTCTATTCTATTATTACTATAACTTGCCTTTCAAGATGAAATGTCTGTTCTTGGTGTCAGATTTTGAAAAATAAATTTCCCCCAAAAAATGCAACTTATAGCCCAGTGCGACTTACATGATTTATTTTTTTATAATAAAAATAATAATAATGATGCATCGTTTTCATCATTATCAAGCTACTGCTGGCACATTACTTTTTCATATGTGGTCATCTTTATGTTTTATTTTACAGCATAGAAAGACTGGCTCGATTGTGATAATGGTAAGTATTTTTTGTGGCTGCTGTGCTGTCTAACAGCTTGCTACTGCAGTCTTGAGATAAGAGACATTCATGTTGTTTAGAAAAGAACGTCATTATATTAGTTTGACTTCAGTGAGATAGTCCCAAAACTATCCTTAAAGACCGTATAGAGAGCTGGTCATGGATAGGAGAAAATGCAGCTTATCTGGAAACAGGAGCTAGGCAAACAGCTGGTGGCTGAGAATCAGGTGTGTTTTTGTTATTGCTGGTTTCTGAATGACACTGTTAATGGCTTGAGCCTCATTTCACAGCCTTGTACAAGATGTTATTAATTAGAGACAGAACGTGGCGATCAATTCATTGTCCACTCATCACAACCTGACCACCTAACATGATTAATCTGTGCAGGTTTTGCAGTAATTCTTGTTATTATGCAAAGGTCTTGCAGACTCAAATGAAGTGAAAACAAAATCTGTTTAGTGTCACTGCAATATCAACATTCACTCAACTCAATATTTCATGGTATGATTTTTTTCAGACGTTCAGGTGGGTTTCGAATATCACTGATCACATGGCATAACAAGTTCATACTGTATGTTTTATTTCCTTCTGTGAGGCCCTAAATAAAACTAAATGCACGCTATTCTATGTTTGTCAGCCAAGCTGTCTTGTAATCATTGCAACACTGGACAAATAAGTTGAACTTTAAGGTGAAAGGACTGACAACAAAGTGACAAGGCACTGCACTGACAACAATTTTTGATAGCACAAGACAAAAGGGACCTAAAGTGGCAGACCATTAAATACCTAAATTAGGAGGTCTGGCCTGGCCTTGATTAACTTGGCCCTAGAGATAATAAATTTGTTATTGCTTCAAACGCTGCTATTTTTCCAGCAGTAATCCACCTCATATTTCTCATATAACACTTTTCTAGTTACTCAAAGTCGTTTTACAATTAGGTGCATTATTCATTCACTCCTCAGTCACTCTCTGTGGTGATGAGTTACTTCTGTAGCCACAGCTGCCCTGGGGCAGACTGATGGAAGTGTGGCTGCCAGTCCGCGCCTATGGCCCCTTCAACCACAACCAGACACAGTCACACTGACACATTCATGCAGGCAACGTGGGTGAAGTGTCATGCCCAAGGACACAGCAGCAGTGTGCAATGGTGGAAGTAAAGACTGATTCGCCAACCTTCCAGCGAATGACTCTACCTACTGAGCTACTGCCAACACATTGTGACAAATAATTAATTAGATCTGTAGCAGTTGGATAAAATAACTAAACAAATCAACAGAGCTTAAGGAACAAGTAAATCCTACTGGGAACGCATACGACAATCTGAAGGAGCAGTACCAGCAAGTCTAATGTAATGCTTTTTAAGGCCATTTTTAATACTTTTAATGTCTCAAACATACACTTGCAGCAGCTTAAATTGTCAGAATTAATATGCATGTATTGTAAAATACACTTCATGAAGCACCAATAATGATGAAAGTCAAACATCCAATGTTTGGGTAATTTGGTCTCGCTGGAAGCAAACTTGTTCCGGCATCTATCACGCTAGCGTAGGCTACAAAATAATAGAATAGAACTAATAATGTCAGCAATTTCACTGCAAAACAATTTAAAATGTTTAATGCCTGTTGGAAATAAATGTAATGCTTTTTAAGGCTTTAATTTCCACAAAATACAATTTAATGACTTTTAATGCTTTTTAATGCCCCGCGGGAATCCTGAATATTAAGATCTTACAACCAATCAGACAACAACCCGGCCCATTTTAGATAAAGAATTATAACTGGCTAAATGGGATGGGCACTTTACTTTGCTAAGAAAGTTAATGCTTCAGGCTGGCTGGGATAAAAAACAAAGTATTTTATGTCAACAGGATGCACTGCTTAACATAATCCCCAACACATGTCATTCTTCATTAGTCATATCCCTGAAGGAGAACCAAAAAATAAATAGATCCAAACACCTGGCATGTGACTGAGGCAGTGCCAGTTCTTCACCGACCAGTCAGATAAACTCGGGCTATAGCGCTGGCCAAAACTCATAAAGCTCTGTTGTATAATGGGGAATATAAAGCTATGTTGCCTATAAAAATCTGGTTGAATGTGAGAGTCGTGAGTCATGTCTTTGAACACATCAGAGTGGAGTGAATCAAAGTCGAAGCAGGTGCGGACTTCCCTCGGCGGCGCTTTGATTTGAAACGCGTAGTGAGGCTTTAATGTCACCGGGGTCCCGCCAGAGCAAATGTCCACAACAATAAAAATGTCACTGTTCATCATTAGCACTGCGCCCACTGTTCGGCCTTGTACTCTTGCACTGTTTCAATGAGCCGCCGACACACGGGGGAAAAATGGAGTGGCACTGCGAAAGTGTCACCCCCAATCACAGCCAGCACTTAGTCAGACAAACAACAGCAACACGGTATCACTTATTAATGCTCTCAGGATGAATGAGCGTGAATCTCTCGTGTGTATCTCAAATGTGTGCAATTTCACACGGGACCGTAGATGAATGACAGAAGAATTGTATACAAAGGAAACATTTGTAATAATTCAAACTGAAGCTGAGTCTTCAAAAGGACAATTGTCATAAATAAGCAACACTTTTCTCCAACGGACCAAAATGCAAAAGAAATACACAAATAATGAGCATATTATTACAGACAACATATAAACATCAGATTGGACTTTCTTCTGCCTGAAGTAGGGCTGTAAAAAATACTGGAAGAGGGTGAAAAATGCTATAACTATGTAAAATATTGCAGCACTATATTTCCAAAAGTGTAAGCTCACCTGCCTTTACACTCACATGAACTAAAGTGACATCCCATTCTTAATCCATAGGGTTTAATATGACGTCGGCCCACTCTTTGCATCTATCTAGCCAGGCCTTCTGAGAACATCAGACACATAGATGTCCCAAAAAAAGTGTTCTGTCAGGTTGAGGTCAGGACTCTGTGCAGGTTCAGTCAAGTTCTTCCACACCAAACTCACTCATCCATGTCTTTATGGACCGTGCTTTGTGCTCTGGTGCAGTCATGTTGGAACAGGAAGTGGCCATCCCCAAACTGTTCCCACAAAGTTGGGAGCATGGAATTGTCCAAAATCTCTTGGTGCTGAAGCATTCAGAGTTCCTTTCACTGGAACTAAGCTCCTGAAAACAACCCCACAACATAATCCCAATTCAGTTATTTGGGTGTGTCAGTGAATACTTTTGGAAATGTAAGGTATAAAGTATAACGATAAGACTGGTAATATTTTAGATAAATTATTTTAACATAGTGAGTTTAATTATTTTAAAGCAGGAATGTGAGTCTCTGTATTTACAAGTCAAAACTGTGTCAAAATCAAGACAAGCTGAATTAGGACTAAATTAAGGAAACAGCGAATAAATCTGGACTCTTAATATTTTTATTTGGTCACACATTTTTATTTGAGGCTGTGACAAGAAAATTCTGTCAATGTAAATCTCAATCAGATAAAGATCGTAGTGTTACTGCGATACATGTAGTTTCATGCAATATTGCGTTTGCTGATATTGCGGTAACAATAAATTTGCCACATATTGTGCAGCCCTAGCCTGAATGCTTCATGGCATAGATTCACCAAGGTCCTGGAAAATATTCTTCAGAAATTGTGGTTTTTGACATGATAGCATCACACAGTTGAATTGTTGGCTGCAAATTCATGATGCAAATCTCCCATTCCACCACAGCACAAAGGACTGGTTTCAGATCTGGCGACTGTGGACTGCACTGAAGTTCTAATCATGGACACGAAACTAGTTTTAAATGATCTGAAGTTTGTGACATGGCATTTTAAATCAGATTCATTCTTCTCTAATTGCCGCTGTAATTGTATCCCTTTAAACTTCATTCATAATGATAGTTAAAATCTTTTGGAGGAGCATGTCAGGGTTACGTAAGGTCTTGGAGGTAGTTGTTGGCACCGCAGAGGGATTGGCAAGGCTTTGTCATCCACACAGAAGTATAAATCAAGCAATATCCTGCTAAAAGTAGCCTTAATTTCCTGTTTCTTTGACAATAGTTTAGGTTCATGGCGCTTCAGGGGCTGCATAGTTTAGTTGTAACAAGATGTTGTTGAGTTACTGTTGCCATTATCCTCTGACCTCTGATTTTAACAAGGCACTCACTTCATATTTTCTCTTTTTTCTGACCACTCTCTGAAAACCCTGAAAGATCGCAGTGTTATATTCCCAGTAGACCATCACTTTCCAAAATACTCAGTCATACCACGTTCAAAATCACTTTCTAATGCTTCTGATATTTGCATTAAGCAGCAGTGTACTCAATAAAAGTGCAAGTATTCCCAGTCTAATATTGTAAAACTGGTATATTTCCACATTCCCACTGTTATACAATATGGACAAAACACGCTCAGCCAAAGATCTATGTCCAGTTCGTATGTCATTTCTGTGTGATGCTAAATTGTCTGGAGCTAAACAGGATTGAAATAATTAGCGTGACACCTAAATTACTCTTGTGAAAATGGCCCTGATCCAAACAGTAATTAGAGGTGGCTGATAATGGTTTTAGTCCCCCTGCTGTTTTGGCATTCCGCGCGCACGTTCATGCTGCAAAAATCACACTTGATGAGCACATTCAGTGCCAATTGATGCAAACACTGGAGCAGAGTCTGCATGGATAATTGTAACTAATATTATCTCCACATGACAAAACTACACGACAACCCAACACATTTTAAAAAGTATTCCAAGGCTGTAAAACTTTATCAAACTCAAATAGGGGGCTAAAGGAAGAGAGGAACATGTCAATTTATAGAAATATCCATATACTTTATGTGTGGGCTTGGTGTCTAATTCAACCATGCATTTTATGTCTCTACACTACAAATACTAGGGCTGAACAATTTAGAAACATTTCTAATTGCGATTTTTCTGACAGATTTTGCAGTTGCAATGAGATTTGCGGTATACACTATATTTCCAAAAGTATTCGCTCACCCACTAATAACTGAATTGGGCTTACAGTGTGGGGTTGTTTTTAGGAGTTGGGCTTGGCCTCTTAGTTCCAGTGAAAGGAACTCTGAACGCTTCAGCACCAAGAGATTTTGGACAATTCCATGCTCCCAACTTTGTGGGAACAGTTTGGGGAAGGCCACTTCCTGTTCCAACATGACTGCACCAGAGCACAAAGCACGGTCCATAAAGACATGGATGAGTGAGTTTGGTGTGGAAGAACTTGACTGAACCTGCACAGAGTCCTGACCTCAACCTGACAGAACACCTTTGGGATGAATTAGAGCGAAGACTGCGAGCCAGGCCTTCGTCCAACATCAGTGTCTGACATTGAACGAGATAGATAGATGCAAAGGGTGGACCCACTTTATATTAAACTCTATGGATTGTCACTTAAGTTCATATGAGTGTAAAGGCAAGTGAACTAATACTTTTGGAAATATAGTGTATGTTGTAAAATCAATGTTCAGCTCACTGTTTACATTTTAAGCATTTGATGGAGAACCTCATGTCTTTCAGATCAGGTCTGTAGAGGTCTAAATTACAGCTGTAGCAAGATTTTTATATTAAGACACTGGAGACAGGATATTTTGTTCTCTGCAGAGGACATTATATCGCTTAAATAACTACAGCTTTTGCGATTTGTTAAACGTGACAGTTTAAATTGTGATTTCAATTCAAATTTGATTAATTGTGCGGCCCTAATAAATACTATTGTGCCAGCAGGAATTGTAAAAGTCTGAAAGTAGAGTCAGGCCAGGTAACAGCAGCAGCAGAAAAAAGTGATGTCTGAGATATCTGCTATGTCTGCCAGGGCGAGCACATTTAATGGATTAACAATCCCAGGATGCACTGGGGGAATGTAGCAGGATGCAGCTCAGGGCTTTATTGGTTAAGCAGAAGCTCGCTGTAATGGTTTATGCAGCTAACAGAGCTGGCCCACAGCCGGGTAAGAGGCTACTGGAAAGAAACAAACAGTTGAACTTCATTATTTTACTATAACTACAGTTAAAACAAAAATTATATATACATAATAATAATAATAATTTTACCCAAAACAGAAATGATACAAGGTACACCTTCAAATGGTTTCTACAACTCATTTTATGGGATATATTATGCTTTAATTTATATTTTTAAAACAATCTTGGTTGCCTCTAGAACAGCATTGCACGTTTACAACCTATAAAAACATTATGTGATGCTTTCAGTAATTACTTTACTAAAGTGAAGGAAAAAACAGGTAAAGAGACCAGCAGAGGGCAGCTCAGTTACATTCTTTTGAACAGAAACAGAGAGAAAAAAAGGCTTATTTACTTCCTTAAACTTTTTGTGTGATGCCATTTTCCTACAAAATTAAAAATAGTCCTGAGGAATCAGTGGAAACAGAGCTGTACACTGTTTTTTGGATAAATGAATGAGAAAGATTGGATGTAGAGGGCGGGGGTTTGTGGAATTGAGTGTTTTGAGGCCTCAGAAACTCAACATCGGAGAATACAGGATTACTTAAACAGACGTGAATGAAACAGAACACAACTCCAGGTATGTTTTTGATGACGGAACATAATAACATGGTTGAAAGCTAAAAAAAAAAAAGTTAATTTTGCATAATATAGACCCTTTGAGCATTGAATATAAACTTGCTGACTCAATTCCAAGGCGTCTTCCACTGAAGAAAATTCAATCTGACCAATCATCCCTTTATCTAAAATGGGTTGGGCTTTAATGTTTTTCCAAATGGTTGTTTATTTTTCATATTGATCTGGAAATCAAACAGGCTCCCCTTTAGAGTGTGAGGTTAAGGGTTTGATATACAAAAAACAAAAAGAAAAAAACAAGTTCTAAAGGATTTACCACTGTTTAACACTGCCATCTGTCAGTGTTGTAGGACGGAAGGACTTGTTATGAACTGATAAAAGTTTAATGTCCTCCTCACAGTATGAATGATTGCGTTACTTCCCAGACTGGAGGCATCAGCAGTTTCTCGGCGTATGATGAAATTTACACCACCAGATATTATTCCTCTGTTTATTTATACGGCCGCACCTGTTTGTATCTGTGGACTGTTGCAGTGCAGGTGCAGCTGCCTGTTGTTCTACATGGCTCTGTGAATGCATACTGCACAGTACTGGTCTGTCACTATATCTAAGTTACTCAGCAGCAAGTGGAGCAACTTTTTCACTCAGTAATCATATCTCCCTAAACATAAAAATAATAAATATAAGCCCTATTCGCACAGGATTAGGGACCTCCAGTAATTTGTAATAATCGCCAAGGTCGTCTGTGATTTTTATCCCATGGGAATCTCCCGTATCTGTTAAAATGTCAGTAAAAAATCCCCCAAAAATTACCATATTATCATATTTCAGCCAACACAGGGGTCCTCTGATAATTCTAGTCCCGTGTGAATCCCCATGTTTGTGATTCAGGCTGTTTATGTTGGCAGATCGTTTCCTAAAATGTCTTTTAATGCTCCATTTTATGTCTGTATCTAAACCATATTAATACTAACATGTCTCTTTTGGTCCTACTTCGAAACGATTACTTTTTTCCTCCGAATAATAAGTAAAAAAAGAGAGAACAAACTACAGCAAAGACGTGACGTGGAAGCACAAGCCTCGCCATCATAGCAAGGTTAGACTAAGTTTTTGGAGCAACATGGAAGCTCTTTTGGAAAATTTTGACGCTTTTTGTGCTAAATTTAGATCAAGAGAGCCAGATCGCAGTGAATGGATTAAGAGAGAGGAGTGCCTACTGTTTAAAAAGAGCGAAATCTTGAAAGATAATGGATAACATGCTTCGTAGCCTGTGGTAAAGATTGTTTTTTTGTCAGTACAGTAAAACAACATAAAAGATAGTAGCTTAAGATTACATAAAGCTAGAAACAAACAAAATAGGGCATTTTTATTATAAATCTGAATGGTTGTCAATACATCATATCCAGAATAAAGTCTGTAAAATTAGGTAAATTACAGACATCTCTTATCCCGTGTGAATGCCCTCCTAAAAACACTGACGGCGGGGGATACTTCCCGAATTACAGAGGTCCAGGGGCGATGCTTATCCCGTGCGAGTAAGGCTTTAGACAACATGAAACATACAAAAGTCAGCCACAGTCTCATTTCTCAGCAGGATATTTATTTACATCAACTGGTACAGGAGTAGATCAACCCAAAAAAAACACAAAGAACCCATCCCACCCAGCACATGAACTGTTCACACCCTACCTACTCCTCAGGCTGAAGGTTACAGTCCCAAAACCAGAACAATCAGGCTAAAATGCATAATCTTAAATATAAATAGGAAGCATGCAAGTGTCAACATATTTCTGTCTCTTTGTGTACTGCCAATGACAAAATTTGGACTCTGTCTGAATGATGAAATTGCCTGAACGTTTTTATTTTTTACGTGATATAGAAAAGGCAGTGATATAACTTGCACTTTTGGCATGGATTGCAGTGTTTGCCATATTTTTGTGGGAACCCAAATTTCCAAATGCCAAATGAGTCATAATCTGATATAACCGCGGCCATTTTTAGCCATCTCCAGTTTTCTGTTTAATGTTTGTGTGTAGAACGGAGCATCTTTTTGGATTTTCTTCATGAATTTGAATGTCTGAAGTGACCTCAATATGATCTTCAGCGGTCCACCCTTGGGTCCTGACCCACTGTTTGGAATAAACCATAATATATATACATAATAAATGTGTTTGTGTGTGTCTTTTAGGAGGAACTTTTTAAGCCAGTACTGACAAAAGTGTACAACAGCCATCAAAAAAAAAAAAAAAAAAAAGGCAGCCAAATGATTTAAGACAGGGGTTCTCAAACTGTGGTATGGGTACTACTGGTGGTACACAGACTTCTCCCGGTGGTACTTAGGAGTCTGCCTAGTTCAAGCCCTTCAAGTTTTTAAATTTGAAGTGTAGACCATTGTTTAGTCTTGCTTTAGTCTTGGTTTATTCCTTGATTTGTCTTGGTTTAGTCCTGGATTTATCCTTGTTTAGCCTGGTTTCTTCCTGGATTAGTCTTGGTTCAGGCCTATTTGTAGTCATGGTCTTGGTTGTTATATAGTCCTTGTTTTGTGCTTGTTCAGCATTGTATTTTTTTTCTGGGTTAATCCTGATATTGTTCCTTGCTTTAGATCTAGGTTCTAATCTAGATTCTGGCTCATTTTTGTCCATTAAAGATGATTACTCGGGGAGCCAAATACTTCCTGAGGTGGTCAGTGCCAGTTCTGAACTTTTGGGGGCCCTAAGCAGGAAATTTTACCATGGAGTGAGGAAATTTTACTTAAATCTAGCCATAGATTAAAACATTTTACCTAAATCTAGTCTTATAACAAGAACAACTTGCTTAGACTTAAAACTGATTTCTTGTTTTCAGACTCATTACATTCTTAAAGTTACTAGAAAAATATTCTTGTATTAAGAAATTTGCTTACCCCACTGTCAGATTTTTTGCTTGACATAAAAAAGTTGTTTAGTTTTAAGACAATTTGGCTTATTTCTAGTGGGGCAGTTTTTGCAGTGTAGGGAGGGCCAGCACTGGAGGTGGTCATCAGTGTCAAAACTTTGAAAACCACTCTGGTCTAAGACATCCCAGGCTGCATTACGAACACATCCTCTGTGACGTCTTGAGTATGATTATTAGTGTTGTCTCTGCCGTTCCTGTCTCTGGCGCGTCCCCTCGTGTCTTATATGTCTCCTCCTGTCCACGCATGTCTCTCCGGCGGCAGTGATTCACTCGCTGACAGACTTTAGTAGTGATAATGATTTAGCTTTGGGGAGCGGTGCAGGTTGGGCGATGATGATGACGCAGGTTACCGTGGCAACAGCAGCAGCAACGGAAGTGGAGCTTGCCACAAAGACACACACAACACACGCAAGACGCACATATATCCTTTGCTTTTGACTGGTTTACGTTCACTCTATAAGGTTATGTTGTATACAGCGGGTAAAAGAAATACTGAACGTCACCGCTCGGCTCAACAAATATATTTCTGACATAAAACCAACAGGAAATCTTCATCAGATGTCAGTAACAACGCAAAGAAATCCACATATGCAAAAAAACTAAAATAAATTCAGAAATTAAGATATGTGTAATAAAATGGATTGACACAGGAGGAAATGTATTGAACACATGAAGAAAGAGAGGCGCAAAAAGCAATCCTGCCTCTCGTCTGAGCTATAAAAAGGTGTTTCTTTACAAAGGTGTCACACAAGAAACACCTCATAATGGGTAAAAGCAAGGAGATCTCTCAAGACCTTTGCTTAAGGACGAGCTGATGGCATTGGTAACAAAAGGATTTCTAAACTTCTGAATGTTCCCATGAGCTCTGTTGGGGCCAAAATCTGGAAGTGGGGAGAATATCACTCCCCTAAACCAGCCATGGCAGAAATATATTTGTTAAAGGAGATATGTTATGCAAAACGGACTTTGGTTGCGCTTTCTGACATGTTATAATGTTCTTTCCTCTTCCAGATCACACCCGGACTTGTGTTTTACCTCATTCACACCTGTTTATGTAAGCATGTAGTCTCTGGCGCTGACTTTCTGAGGCCTCAGGATGCTCAATTGCACAAACCCCCACCCACTCCATGAAGCAAAGCTCAATCAACAAGCCCTCTACATCCAGTCTGCTCATATTTATTAAAAAAAAAAAAAAAAAAACCTGTACAGCTCCGTTTCCTCTGATACCTCACAGACATTTTTCATTTTGTCGTAAAATGGTGTCATACAAAAGGTTTAAGGAAGTGAACAGCCCTTTTTCTTTGATTATGTGAGTATAACAGTGCAGCCCTCTGCTGGTCTGTTTACCTGTTTTATTATGTCAGAAAAATTATTGGAAATGCTTTTTTTTTTAGTCACATTATGTTTTTAAAGGTTGTAGAATGCAATGCTGTTCTAGAGGTGACCAAGACTGGTTTAAAAATATAAATAAAAGCATAATATAGCCCCTTTAATACTAATTTTATCAGCTGTATGCGGGGCTTATATGATTTTTTGAAAGCTGAAAAGCTTTATATTCAACATGTTCCTTTGTATTGCCTTGACTGAATGCATTTTGACTCATCCAAAAGTTGATGGATAAAGTCTTTGAGCAGATGGTTAACTACGCATAAACTTCCTAAATTTGGCAAAAAAAAGAAAAATGCTTAATCTCGACTGGAAACACCAAACGTGCCATCAGCTGTTTTTGACTTTAGAGAAGAGTGGCTGGTCCAAAAGGGGATTAGGTGGGAGACAAGAGTATACCTCTGTGCAAGGCACAAAGAGATCAGCAATTTATTATAGAAAACTAGATTTAAATGTAAGCTTTGTCACTTCTGAAACCTAGTGGCAGACTTAGTGCCGGTAGGAAGAAAAAAAAAAAACGTGCATTGTAATCTGTGAGTGGTTTTCAAGAGATCAAGACACAAGTCACATACACATAATCTACATAAAGCTTATCTATTTTCAGTGGAACAACTTTAATTTAAGACATTTTAGACCTTTTAAAGCCAGTGTTCAAGAAAATGAAAACCTATTTCATAAGCATGCAGGGTACAAAAAGCTGAGTCGTAAACATGGCACTGCCACTTAATTGCGAACATTTGCGACAGTGAGTGCTGCAAAGCATTTTGGTTTGGGTAAGGAAAGATCTGAGCTCTTGTATCAGCGACGGTAAAATCCCTTTGAGCGTTTAATTTTAGAATAAGGTTGTGAACGCAGGTAGTTGCATCAAATGTACGTGCCGTATTTAAGAGCTATTTAAATGTTTTCAAGACCCAAAACTTTGCATCTCAGCAAGTTTAAGACCTTTAATTTAGATTTATAAACTTAGGACTTTTTTAGATATTTTAAGACCCCGTTTAAAGTCCAGCTTGGAAATAGCATAGTAACAAGATAAATATGCATAAGTATGGTAACAATGATTAGTAGTGAGTCATTTCAATGTAATAACTTCAAGAACTCAAGCAGTGCTTAATAAATTCCATACTATACAGTGTCCATTAAAATTATTTCATTTGAAGTTTAAATGAACTGTCTTACATCTTCAGTAATCTTTCTTCAAATGAAGATAGGCCAAAAGTCAACTCTGCTGAGGGCACTTTGGTAAATAAAGTCACAACCCAAAGATATTAGTAATTAACTATTGGTAATAGCATTAATTTAATCTCTTACTTTAAATAAATTCTTTCATCTTTATCACATACCACTGCCTCCATAAAAAGCCTCCAGTGGTTTTACAGAAGCAGTTCAGTATTTAGTTATGACCAAAATAATGGATTATAATTACATTTTAAGTCTAGAAACTCTTATCGGTTCAAGCTACTTAAAAAGTCTGTCTTTGCTTTAAAACATCATATATTTGCTCATCTCCTTTGATGTAATTACCTTTTATTATTTGGCTTGAAGGGACAAGATTTAATATCAAGACAACAGTGACAGCTCAGACTTTGCTGAAGAAAAGGTTGTATATTTTCATCTGCAGTTGCACACAGCCTGGTTGTTAGCATGGTAGAAAGATATTAAATCAGACATTTTTTTCCAACCACCAGGGGATAGTTTTTGCAGGGGTGTCCTGGACCTTAGACACGAGGGGATCATGCAAGCTCCACACAGAAAGTCCCCACACGGTCAGGGAATCAAACCTGAAACCTTCTTGCTGTGATGCAGGAGTGCTAACCACTATGCCTATGCACTTGCCACCCTCAGTAAAGGAACAAATGATAAGTTGCTGGAATAGTGCTTCTTCCATTTGTCTTAGTAGTTACAGTCATATATAAAAGTCTGAGCACCCCTCTGAGGTTGCATAATAATTTACTCTGTCTTCACAAAAAAATATCACAGAGGTATGTCATTCATTTTCTGGTGACATCTGATTTCTAAGATGTTTTCCAAACAACCATTTTTTGTGTAGCAGTATTTAGGTGTATGAAATTGTGAATTGTGACTGTGGTGTGGCATCTCCCATACAGCTGTTCTGAATTGTTGACCCATGTACAGAAACATCTGCAGCAGTATGATCGTGTTGGTGTTTGGAGGTGATCTGTGGGTTGTCTTTAATCATTCCCACCATTCCTTGCCTTTGTCTCTCTGGTATTTTTCTGCCACATCTGGCCTTAACATCAACTTTGCCTGTGTCCTTCCATTTCCTGATTACCACCTTAAATACCTTTTCTCATTATTGAAAGCACCTGTCTATGAAGTTCAAGACTTAACTAATCTAACAAGTTTTGTGTTGCAACTAATCCATTTTGAGAAGTTACATGCATTCAAATCAGCAAACTAATAATGGTGCCTAAACCTTTGCACATTTTTTTCATATTTCATTTAATTTCATTCACCTAAATACTGCTACATTAAAAACTGTTGTTCAGAAAACATCCTAGAACTCAGATGACACTATAAAAATTAATGAAATACCTCTGTGATCTTTTTTCGTGAAGCAAGAATAAATTATTATGCGACCTCAGACGGGTGCCCAAACTTTTACATATGACTGTATGTATATGGACTACACTGTAAAGCTAGTTAGTACTAATATTATTCATAATTAATGATCATATATTTTGCTTCTGACAACAAACAGCAGCTTTCTCTATAATTTTTGAAGAGGTCATCACTTTATGAAGACTCCACACAGAGCAGTAGCCACAGCACTTCCATCTTATTTTCCTCATTGTTTTAATTGAGTGTTTTTCTTATTCATTTAGCCTGCGCTTGAGGATCGTCCAGCAGTTGTCTTTGTCAGCTATAAACATCGGGCGGCTCAGCAGAACGAGAGCATTTGGCACCGAACCGAGGAGCAGACTTTAAAAACACATAAATCCAACCAGACTGGAGACCGGTTTTCGTTCTACACACTCTCAGCATTTCGCCGCATCTGTCATTAAAATGTGACTCTTTCTGGAACCGCCTGATATTAAAAATGCATAAATCTTTTTTTTTTTTTTTTTTTTGGTGTGGGAGGGAGTTTCTATGTTGTCTTTAGTTTCATTTGATTTGGGAGCTGATAATGAGGCTGTGTTGTTTTTCGGGCCGTGTCAGCAGTTCGTTTGGGACTTCAGAGTATTGCGCGGGTACAGAGTGCTCTAACAGTGGAGCTTGGCACTCGGACAGAGAGGAGAGGAGAGGCTCTAAATGTAAGCGGCCCGCGGCAGCACATGCGCAGTGTGGGGAGGAGAGCGGTTTAAGGAGGTCCCTAAAGATTTGAGAAAAGTGGAAGTCTGACAGGGCAAAACATATCATCTTTCTGCTCTTGGCCTCTGTGTTTTTTTTTTTTTTTTATGTGACACTGTGACTTGTAAGTTATTATTCCATGTTAAACTATAAAGGCAGGCAAAAAGATACCAGCCAATTAGTCCTGAATTTATTATGGGAGCTCTGACTGTGCATAGCTTTTAAACTTTACCTGGAGGCTGCCTCTGGAAATAAAAAATCCTATACAATACATATAAACTATTCATTCATTCATCCTACTCCCAGCAGGGATGGCTGAAGCCTATCCCAGCAGCGATGGTACACGCTGGACAGTGGCCAGTTAGTCACATGTCGGTCTAACTGCAATGAACAGAAAATGTAATATTTTTGCACATATGTTCTCATGTATGTTATGTGTGTCTTTGTGAACATACATTAGCCGATATTCCTTCCCAGGTAACACACTTTGGGTTTGATTACTGTACAGGATCTTTCTGTATGGAGTTTGCATGTTCTCCCTTTGTCTGGGTGTTAGGGCTGCACGATATGGAGAAAACATGCGATATTTGATAACTATGTTGAAAATTGTGATAACGATATTATTGCGATATTTGAAAATAGAGCCTACTTTCCGAACATAGTAAGTTAAATTCACTACATTTCACAAAAATGTAAGTTCCTGTATTTACAAGTCAAAACAGTGACAAAATCAAAACTTAACACAGACTAAACCAGGAATAAAACAAGGCTAAGCTGTGACTAAATTAATTAAATTACCACTAAAACTGGACTTTTTAAACATTTTTATTTAGTCACATGTTCTTTTAAAGCTCTGGTGGAAAATGATTCTTCAGTGTAAATCTCTGTCAGATGGAAGACCACAGCGTTATTGCGATATATTTAGATTCTTACAATACGGATATTGCGTTTGCTGATATTGTGATAACGTTAATGTGGCGATATATTGTGCAGCCCTACTGGGTGTGTTTGCTTTTGGGTGTTCTGGTTTCTCCCATTGAACTAAAACATGCACAATAGGCTAATCCTGCAGCTAGGTAGCCTGGCCGACAAGACAAACTCTTTTCCTTTTGTGTACAAAGAAGTTAGTCTGGTATCGTTTCAGGTAAGTTTTGTTTCTATGGGCGGAACAATCACACGCAGAGTAACCAATCAGAGAAACAAAGGGTGGGATGTAAGTAGTGAACCGCTGACCCAAACAAACATGGTGAATTCTTGCCGGGTTTGCCATAAAACACCAGAATATGCCGTAATATGAGCAGCTCTGTACTTATTTCTGAATAGCAGCAGAAGCCAGCTGTACAAAGACTTGTGGAGAAAGTTGGTTTGTTTGACTGGACAGGACTTTATTGTTGTTAAAACTGAAACGGGAAGAGGACAAAAATCCCACAGAGGACTGAACAACAATGCAGACTTCAGCAGAACCAACAGGTGATGAAGGAAAGCACTAAACACTGTTAATCAGGTCAGAGAAATTACTAAATTCTGCTTCCGTATTCGTGAGACATGCTGCAGATAATGGGCTGTGATAGGACAGTTCCAAATCGACCAGAGAGAAACATAAAAGAAAGCAGGAGGAGCTGACTTGCCAGGCTACCAGCTACGTACTTTTAAGCAAAATCCTGGCACCAATTATGGACAAGGGCCTCCAGACGCTGCATTGCGGTCGCCCACTGTTCCTGACAGGATGCCCCAGTGCCATTACAGGATGGGTCAAATGCAGAGAACAAATTATCCTACAGGGACAGTAAAATCTACCTTAACCCTAACACAGTCAGATATAAGAGTCAGATGTTGAGCAGTGGACAGTGATAGAAAGACAGGACTAAGAAACACAGTCCTCCTGGCTCGGCGTGGACATCTCCAGCAATCAATCCATCCATCAATAGCACCGCTCTAGAGCCGCTCTGACTCTCCGGTAGTACTCACTGCTGTTCTGGCTCCTGCCTCTCACTCCTGCCGAGCACAAAATGCAGCACAAATCCACCAAAACAAAACAGCCCCGACACGCTGAGTTTGGTTACAGCGTACGCACTCGCTTCTGAAGATCAATTTTCAGGACTTTTCCGGGGCTGAATCAACATACTATGACAAAAAAAATGCTTAAATCAAACCCACTCAGCAAAATGGCAACATGACAGACTCTTAAATCTACTGGAGTGAAATTATTACACAGAACATTTTAATTTTTGCTTCTTTAACCTAGATTGAAACCTTGTCTATGTTCAAAGTTTTACAAGATACACAAGCAACCTGTATCAAGGATTAAGTGTCAGCGCAATAAAAAGCACTATGTAACTTTATCTGTCAATGAATAGCCTCAATATCATTAATATTAGAAGCACTCAAAGAGCACAGGCCTCTGCCAAGACACTGACTCTATTTCACAATGGTAAATAATAGTGACTAGATTATAATTTGTTCCTTTAGAGACCCCTCACTGACCCCCTGGATTTGATATATTTTGGAATATATTGGACTTATCTGGCAATGGTACAGAGACCTTTGAAAACTTGCTGGATCCAGGCCACGTTTTGGATCAATACAAAAATGTATAAACTCTTCTTTGAGCCATTACTGACTTTTCCTGGAAATCGTATTAAAATATGATGATTATTTTTAAAGTTACCTTGACATTCCAAGAAACAATTATTGCAAAAAAAAAAGTAATGTAATGTAATTATGACAATTTATGAACATAATCATAAATGTATTAAAAAAGCAGACTTCCAAGCAAGCATCACTGAAAACTGTTTTGGACACTGTAACAATTTAAATGTCAGCAATTCTGCTAAATCGACTTTTTTTTTTTTTAGCTTTTAACCATGTCATGATGTTGGTTCCACCTCAAAAAAATATACCTGGAGCAGTATTTTGTTGCTTAATTAATCTTGTTTGCTGACCCCGTCTCCTTCTAACAATCTACAAACGCTCGGTCTCACAGCTCTACGTAGACTCGTGAAACAAGAAAGTGCTCCTGCGAGTTTCTAAAGCCCATACACCGTCACCGGACTCATTCTGATCATTTCAGCACTTAAATTGAAGTCACTATGAAGCAGTCAGCTCATTCATCTATCTGTTAGCTCATGTTGCTAATAGCCGTGTTTAATAGCCATTTTAGGCTCTGTCCCGGAGGAGGAGGCGACAGACACCTAATCCAAGTGTTTTCTAAAGTTAAAGTAACAACTCCCCAAAACTCCATAAATATAAAATACTAATGCAAATGTGTCCAAAACTATTTCAAAAAGAATGAGAAAAGCATAATAAAGGACCTCTAAAGACAAAGCTTATTAACTGAAAGTGTTTTTATGTGTTAGTGTCTTTCTATTTGACTTGCTGCTTGGCCAAATACATGGACTTAAAAAGCATGAAAAGCCTTGCACATGTGCTACCATTACGTTCCTAAATTATACTGTGACATTACTCTCGATCTCTTGTGGGGCCATGTAGCACAGACGTCGCACGTAATCCCACATCCACGGTGCGAGTACAGTTTGTAGCCTGCTGTTGATCGATGGCTAAAGCCTCATTAACATAGACCCGACCATAGAGACATCCAGCGCCGTGCCAAGAAAACGCCTGGCTGCAGCAGTTACGAACACACACACACACAAAGAGAGAGAGAGAGAGACTCTGGCACAGTGCTGGCATTTTACTGAGCGTACGACGAGAATAAAAAGTCAAAATGACACCGACATGACACGTACAGGGCCGCGACGCCACACAACACTGAGCTCTATCCAGGCTGCACTGTACTGACAACAAACACGATATTATTTACTACAAGTGTGTCAGGCTGGATCCATGCGGGCTGCAGCTACGGTTATGAATGTTTCACTTCTCATATAAGTTCAGAGGGCGAACATTTAAGTTGCACTGAAGAAGCTCCACTGTCTGATGAAACCAAAGGCAGCTTGTGAATGATGCTTTTGCTCACGGTTTTGTTAACACGCCAGCCTTTTTGAATACTACTACATTTGCATTTTTGGGTAAAGAGAAATACAACATTACTGCAATGTTGAATGTTGTTTTTTTTGCTTTCTGACATGTTGCAATGTTGTTTCTCATCAAAAACATACCTGGAGTTGTGTTTACTCCATTCACACATGTTTGAGTAATTCTGTATTCCCTGGCATGGCCGTTCTGAGGCTTTAAAACGCTCAGTTCCACAACCCCCCCCCCAACTCCAAGGGGATATATTATGCAAAATTGAGTTTGGTTGCACTTTCTGCCATCTTATAATGTTCTTTCCTCATCCAAAACACACCTGGAGTTGTGTTTTGCTTCAGTCACAACTGTTTAAGTAATCATTATGTATTCTCTGGCACTGAGTTTCTGAGGCCTCAGGATGCTTGGTCGAATAAACCTCCACCCCGCCCACTCCAGGAAGCAAAGACCAATCAACAAGCCCTCTGCTCTCATTCATTTATAAAAAAAACAGTGTAGAACTTTGTTTCCACTGATTCCTCACAGATATTTTTCATTTTATAGTAAAATGGTATAATTTAAGGAAGTAAAAAGCTTTTTCCACCACTGTTTCTGTTCAAAAGAGCAACAAAAGAGCTGCACTCTGCTGCCCTTTTCGGATCTCTTCACTTGTTTCTTTATGGCACTAGTAAAGGTTAGGTTTTACACCGAATGCCCTTCCTCACACAGTCCTCTCTCTGTTTATCCAGGCTTGGGAGCGGCTGGATTCATGACAGAAGGGGGTGGGATTAAATAAGTTTTACTTTTTCCCACTCCTTCTCGAGCAGATCGTTTCTGTGTGGTTTGTTATGAAAGCTTATTTGTTTTGGTAAAATGAATGAAATGTTCTTTTATGAAAATGTAGAAAAGATCTGGGTTGCTGGGTACATGCTAATTTATTATTTTTACGTGTTTTCTTTCTGCTTTGTATTCTGTTGTCAAATTGCACACCATGAACTAGTCACAAGCTCGAAATAAAATAATACAATAATAAAATACAATACAATACAATACACAGCTATTGTATCCTGCACAGACTACAGTGGAAACAAAGCCTCTTTTTGGTTAAACCTGTACTGAACTGTGCCATAACTGGATGGATAGTAGTTGTTTTTATATTAAAGATGCCTTTGAACCCAAGGGATATCTTGACAATCAGACAACACACACTTTCAGTATCCATTTTTGGACCATTAGGAGTATTTTTTCTTAACATTTCGCTTGCCATTACTGTCTAGATTATGATTAATTTCATAAAACGTCTATTGTTTTATAGTTTGACCCAGACTCCAAATATTTGCTTTATATTACCGCCGCCGCCAGACATGCTCACATCCTCTAGTCTATATAATTATTCATAAAATGTAGATTATCTGCTGAATAAGCTTCTAGTGCGTTGCAAGACAATTTAAAAGCCGATTTAATGTCTGCTAAAATGCATGAGGTCATGAATGGGGAAATCCAATGAGGTCCCAAAGACGGCAGTAAAAGCCGTGTGTAATTGAGTTGAAATCACTTCCTTTGTTCAAACAGGAGATGGTTTTAGGGAAACTCTTCGCTTTAATATACTGTATTCTAAGCAGACACAATGTTCTCTCGGTTTTTTATCGCTCCCTCATTTCTTGCCGCTCTCTGGATCTTTTGTCAGGCCCGGGCTGCTCGGAAAGGTCAGCCTGACCAGTGCGAGACAGGAAATGATGTAAGGCATGCACAATGGGCTCTCAGATAGACATGAGGGAGGCTGGGATGAGCTCAAAACATCCTCTCAAGGCTTCGGACCGACGGCTCTCTCAGATTTTTAAAACACTAATAATAGGAGTGTTTAATCTGCGAGAGGATATAGAGTTTAATACGTTAAAGGGGCTATAATACGCAAAATCGAAAAAAAAAAAAAAAACATTTCTGAGCTTTCTACCATGTTATAATGTTCTCTCATCAGAAACATACTTGGAGTTGTCTTTTTTTCTCTTTCATGTCTGTTTGAGTAATCCTGTATACGCTGGCGCTGAGTTTCTGAGGCCTCAAAACGCTCAGTTGCACAAACCTCCGCCCACTCCAGGAAGCACTGACCAATCAACAACAAGCCCTCTACATCCAGTCTGCTCTCATTCATTTATCCAAAAATCTGTGTACAAATCTGTTTCTACTGATTCCTCACACACTGTTAAAAAAAAAAAAAAAAAAAAAAAAAAAATGTTCAGTTCAAGGCAACAGGTTTGCTTAAGATTTTTGAGTTTTGTGGCCAACTCAAAATCTCAAGTTGTCAACAATTTTATTTTTTCAATTTAACATTCATGTCTAAAAAGTTTCAACCTTAAGTTTTACTCACTATCATTATTTTTTAAACTCATCTTAAAGAGTATTACTGATAAAAAATAAAAACTTAATATACTAAATTTTAAATAACTATTTTACAATCTTAACTTTTTCTGAACAATGGATAGTAAGTTGGCAGTAAGATGAGTTTAAAAAATAATGATAGTGAGTAAAAGTTTTTAGACATGAACATAAAATTAGGTGAACAAAAAATATTAAAGTTGAAAACTTGAGTTGGCCCCAAAACTCAAAAATCTTGAGGGATGCTGTTGCCTTGATTTTTTGCCATTTTTTAAACTAATTTATTTATTTATTTTATTTATTTTTTACAGTGCAGCTACTTTTTTTTTTTTTTTTTTTTGTAGTATAATGGCATCATACAAAAAGTTCAAGGAAGTAAAAAGCTCTTTTTCTATGTCTATATTCAAAATGCCGTAAACAGAGCTGCCCTCTGCTGGTCTCTTCACTTGTTTCTTTATGACAGTAGTAAAGTATTTACTAGAAAGGCTTTATGTTGTTCTAGAGGTGACCAAGATTGGTTTAAAAATATGAACAAAAGCTTAATATATCTCCTTTAACTCTCACCAAGATCCTCTGATGAGTCACATTTCTTAAAAACTACTGTACAACATCCTGAAAATATAATAGTTTATTTTAATTGATGCTAAATAGTATGCAACAATTCAAATATGACAATAGTTGGTAACGAATCAGTTGATCCAATCTTAAAGCTAGTTATTTTTACTGATAACAATGTTGCAGTTGATTTATTCACAATAACAACTATATTTTACATAACGGCCAAGTTGCCTATGTTTACATTTTTTGTTTTAAACCCTCCATTGCTCATCGTCCAATCAGAAAAGAGGAAAGACTGGCAACACTTTGTCTCTTCAGTTACCCTCAGTCGGGCGGGTCAGGACGCTAAAGTGGGTCACAGATAAATTCTAACCATTACCAGATATGTAATAACACACTTTAAGAGATACCAAAAAAATCCACTCTACTGGCCTAATATTGTAAGCTTTTCATACCTATTTATTTTTTTAACTTTCATATCTATCATTTAAGCCTTCAGATTATGATTGTACAAATGTGTCTACTAATACTGTATTTTGTCATAATTTATTTCATCTTTGTATACCATATTTTCCGGACTACAAGTTGCTCCAGAGTATAAGTCGCATCGGTCAGAAATGCGTCATGAAGAGGAAAAAAACATATAAGTTGCACTGGACTATAAATTGCATTATTTACAAATTTATTTCACAAAATCCTAGACCAAGAACAGACATTTAATCTGGAAAGGCAAGTTACTGAACTTCACAACAGCACACAGAACAACAGACTGAACAGGTGTCCAGTATGTTAACGTAACACATTAACAATTATTCAGCTACACAACAGCACACAGAACAACAGACTGAACAGGTGTCCAGTATGTTAACGTAACACATTAACAATTATTCAGCTACACAACAGCACACAGAACAACAGACTGAACAGGTGTCCAGTATGTTAACGTAACACATTAACAGTTATTCAGCTACACAACAGCATAAAGAACAAACCTGGGAGGCTGAAGAGGCTAAATTAACAAAACAAGCCAGAGTCCAACAAGTTAGTTACTGGTAAGCAAGTTCACCAAGCTCCTGATCTCATTCTTCGGCTAGAGCGCCCTCTTGCGGCTATAGACGGTAATGTTTACTCCTCAGTTCATGTCAATCAATCAAATTTGATATATAAGTCGCACCTGACTATAAGTCACAGGACCAGCCAAACTATGAAAAAAAGTGCGACTTGTAGTCCAGAAAATACGGTAATCAACACCACTGCAGATTGTTCTGGCCTGGTCTATCCCTGGATCATGAAGTTGCTGTCTTTACAGGTCTGAATTATGCATCGGGCTCTTCTTAACCCACTAACCCAGTTTTACTTTGAGCCCGTCTCTGAAAAGAAACTGTCCATGTAGGTCCTGGGATGACCTCATTTTTTAGCACAACACTAGATCTGGACGTGACCGACCAATTCCCCAGATCATAAGTCAAACAGCAGGAAACCTATACTAGGCATCATGGGTAATAACTTTGGACCACATTTATTTTTCAAACATGAAGATTTTGTGTTGGACAGACAATCTTAAAGTGCTATTCAAGATTTCTTAAATATAATTTTGTTGGGTAGCCATACGTTGTCTAAATCAATTTTTTTTTCTCGTGTACCCCCTGGGCTTTTTTGTCATATCATGCCCCCTCCACCCATATGTTAATAATAACTCAATTTCAAAATTAAATAAGTAATTTTCTGCCTGTCTTAAAAATAAAATATAAAGTAAACAATAAAACCTCCTATTACTTATATATTTTAATGTTCAAAATTAACACAAAAAAACAAAAAAACAATCATCTTAAACTCATAATAAATTTACTACACAGAAACATTTTTATAATTTCAATGATTCCCCTTTGAAACAAGAAATAAAACCTATGAAACATGTAACAAAATAGTATATTTTCT
The DNA here is from genome assembly GCA_020698575.1 of Bostrychus sinensis. Taxonomy (NCBI): domain Eukaryota; kingdom Metazoa; phylum Chordata; class Actinopteri; order Gobiiformes; family Eleotridae; genus Bostrychus; species Bostrychus sinensis. The sequence continues at coordinate 9,838,138 of CM036249.1, read as the reverse complement.
AATAATAATCTTTAGCAGTTTCACTTCCTTTTTATCAATGAGAACTTGAGCTCGTTTTTTATAAGTTTAAATTTTTTATCGTAGAAATAAATGGTGAAATAACTGGTTTATGATTAGTATAAGGTACATGAGTGGGCGCCTACATTTTGAGGACAATAAAAGCAGCCCAGCCCTCTATTTTTCTGTCTGTCAATCATACTTTTGCATCTATCCATTCTCTGTCCAGCTGTCTGTGGGTGTCCCATCTTGATAGGTTGAATCTATGGTTGGTGTTGCTGCCCTTGTGTTTCAGGACAGGCCTCTCATGGAGCTGTGAGCTGGGTTTGGTGCTGGATTGTTATGGGAGACTCACACTAACCACAAGCAACCAGCAACCATTTCCTACGCAAACTGGCGCACGGAGGCGACAAGCGTCTCGAAAGTGCCGAGCGATGCGAATCAAGCGTCCTGAGCGTAGTTTTGAGTTGAACGGAAGTCAACTTTGTGCAAATGTGGAGCGACATCACTGAAGCGACCGCCAATCACAAAACAAGAACTGACAAACACTGGAGAAGAATTGGGCCAGACACAAAAATACAGTTTTAAATCTCCTGCCCCTCATCAGCGACCTGAGGTGGGCTGGCAACATGAGCCAAATGAGCTTAGAAAAGAGATTTTGTTGCTTTTGTTGTGACTCCACCATTATATACAGAATAGAATGAAATATTCAGACTGGAAGCTTAGATTTTTTTCTGTTCCATCTTTTTTATCCCAATGAATAAAGTCTCAGTGTTACTTTGTGTTTTTGGGATAAAAACAGCGCATCAAATAGTTTATAGGCTCTAACCTGAAGCAACTTGTATCTCAGTAAGCTGGTCAGTTAGATTTGTATCAAAACATTTATTTCTCGAGTTATCCCACCAAATCATATAACTTGTCCCACTTTTAATACTTTTTGAGGTGGTCACCCTATCTTTGAGTGTTTAGAAAAGTGCTATACAATATTTACAGTATATTTTCCTTACTTCCTTTTGTCCTTCCATCTGTCCATCCATGGATTCTTTCACCAATCTATGCCTCCCCCGTTCTGCCCAAATATGACCTATTTTAAATATCCACATTATATGCTAAAAGTAGCTTTACTAAAAAGGCAACGCTGCAGTCAGACAAGGGCACAGGAAGGTCCTAGAGCGATATTTAACTTTGGAAAAGAACACTGTGAGTTTGAGAAAGCCTCCAACAATAGCTGCCCTCAGGACCAGCCACGGGCACACAGTCTTTTATTCCTCCGCTTAGACACGAACTCTGTCAACAAACTAAATGACTCATCCAAGGCAACATGACATGAATTAGACTAAGGCCGCTGTCAACACAGTCTCAATTATTTTTAGTGGAGTGGGAAGAACTCTTGGTAATTATTGTTCTGTCAAAAGGCTTTCTACCATAATAGATACTCATTGTTATATCTCCCGTATGTTTTTTTGTTAAAATATGCATAAATGTAGTCATTTTAAATAAGCAGAATTACTTAAGATGCGATATACAGAGTTTAATAGTAAACACTAAACCCCAAGGAAAATAAATGTGTCTGTGTTGTATTTGTCATTTTTAAACAGCATACTTTGTTTTACTTTGCAACACTTGAAATGTCTCATGCTTTTATCATTAACCATGCACTCTTTTCATTATATTTTATTTTATCATATTATTATTATTGTTCTTATCATTATGTTGTTGTTGTCATTAAATATGTTTTTTTTTTACTAGGTAATTTGAGTTTGTAATGAGCTAAGGCAATGTGATGCTCTATATTTGTTGATTTTCTACCCTCTACTTTACCCTTGCCTATATGGCCATGAGCAGTGGGTCAAGGGCAGTCTCTTGTCAAAAAGAGTTTTCCCTTAGGTCCCTTAGAGATAGGGCGAGGGCCTATAGGTCAAGATAAACCAACTTATCACATCCATGGGGAAAGTGTTTACAAAGCATACCCAGAGCCCACTGGAAGTCTTTCAGCATGCCCCAACAAAAAAGGATAACTGATTAAATAAAAAATAGATTAGAAGACTTTCTATCTATACTGTGGCGAAAGTAGCTCAGTAGGTAGAGCTGTTTGCCCAATAACTGGAAGGTTGGCGCACTTGGCAGGCTGTTGTGTCCTTGGGCAAGACACCTCACCCACTTTGCCTATGTATGAATGACAGCTGTGTGTTTGATGCCAGATGTAAAATGGCAGCCACGTTTCCAACAGTCTGCCCCAGGAGCAAAACAATGCATTATTATTATTATTATTATTATTATTATTATTATTATTATTATACTTCATTTGCACTCCATGCCCTTTTGCCTCTTTTTGCTTTGTGACATTGCGGTATTTCATCTGTACTTTTCCGGGGCCCATGTACAACTGAATAACTACATGCCCTGCCTATAGTTGCACCATGACTCTGCACTTTGTCAAGCAGTGTTTCATTTCAGTCACATTCTGCTAAGACTGACGCCACACAATGCTGTGAAAAAATGAGTTAATTCCTCTGTTTGCCAATTTTGGTGCAGCAATTTCCCGAGTTATATTCTCAAATACTTGAAGGGAAGTAAAGATTATGGGTGCAGGTAGAAAACAGAGGGGGAGTTCTGGGCATGCTCAGTAGCGACTTTGGGCCTGGAAATGGGACTCGGCTGACCTTGAGGGTGTCGTGTCGATCGATCGGCACTGAAGAGAGAGAAAGAGAGCGAGATGGAGGCGTGCTGTACCGAACAAGGAGAAAACTGAGCCTGTGCTAATGATGAATCATTGATAAGTGGACAGGAGAGGACTTTTTCTGCCATCGCTACCACGTGTCCTCACTGTTCGTACGCCAGCTCTCCTCGTACGTCTATACCACAGCACGTTTCTCTTCCTCTCATTCTCACGTCTGTGTTTCCTCTGCTCCGCTCCGGTCCACGTCCATCAAATGTCAGAGCGCCCTTCTCTTCTCTTCACACTTTCTTCCGCTGTCTGTTTACCGCTTCACTTTCAATCAACGCTCGGTTTCCGTCCTGACATTTTGTCTCGCGTCAAGTGCGGTTTTAAGTCGATGCTTGTGTACGCAGGTGCAGCTAGGGGTTATGAACCTGTGCACATGCTCGCTCCGGGGGCCTGGAGTCCACAGACGACCACCAGTGCAAGATACGGTGGAGGTATGGGATCAGCTCAGGGCGCGTCACACAGATTGATTGGCTGGATACTATCGGCATATTAGAGATGCACAAGAAAATTATCTGCAATATGCTCCGCTGAATCTTTGAATGCCATTAAGAATTATCATAAATTACAAATGATGGCCCATGAACCATAACAAGAGAACAATAAAGGCAGAGTCTTAAGGATTAATGGCCTTATTTTGCAGTGACTGTGGATTTGTCTTGGGGTGGGAGTGGTGAGCGGTCCTGCGTCTCACAGACCATCCAACACACGATCTCTCTGAGTGGAGTCTGCATTGGAAATTGTATTATACTGTGCAGCCATATTCCATATATAGGAACATGTCCAGAAGTCGTTCTGTAGCCCATTTTGTCACATGTCAGTTTGTTTAGCTTGCCCCATCAAGTTTACAAATGATTAGTTCAGTGGCGCACAAACTTTTCACAACAAATACTACCTTATAATGTAAAATACAGGCTTTCCATGTATCATCTTTAATGGACTAAATCTTTGACTAAATCTTGACTAATCCAGTTCTAAACCAAACTATATAAACTAGGGTTTAACATAGAACATGTTACTAAATAAAGAAAGAATACAGGGATTTAACCAGGACTAAAACAGGGCTAAACTAGAGCTAGGCTAAAGGTCTAAACAAGAACTAAACTTTGATTAATACAGTACTAAACCAGGCCTAAATCTAGACAAACCAGGGCTAAACCTACACTAAGCAGTGGTCTAGGCTTCAAATTTAAGTCCCAACTAAACCAGGACTTAACATTAATAAAACTTGCTCTACATCAAACTAGGACTTGAACCACAAAAGACTCCTGAGCACCAGAAGAAGCCGACGTGCCACAGTTTGAGAATTGGACTCATCGTAGCATTTGTAAGGCTGAGCACAATTTGGGTTCTATTAAGTATTAACTTCACCTTAAGTTACAGTCGTTCACACAGGATATCCTCCTTGATGAGACGAGACTCTTATTGATCAGATCAGCTTATATCATTAGCAGGTCAGTCTCGTGGTGTTAAACCCAAGCTCTCCTGCGTACTGCTCAACATGTTAAAAATAAGTAAATAATCTTACCTTTTAAATGTTTTAATCTTCTTTCTTTAGTAAGTAACATGTCTTTGGAGTAAAGCAGTGGTTCCCAAACTGTGATAAAGGTACTCTCAGGGATACGCGGAATTAGCAAATCACAAAGGCTGCAATTGTTTAGATGATGTAATGTCCTCAAAACAAAATATCCCATGTCCACAGGGTCCTAACGTTTATAATCTGTGCTACAGCTGTAGTTTAGACCTCTACAAACATCATATTCCTTGTATTAGATTAGCAGTGAATATTTCAGTCTTCTCTCAAGCGTCAATGCTCCATCAAATGCTAAACTGTCAACTGAACATTGATTTTACAAAATATATTGGAAATCTCATTGCAAGAAACTGTCAGAAAAATTGCAATTAGATATTTTTTTCTAAATCGTTCAAGCATAGTAGGGGGTGCATGAAAAGAAACCTGAAAAACACACAGATTTGCAAAGAGTCTGAATACATTTTCAAACTGGAACATAATTTAACTTACTGTACAGTCTGAGGTGCCTTCTAGCACTGCCAAAAATACACATACCCCTAATACCCTCTGTTTGTTAATGTGTTCATTCCTCAGGCTAAATGTTTGGTAGATGTCTTTAAAAAGTTAACTGGTGTTTATCACTGAAATTGCTGTAATGTGTTAAAAGTACAATTTAGTGAAAAATAATCACCTGTAAGAGAATGTCATGCTGTAGGTACCAAAGGTTTAGTGGTAAATTTTTGTACTAACATTGCCTTTATTTTGCTTGTCATAGATTTTTGTATAAGGTAGTATGGACAGGAAGTACAACCATATTAGTCCTGTCCTCAGGTCTCTGCACTGGCTTCCTGTTGCTCAGAGAACAGACTTTAAAACAGCTCTGCTTGTGTACAAGTCTCTCCATGGCTTAGCACCAAAGTACATCTCTGACCTGTTGGTCCCATATGAACCATCTGGGACTCTGAGAACCTCAGGGACAGGTCTCCTGCTGGTGCCCAGAGTCAGGACTAAACTCGGTGAAGCAGAGTTTCAGTTTTATGCAGCTAAACTCTGGAACAGTCTTCCTGTCGATGATAGACAGACCTCTACTCTGACAATGTTCAAGTCCAGACTTAAAACTTTTTAGCTGTGCATATGACAACTGAAAGTGTTTTATCTGCACTCTTTTAATTTAATTTTAAATGGATTCTTAATTATAAATTTTAAATTTGATATTTTTGTTTTAATTATAATTTCTTGTCTTTGTACCTTTAAACTTGTCTTTTTTTCTGTAAAGCACTTTGAATTACTCTGTGTATGAAGTGTGCTATACAAATAAACTTGCCTTGCCTTGCCTAAGGTGACCTCAACTCACCTTGTGTTGTGTCTATAAATAAAATAAATTTTCAATATTTTTTTTTCTATATATTAAAGGAGCATTGGGCCTCATCCATGAACCCTTCTTATGAGCAATTGTGTACTTAAGCCCTTCTTAGGAGGATTTTTGGCATTCATCAATTCCAAGAACAGGTCTGAGGACTCTTATGCACTGAAATACAGCAGTTTTATCAGACCCCCCAATAAAACAAAAAATTTAACAAACATTTAACTAAACATGTCTCTTCTGCATTTAATACAAAAATATCCATAAAAACATACAGCAATTTAGCAACAATATGGTGAAGCCAATCAGCAGCAGTACAGATTACTGTTGTAATTTTTTTCTTTTATGGGACGTGCTTATTGCAGAAGGTGGTACGAAATCATGTCTGCTCAATTAAAGGCCGATTTCATGACATTTTAAATCCGAAATGTGTCCCTGTGTAGTGCGGCCATCTGCCTCTATAGACAAGCAGTGGATAAACAGCTAAAACCTGCATGCGTCAGGAGAAGCATCGGCCCGGACGGAGAGAAGAAGTAACCCGTCCCAAATGCTGCCTATGAGTTATGGATGAGAGAGGAGCGAAAATAATGCAGCGTATATGAATAATGTAGGTCTGGAGCTCTACCTGCTGAGCATTCTTCACACTTTGCTCACAGGTTCATCCTCGTCAGCGCTGACTGTGTTGGGAGTGGAGGCGTGTGTGCGTACGTGTGCATGTGTGCGTGTGCATGTGTGTGCGTGCGGCTGCCAGCACACCAGAACCAGCCAAAAAACCCGCTGCCAGTTTGAGGCCTTGTTTACACAGCAGAAAAACCTGTGCCTTTGACTTTTCAAATGTATTGGCGTGCATGCAACGATGTTTGAAACAGGGACAAGAGGAAAGGAAAAAAAAAAGAAAAAAAAAGAGGAAGCTGTAGTGAGCAAGATGCCAAGCCAGAAGACAGCAATGTTAATTTTACAGCCAAACACTTCCTTTTGGGCTTTTCTTGCAGGGCTGCCACAGCAAATTGGCGGCACATTGGCTTAGTGGTAAGCGCACTCATCTCACAGCAAGAAGGTCCTGGGATTGATTCCTGGACCATGTGGGGCCTTCCTGTGTGGAGTTTGTATGTTCTCCCTGTGTCTGTTTCACCCACCATCAACCTCAAACCTGCACCAAAGGCTAATCCTCCAGCTAGGTTCTCTAGACCAGCGGCATTGAAGGCTGGGTCAAATGCGTAGACACTAAATTATGCCTTAACTTTAGTTAGCGTGCTTGCTGGAATGCAGAGGCATGCATTTTGATCTGGCAGAGGTTTTTTTTTTTTTACACTAGATGGCGTTCCTGACACAAGCCTCTCCATTTCCACAAACTGTACACGGGCCCCTGAGGCTGGATTAACACCATATATCCACACACAAGGCAACTGAGAGCAAGTATAGAGTATACTTTTCTAGATCACACTGTAAAATCCACCTCCTCTTTTCTCTGAGCCAAGACTAAGCAAGCTGTCTGTCTCTTTGCTTCAAGTTAAAACTAAAGCTACACAGCACATTTCATGAACACACAAAAGCAAAACGCTTCACTGCAAAGTCATCTTTCCAAATTTATCATTCAAAATGCGTATATGGTATTGCAACAGCTATTTAAATAGGAAAGGTCAGCTATTTTGACCAGTGGCAGTTCAGTATATGTGACTGAATCAGACGTCTGGTGTGAGAAGTGAGATTTTTGTGACTCTGTCTGCAGGTGACATTTTTGGCTCCAAATTATTTCAAAATGCTGTTGGGGAAGTAATAAAATGTACCTCTAACAACTGCAGTAATACTAGCCTGACCAGCCTGACTAACAAAAACGTCCGTCTGGTATCCCTATGCTTAGAGTTTCATTTCTATGGTCGCAACAATTACAGGTGGAGTAAACAAGGCTGGGATACCTCTGTGGTACTGAAAAAAGTTACAATACTACCGGTATTGAAAAAAAAATATTTTTATTCATTACCAAGTTTCAATACCTAGTGGTTAATGTTTCTTTGCATGTATGAATCAACTAACACAGAATAAATCATACAAACTACTGATTTTAACTTGCAGCTAAGAATTTTGCTCCAAAAATGTATTGCAGAAGATGAATTAGCTTACCATAGGAATCAGAAAAAGTATCATTAAGGTATCGGTATCAAAAACCAGGAATCGTTTAAGTACAGGCATCAAAAAAATCTGAACCGTACCCAGTCCTTGAAACTAAGGGACGTAAGCAGTGCACCGCTGACTTCAAACCAAAACAAACATGGCGCTTTTGAAGAATTGTTGCCAGTTTTGCCATAAAACACCAGAATACGCTGTATTATGAGCAGCTCTATACTTATTTCTGAACAGGGACAGCAGCAGAAGCCAGTTGTACAAACCATTGTGGGAAAAGTGAGTTTGTTTGAATGTGGTCGTTACGTTGGACTTCAACAGGACTTTACTGTTGTTAAAATGAAAACATGACCAAGAAAACAGTCCCACAGAGGACTGAAGAACAACGCAACGACAATGACTTCAGCAGAACCAACAGGTGACAAAGGAAAAGCACTAAATGCCGTTAATCAGATGAGAAAAGTTAGTACTGTATTAGCCAGCGCCATCTTGGTTACTTAGAAGGAGATTATCTTCTGGTTCTGTAAGACGTGCAGCAGATGAACGTCTGTCATAGGCCGGTTTCAAGTGATTGAACTGGAAACGACCCACAGTTTTAGGGGTTCGCCAGTCAGCCTGTAGTAATAAGCCTATTGGGAATTAATATCTTAGCGTACCAAATATGTGTTAATTTTTGTATAACACAACAATCTTGGCGCATTATGTATTGATTTTGTAACATCTTGTGTGGGCATTTGGTTTTATCTTTCCAGTTACTAAAGCTAAATTCCCATATTTCTTCTACATGTAATCTTTTTGAGGTCATTCTTTGTTAAATACACTATATCAACTATTTTATCCATAAGCGGCCCTCAGCTTCTGTGTGACCCTGCGCTATCTCTCCATCTCCATCTCTGCATAAGCATCCCGTCCCTCTGCGCTGTCAGCCCAATGTCAACACGCCGCAGGGCCCGTATCAGCAGCATAAGGACGGAGACGCGCAGGGGGCGAGGAGAGTGGGTGTGACCTGACACAACAAGCTCCAGCGGAGACGCACACACGCTTTAATGCCAAGGGAAAACAGTGGGCTACTGTGTACAGAGCAGGGAGATATGTGGGAGTTGGAAAGGCTTATTTTTTGGTTACAGAAAGTGAATGTATTTTTTTTTCCTTCATGGATTTTTTCTGATTTTGCTTCAAGAGACAGACCAGAACAGCAGCGGTACTGGTAGTCAAGGCTGAGTCAAGAGTTTAAGCAGTGCAGCAGATACATGCATGATATTTGTAGTCGCAGTATTTGTAGGAGTTTTGTTACTTACAGATGCTACATTAATTAATGAGAATATTTTAGAAAAAGTCAATTTATTTCAGAGGTTTAACTGGGAGTGATGCTGTGTTCATGATACATCGGAATCTCGGAAGCCCTGACTTAAAAAAGCCGACTTCTGAAAAAAACGACCATTTACAAGTTCATAATTGGAACACACACTCCACAATAACAACAAAACCATATTTTCATTCCCATGTTGTTTTATAGGAAACAAATAAATACATCATTAGAATTGTTTACAGAGTTATATCGGGGATGTTTCTATTTCTACTTTAGTCATTTAGTAATAAATGAACAGTCAGAGATGTTTTTGCAGAGCTGTAGCACTAATAACTTTATTCATTGCATAAAGATGAGTACATTTTTGCAGAAGTGTGTTAAAAAAAACAATTATTTCCCCGTTAGTAACCACACTGTCCTCCTGTCACAGAGGGAGTCCCTATGATTGTAAAACGTCAACCCTGGAACTCATTCAACACTTCAGAACAAGTTTCTGAGCAAAAATCCCGACCCGATGCCGTTTTTCTTTGTCGGGGGTCGGAAATTTCTGAGATTCTGATGTATCATGAACGCAGTATAAAACACATTAAATAAATAGATTCAGTACACATTTTAATTGTGATTATGGTTTGCAGTCAGGGCTTAACATTTACTTTTTTCCTCAATGACCACTGCAGCTAGTCTTTGTCAAAAGTTACCAGACAATTAGTTTTTAATAGTCACAGTTTAATTAGTATACAATTAGTGTAAAGAAATGGACAGGGAGTTATCAAATATAAAAAACACAAGGTTTACTTATAGGCAGAATAAAGTGTCTCTCACATATTTTTTAAATTACTAATTTTCTTTCTTTTATCATGATGAATTACTATCTAATAAATGGTGTACACTCGAGCAGAGCAATAGACTTCAGGTTTAACTTCTGAAGATAAGATATAGGCCTAGGTATGCATACAATTCAACCGGACAAAGTGGCTACAGTGGGAGTATTTGTGTCACTAGCCAAAATTAAAATCTACCTGCATGTGGGCATTAATGAAAACCTAAACTTCAGTATCGCATAAAATTAAAATCTATGGCTCTATGGTCAAACTTATTTCGTACCTCCATGGGAACTCAAAGCACTTTACATCCAGAAAAAATCCTCACAGACACACACATTTATATTGACCAGGGTACGCAGACACCAGAGGCAAGGTGGGTGAGGTGTCTTGCCCAAGGACACAACGTCAATAATACAATTTCACGTTTTTATTGAAGTGACTGAACTGCAATAAATTGACTTTTTCACACTTTTTTTTATTTGATGATATGCACCTGACACCTGTTTACATTTTTGGTAACACTTTAGTCTAAGGTCCACCTATTAACCATTAACTAAGTGCTAATTATCATGCTAGTTAGCGGTTAATTAGCTCTTAATTGGTCATTATGAAGCACCTAATAATGCCTTATTCTGTGTGACCATATTCTACAACTATTTAGCAACTAACATTTTCTGCTTAATAAACTAATAATTACAGCTTATGTCCAAAAACTTCCTTACGTCCTCCTAATGAGCAGAAATTATGAGTTTATTATGCAGAAAATGTTAGTTAGTTGAAAAATAGTTGTAGAATATGATCACACAGAAGAAAGGGATTAATAAATGCTTTATAATGACCAATTAAAAACTGCTAACTAGCATGATAATTAGCACTTAGTTAATGGTTAATAGGTGGACCTTAAACTAAAGTGTTACCAAACTTTAGTATGTATTTTTTCTTATCCACTGAAAATGTACAAAGAAATGTATTATATGATTTTAGGCTGAATGTTACTGCTCATGTAAGAACTTTTATTTATTTTTTTTATTTTTTTATCTGGCTATGCAACAAAATGAATTAAGCTTATGACTGTCCACTTACTTTGACACGCGCGGTGACACTGGAAGTTGAAAATGAGAGAGCGAGATATTTGCAATACATGATATGGTTCTCTGAGTATAATGACACTTCACACAGAGACGCAAAGACATATCGTCCTAACAGAAGAGCTGACAAGAGATTAGATTAGGCCCATTTTTCACATCACCGTCCACTGCCTCCCTCCGTCTGAACATTATCACAACAGCGTCCAGCGTTCCCAGGCTTGTTATTGTCACAAACTTCATTTTTAGTGAAACATGAGGTTCTTAAAGCAGTGTTTCTCAAATGGTCTGGTTTCAGGATCACCCTATAATGACAAGCCATGACCTAAATAAAAGATATTTCAACTTATCAGATATATTGAATAAAGTGTGAGACAGTATAATATCAGAATATCACAGTATGTCAACACAAAGAAGAACATATTTAAAAATAAACCAATTAAGTAGTGATGGTAGAGAGGGAATTATTCACTTTTACATTTAAAGCAGTGACTTTTTTACCCTAAATTAACTGTTTCGGAGTCTGTGTAATAGTTAAATTAGGGCTGCACGATATGGCGAAAACATGCGATATTCGATAAATATGTTGAAAATTGCGATAATATTGTGATATTTGAAAATAGAGCCTACTTTTCAAACATAGTAAGTTAAATTCACTACATTTCACAAAAATGTAAGTTCCTGTATTTACAAGTCAAAACCGCGGCAAAATCAAAACTTAACACAGACCAAACCAGGAATAAAACAAGGCTAAACTGAGACTAAATTAATTAAATTACCACTAAAACTGGACTTTTTAAACATTTTTATTTAGTCACAACACATGTTCTTTTAAGGCTCTGGTGGAAAATTATTCTTCAGTGTAAATCTCTGTCAGATGGAAGACCACAGCGTTGTTGCGATATATTTAGATTCTTACGATACAGATATTGCGTTTGCTGATATTGCGATAATGCTAATTTTGCGATATATTGTGCAGCCCGAGTTAAATTATATATTGTGGGGGAAAATAAAGCGTCCTGCATCTCCCCCTGCTGTCTTTGGGCCAAAAACAACACTAACACAAGTCTGAGTGTCAAGGAAGTCTCAGGAGAAAGCGGGACTTCACAGTTAGAGCCTAACAACAAGATAGAGATGGCTTCATTTCTCGATTTTTGTTATGGAAGAAAAAAACTTTGTACAATCACACGGAGGAGAAAGGAAAGTAAAGACGAGGTCAACTGGGCTTGCGAGTAGTGTTTTACTCTGAAATGTAGGGGGAGCTATATTCAGGAAAATAAGGTAAAACAGCAAGGAAATTGGCAGAGTTACTGAGTTTCGCTTTAATTAGCATTACTTTTATTTTTATTTTATTTTATTTAGGGCTGCACAATACATCGCAAATTTATTAAGTTATTGCAAAATCAGCAAACGCAATATCCGTATCGCAAGAATCAGAACTATATCGCAATAATGCTAAGGTCTTCCATCTGACAGAGATTTACACTGAAGAATCATTTTCCACCAGAGCCTTAAAAGAACATGTGTTGTGACTACTAATTTTAGCGGTAATTTCCTTAATTTAGTCACAATTTAGCCTTGTTTTATTCCTGGTTTAGTTTGTGCTAAGTTTTGACTTGCATTTTCGTTTTCAGTGAATTTAGCTTGATGTGTCAGAAAAGTAAGCTCTATTTTAAAATATCGCAATAATATTGTTATCGCAATTTTCAACATAGTATTCAAATATCGCATGTTTTTTTCCATATTGTGCCATCCTAATTAACAGAAACATATGTCATAATAAATACTGAATAAATACCAATAAAAAAGCCATACTGCAGTTCATAAAGTACTAGTATTGTATCAGGAGTATCACTGAAGGCTCTGTACTGGTGTTGATAACTGGACTCATGCCCACATGAAGAAAACATGGCTGACATAGCTTTATGACCATGATTGAAAGAAATACTAACAATTAATGGTTATGCTGTACAATAGAGTAAAGGTACAGTACCATTGGAGAGTTAGTGCAAATTAAATATCAAATTAAGCAACTGTTTCCTAAAATATACAAGCCTATAACTTATCTTTAGTTTAAAAAAGCCACTTTTTTATTATGGTTCAAGACTGTAAATGTAATAAAGAGCTGTCCTTGTTTCTAAATGTGCATCCCTCCTAACAAGAAACATCTAGAAAAGATGGCGGTAAAATATATTATCTTAAATCATCCATGCTATCATAAATTAAATGGGAAAAAAAGGTATCAAGTAATAAATTAGACCAGATTTACTGATGCAAAGAGTGGCTCCAACTAATCGACGAAAAACATTTTAGTCGACCAAGACCTCACTGATAAATTAATCAACTAAACGTACAGAGGTTGCGTTTGCATGGGTTGTAAGACTGAAGAAGGTATTTCTGCGTAAGAAAAGAGAGACTAGAAGCAGCGCTTAGAATGATCGTTTCTTTCTCCTCACCTTGTCTCAGAAAGATGAAAGCCTTCACAATCCTATGAATACAAACAGTGTATGTGCCGCTCCATCTGTCATGGCCGCCGCCTCTCTGGGGGGCCATAAATCACTCAGTGCCAAAACAGTGCACTTCAGCACTCTGCATGGATCTCAGTGCACACTGACACACTTTTATTAAGTCTGTCCACATTAGCATTTACTTCTGCTGTGGCCATTTGAATACCAAATGTGCCATTTCACTGTATCAGATGGAAATGGCCCGAGAGGTGCCAAAATAATATTTATTCCTGAAACAAGCATATCTTTAGACAAAGGCGCTACATTAATTCTTCTGAATTTTGATTATGTTTTGGGTGGCGCTTATCACCAGTGCATTAAACTTTTCTCAGATAAGCAAAAACACAGCACTATGAATACAAACAGCATTTCCAAAGCTTAAACTACTGAACTGGTGAAAGCAGTGCTGGCTGCATACTAACACAAGGATTAAAAGTGCTTATTGCTTTCGCTTGTAATGAAAATACTATCTATTTTCTCATCTTAAATCATCATTAACAGAGTTCATGCACTTTCATACAAGGTCAAATCTAAGCACTTTCCATTAACTACTGCAGTAAAGTACTCTTAGCATTGTTCCCATGATACATTTCCAGTTCTAGTATAGTCATGACCAGATGTTCCCTCTGTTGTTAAACACAGACAAGACACCAGAATGTAAAGCCAGGTAGACGCTGTGCAATTCTTTTAGTCTTACATTAAACAATGTAGAAAGTGTAAAATCCTAAACTACCACTAGTTCACACAGTGCAAGGGTTCAAATGTTGAATCAATGGTACGACTGAAGGCAGCCAAAGCAAATTTCAGGCTCTGGACGCAGATGAGTGTTGTGGTCAGAGATCGTAGGTGCAGCGAGGGGCAGACATACTCTGCGATGAATCTTCCAAAAAATCTGACACTGATTGATATCTGTGGCAGGTTGTTCTTTGGTCATAAGACGGCTCTATCAGTATCCTTGTCTCTGTCTCGCTATTGACGTTTTTCACACTTTCACGTTTTCAACCAGATGTCGTGTCGTGATACTTCCGGTGACAATTGTAAGTGGCGTAAAATAGCCAAGCCCAAAAGTAAAATAAAGTTTTTGCTCTGACAACTATGAACCGCTTGACTACATTTGATACAATACAGATGCAGAGACAAGAGATACAGTTTATTATTTAATATGATTTAAAGTAGGTTATCTCTATTTACACAAATGAGCATGTTTTCATTTACAAAACCTCACTATCGGTCAAAATTAGCAGTAAATATATAAACTATAGGTCGGTGCTGTGTTATAATTCATTTGATACATTTTCAGTCTAATAAGCCGTCATCTGTAGATAGGTAATGCTAATGTTGATAGCATTTAAGCTTCCTTCTTTACTTTACTCGATAATCGTGAATAAATCCTTTATGAAAGAACTTGTAGCCTTTGTCTCGGCTTATTTGTGGGTATGGCTTGTTTAAATTCCTTGCTCCATTTTGCCTTAGACAAGCGCTAACCGGAAATGGGATAACGCAACGTGTAACTACTTCTGGTTTATTAGACGTATGACCACCGTTTTTGAGCTACGATGGACGATTTTTCCCCACAAGACTGCCGAAATCGTGCAGTGTATACCTGGCTTCACTGGTTATTGTACAAACAGCATGTGTGTAAGTCAGTAATGTTAAACTGTTACATTATTATTATTACACAAATTAATGACTGTGTGTTTGTGTGTGTGTTAGTGCCTCCACAGTGACGTATTAGTTCATGCACCATACATATTTTAAGCAAAGAGCAATTTAACAAAATACTAAATGCGCCATAATAAATGAACAAACAAAAGCCAGCTTTTACCTTTGATGCCGAACTTCGAGTTTCCGCTGAACTTGAGGATGACCAACATGAGGAGGAAGCCGAGGAAGGCCACAGCGGCGATTCCCACCACCACATAAACCTGGAAGATGATTTTAAATTACACTTATGCTTAGGAATGTTAAAGTTGCAGTGAATTAGTAGTAGTAGTGGTGAACTTACAGCCACTTTGTCATCTGGGGGGTCAATAGGAGTGTCCTCTGTTGAAGCAAAAACAAAAAAGATCACTTAATAAATGCTGTCTGGTTTCTACCTCTGTGCGTATAATTTGAAAATTTGATGAAAGTACCTGTGGTTACCTCTGTAGCGTAAAAGACATGGAAAGCAAGAGCATATATTAACACATTTCCACACAATACAAAGGATTTTACTGTGTCTTTATCAACATGCAATATTATTATTATTACTATTATTATTATAAACATGCATGCAATCAATCTGTAGTAAATAAATATGTATACAATAGACTTACCATAATAATAAGGCTCACTTCCAGTGCCTCCTTTAAAAAAACACAGTTAAGAGCACATTATTAGTAATAAAACTTACTGAGCTTAAATTTAACTAAAAGTCAGGTGTTGCAACCCAGGGTCAATTAAAACAGTGCTTCCCAACCTTTTTGGTTTCGTGTACCCCCAGGACCTGATTTAGTCCTGGTTTGGACCCAGCTTAGTCCAGATTTAGTCTTAGTTTAGTTCTGGTTTTAGGCATGGTTTAGTCCCTGTTTAGTCTAAGTTTAGTCTAAGTTTAGTCTAAGTTTAGTCCTGCGTCGACCTGGTTTTGACTTGGTTTAGTTCTGGTTTAAACCTAGTTTGTTGCCGGTTTCGTCCTGGTTTGGACCAAGCTTAGTCCTGATTTAGACTTAGTTTAGTTTTAGGCATGGTTTAATCTTAGTTTAGTCTTGGATTGACCTGGTTTAGACTTGGTTTAGACCTAGTTTAGTTCTGGTTTAAACCTGGTTTGTTGCTGACTGAGTTCTGGTTTTAGTCCTAGTTTAGTTGTAGTTTAGTCCTGGTTTGGTTCTGGTTTAGACCTTGTTTAGTCCTTGGTTTAGTCTCAGTTTTGTCTTTCTTTAGTGTCACATCCCTCACTTTAATCCTGGATTAGATCTATTTTAGTCTTTGAAAACCAAATATATAAAAGGTATAGCGCCCCCTGCACTGTGCTTGCATACCTCTAGGGGTCCTTGTACCTCTGGTTGGGAAACACGGCATTAACGCTGACTTAACACTGAATTACCACTGTACAGCAGTGTTTCCTGCATATTTAGATGAGGGTATGGAGGTCAATGTAATAATACAAGGTCAGATTAGATTATTAACCTTATACACTGTATATAGATTAGATAAATTTGGGGAAATATATTTTGCTATGCTTGTTTGTTACTGCTAAAAAAGTTCATTCTTCCTGTTTCAAGATGGCTTGGAGAGGACTTTGGATTATTTTTAAGAGGTATTTCTATATATTTTGTATTTATGGTAAAAGTTATATAGTGTTTAAGTTCATATTTAGAGCATGGGGAATAAATTTAGAATATGGTTGGCTATCAAAATCTTTTGAATAAATGGGAAACACTGTACAGGAATTATTTGTTGCATATTTAAAATCTTTACCTTTTACATAAATTGTAAAAAAAAAAAAAAAAGGTGCATTTATGACAAGAGTTTGTTGTACTAACCGTCCCAGGGCTTGCGCATGAAGTGGGCGTCCACCTCCTTGCGGTCCGTTCCGAACGTGTTTTCGGCCACCAGAGTGTAGCGGCCGTTGTTGATGTGCGTGGGGTTGTCCAGCTGCAGACAGCCGTGGTACTCTCTCTCTGTGATGTCGTGGATCATGGTCATAATGTACTCGCCCTCGGTCACCTCTTTACCATCCAGGAACCACTTCAGCGAGGGCTCGGGGTTCCCTGCAAGAAAGGAACAACAGGTTTCATAAAACACAAAGCACGGAGAATTACCTTAAAAATGTCCTTGTTGATTTTTTTATAACTTTCTGTTTTTTAATTTGGCCCAACTCATAGATAACGACTGAATAAACCATTCTCAAACTATTCACACCAAGTACCTCCTAAAAATGCTGGACTTTCCAAGTACTAAAGTAATGAGCCTAACAAAAATCAGCTAAATGTTGAAAACAAGGGATAAAATAGGGATTACATGAAACTCTAAAAAGGCTTTACTAGATGAAGACCAAACCAGGAGTAAACCTGGACAAAACCAGGTCAAAACCAGGGCTAAGCGAGGACTAAACCAGGTTTAAACCAATATTAAACCAGATCAAAACTGGGCCTAACACAGGTCTAAACCAGGTCACAACCAGGAGTGAACCTGGACTAAACCAGGGCTAAACCAGGTCTAAACCAGAGCTAAACCAGGTCTAAAACAGGACGACACCAGGACTAAACCAAGACTAAAACAGTACTAAACCAGGACAAAACCAGGTCCACTTCATATCTAAACCAGGAGTAAACCTGGACTAAACCAGGTCAAAACCAGGACTAAGCCAGGATAAACCAGTCTAAACTTCAAATTAGAACCAGAGCAGGACTAAAAGTGTGCAAAAGACTCCTGAGTACCACTACAAGAAGCCTGCGTACCACCAGTGGTACCTGTACCACAGTCTGAGAAACACTGGGATAAACTATTCTCCTTGAGTGAATGTGAAGACAACACTGTGATAACTAATGTCCATTCTGCAAATATTATTTATGACATAATTTGGTGCTGTGTGTTGTGTAATGGTAGGTTGCAGCAGACCTTGCATTAGAAGAAAATGACTGTGCACGCCTGAGATGAGAGGCTGCAGTCACTGACGTTGACTGACTCCTCTCTACTGCTCTATCACCTCCTGCAGGGCATCCATGGTTAGATATACATTATATATGCAATGCTTTTTACTAGGGAGATGAAATCTAACAGGTGCTGTAATAAAAATTATGTCCTATGATGTTTTATGTACAACCAACCATAAGCTCCACTATAAAGCAGAGGCAGACTGATATCGGTTTGTCTAAGGCCAGTGCCGATACAGATTTTTAAAATTCAGAGCAGCCGATGACCGATAAACACTGCAGATTTTTAGGACCGATATGTAGAGCCGAATTTCTTAGCTTTTATGAAAGAAATTAAAATAATAATATAGCCATTTTTTTTGGTAATGCTTATTAAAACTGAAACAAATGTGTTAAAATTGGACAGTGAGAACAGTTAAAGATGAGTTTTTTGAGAAAACCAATAAGGCAATCTCAGTCAGATTCAAAACGCATTTGAACTTTTTGTTCTAAGAGGTTCTGTGCCAGAGAAATGAGCTAAATCTTTTTATTGCCATTTTGAGCTTTTCAGGCTGAGATAAAGTGATTTTGGTTGTTTCCTATGAACTGCAGTGTGAGGCCATGTCCCAACACACGCACTACACACTACACACTTTGTTGAAGTGCACATTTTCTGAAAGTGCATGAAGTGCGTGATTGCACTGGGGGGTTAAAATGGAGAACTGGGACAGTCCACACTTCTTGGACACTTTGCTATGAAAGTCACCAGGTCTTTTAGCGGTGTGTTTGCCAAACTGCAGCTGTATTTATCTGAAAGTTAAGAACAGTTGAAAAGTGGATCATTTTGCCACAGAAACATCAGACGTGTTTAATGTTTTAACAGAGATGTTACCTGGACATTAGGCACTTTCATTTAAAATTTCCATCAGTTGAGCTGTTAATGCATTGCTTTTAATTTTTGCCAGTTAGCGCTCACTGCTAAGTTGCTAAGAAACAAATGCAGCATCATTCGTCCCCTCTGATCCACACTCACTGTAAGTGCGCAGTGAAGTGTGTGATGAAGTGTGGTTCCAAATGTTGAAGGGAATTGGGACACACCACGCACTTGCGCCCCTCGGCATGAACGTGCATCTGAAGGACACAAGTGTGCAAGAGTATTGGGACAGGGCCTAAGAGTCCTGCAACAAGATGGTTGGGGAAGCCGGGGTCCTTCAGTCACATGGTTGCCTGGACATGTGCCTGACCAAAATTCTGCATTAAAGTCCTAGAATCAGCGGATTGCCGATTGACTAAAAATGCAAAAATAGAATATATCGGTCGACCTCCACTATAGAGTCAACAACACTTGAACGTGTGGCTATGGGGTAAAGCTGCAGCAGAGATACACAGCAACAACAGCCTGCCTCAGCGTCGTGGGTTCAAGTCCAGACAGTTTTCAGAAAGTCTCTCCCCTCGACTTCCTACTTTACTCTCTGTCCTACAAACAAAGCCTAAAAAAAAGCATAACATTCCCAATAACTTGATCCTGTAACATATACCTAAAATTGCGCACCAACGTTTACATCCGAAATAATTACAACATATTAATATATTAATATTACTATCGCCCCAAAACCATACAATGTGTGTACAGAGCAAAATCTACTAAAACTACTACTACTACCACTACTACAACTATTGTTCCAAAACCTGGATCCTCTGATTTCAAAGCATTTTACCCATTGTTACTGATTTCTAAACATACAGAACTTTCCACCACCACAACAGCACAACTTATGAAATTATAGTTATTTAGTTCTATACTGCAGTCTTGTGTACCCCCAGGACCTGCTTTAGAAATGGTTTAGACCTGGCTTAGTCCTGGTTTAGACTGGGTTTAGACCTGTTTCAGTCCTAGTTTAGACCTGGTTTAAAAGAGCTGGTTTAGTCCTGGTTTAGACTGGGTTTAGACCTGGTTTGTTCCTTGCGTTGTCCTGGTTTATTTCTGGTTTAGTTCTAGTTTTAGACCAATTTTTTCCTGGTTGAGTTCTGGTTTTAGACATGGTTTAGTCCTGGTTTAGTACTTCTTTAGCGTTGCATTCCTTTGGTGTAGTCCTGGGTTAGTCCTGGTTTTGTCCTGATTGAAACCAGCTTAGTCCTCTTTTAGTCCTGGTTTAGACCTTGTTTAGTCCTGGTTTAGACTGGGTTTAGACCTGGTCTGTTCCTAGTTTTGTCCTGGTTTATTCCTGGTTAAATTCTAGTTTTAGACCTGGTTTAGTCCTGGATTAATCTTGGTTTAGACGTGGTTTAGACCTTCTTTAGTGTTGCATTCCTTTGATTTAAGTTAATTTTAGTCTTTCAAAGCCAAATATATAAATGCACTACAAATGATCAAATAACTCCACATACCCCTTGCAATGTGCTCGCGTACCCCTAGGGGTCCCTGTCCCCCTGGTTGGGAAACACTGGTCTAAAGTATCTGTATAAGCTACGAGGTTTGCTGTCTACAGAAAAACATTGATGCTTCTAGTGACCCTTTCCTGAAAATGACTCAATGCTGCTGTTGAAAAGTGAAAGGCGCGTGGTTTCACCTGACACGCTGAAGGGGATGCACCAGTGGTGGTCCGGGATGGCGTCGCTCAGCTTGGTGATCTTGGGAGGGACTGCAAAAAAAAATAAATAAATAAAAGAGAACAGAGGAGAAGCAGGTGAGACGGCACAAATAGAAATGTGTGAACTTCAGATAAGGTCAAGGAGCGATTCTCGAAGTGTGGCCAGTGAAGCATGTAAAAGAGCATAGCAGTTGTCTGAAGACTATGTATTCACTGACAGGACTTACATAGGATATCCAGCGGCAGGGAGGCTTCCTTCTCCCCTACCACGTTCTCCGCTGTGCAGCTGATCTTACTGTTGTGGTCCATGGAGGAGATGTTGTACAGGTGAAGGACAGAGGTCTGGCCCGATGTTTGGATCTGGAAAAGACCGCGTGGACACACAGTATATTAGTATCTTAGAAATATGACGGCTAGGATATGGCTCAGCTGGCGGAGCATGCAGAGCGACTACAGCTCGCCTCGGCACTCACAATGTGAAGAAGGCTTAGATTATAGATATGAAAGTATAAATTGGTATTAAAAGCTTACAATAATAGGCCAAGGAAATTGTTGGAAGTCTGATTATATATCTGCTAATGATTATAATTTATCTGTGACCTGACCTGTCTGTAGCTGAAGAGACAAGGCATCTTCAGATTGGATCGACTGATTGGTTGCCAACTATTTTAATCATTTGAATACTTGCATACTTTTTACTACAAACTAAAATGAACTGACCACTACATTTCTCAGGGTGTTGTACAGTAGATTTTCATCTGTGTGACTCTCGTCAAAGGATCTTGGTGACAATTAGAGCATTTATTCATATTTTTAAACCACTAGAACAGCACTGCACTGATTTAAAGCCTTTAAAAACATTATCTGACAAAACAAAAGCTTTTCCAATCAAATAATTTACTACTGCCATAAAGAAACAGATGATGAGCACAGTGCAGCTCTGTTACAGCATTTTGAACATAAACATAGAAACAACCTCCTTGAACCTTTTGTATTGATACAATGTTTTTGAAAAAGGTGAAAATGTATCAAAATTAGTTTTAGCGCTAATCAGTGACCTCTCTGAGACTGGGAAACCCTGCACAAACAAAAAACACTTTGCATCTTTAAATAGTAATTAATTAATATTTCATGTTTTATTTACAAATGTATGGAATTGTGTAAACAAACTGGCATTTAAACGGTTAAAAATGTGAAAGTAAATTGACTTTTGCTTTCTATGATGAGGACAGGAGTTAATGATCAAAAAACAAACAAAAAAAACTTTTATATTTTTAAGTGTGACCCAGTGACTTTTAAAGGAGCTCCTGAGAGTTAAAAATATAATCCAGACATCTGTTGCTGTTCTTGTTGACCCTCCATTTAAAGTCACATTTTCTAAAGCTTAAAAGAAGTATGAATATAAAAACTATTGTGCTGAGGCAAAAACAGAATAATATGAATTAGATGTGACTTTTCTGCAGCTAGATAAAGGTCACAGACGAGGTTAAATGGCTGGGTTCAGGGTGGAGGTTGGCGCTGGAGCATCCTTATGTGCGAACTGTAAATGTGTGTGTAACATGTCTGACCTCATAGTTGGTGATTAGAGCCATGTTCCAGATCTGCTCCGGCGAGGGCACTCCAGAGGTCGTACAGGACAACTGCACATTCTCCCCCTCCATCACCGTCACTTTGGAGGGGCTCAGCGTGGCCTTGGGAACCTCTGCGCACACACAACAAGCACCGAGGAGAGGGAAGGAAGGAAGGGAGGAAGGAAGCGGACTTTAGAATTCACGGCCGGTCTTTAAGCATTGAAACACAAGTCACGTAAAGGGTTTGGACAATAAGAGCAGAAGAACACACAGAGTGAAAAGAAAGAAAGACCGTTTTTTTTTTTTTTTTTCCCACTCTCTCTCTGTAATTTAAGCAAACTGGCCCCAATCAGACCAGGCAGACAAAGCGAGCGAGTTCAAACACGCCGATGGTTACACTGATTACTAGTGCATGTCTTTAGCAGCTCAGGACTAAATTGATTGGACACAGTCTGTGGCTCTGTCAAAGCAAACACGCGCTCCTATCTCTGTGTCTATGTGTGTGTGTGTGTGTGTGTGTGTGTGTGTGTGTGTGTGTGTGTGTGTGTGTGAGAGAGAGAGAGAGAGAGAGAGAGAGAGGAGTGTGACCAGGATGTGACCCCTTTGTCCACTGTCAATAACAAAAAGGAAAGAACGGCGACAAGACCAAGAGGACACGGAGATTTGTTCTTGACAATGGGACAAATAGTCAAAAGGTTGAAATTTCTTACGTGTGTTGTGTGAAAATTGTGTCCAGATAAACAAAATGAACAAAAACAAACCAAAAAAAACAAAAACTAACAATTAATTACTAAACAAAAATATATTCTAATGTATATTTCACTAGGGTTGTGAGGGGTCCATAAGCTTACCACTCTAGACTTAAACCTATAACTTTATGATGATTAATAATAAAAATATGTA
Organism: Bostrychus sinensis; assembly: GCA_020698575.1. Taxonomy (NCBI): domain Eukaryota; kingdom Metazoa; phylum Chordata; class Actinopteri; order Gobiiformes; family Eleotridae; genus Bostrychus; species Bostrychus sinensis. The sequence continues at coordinate 9,815,016 of CM036249.1, read as the reverse complement.
TATGGCCAATATATCATTATCAATATTTCAGTACTACCTGTTGAATTAATTAATTAGTTTTAAAGTGTCTAATATAAAATGAATGTGGCTTGTTGCAAACGCTAGAAAGTAGTTACAGTCAGTACTAGGTCAGGGGTCTGCATCCGGAGAGCCAGTTGTTCCCAAAAATACAAATAGGGAATCTGTAAAGAGCCGCAACCAATTTTAATGCACAAAAATTGTTTAGCCTATAACCGAAATATAATATATGGGTGGTCATTAATAATTGCAAACTAACAAAGAACTGTGGTTAGTTCTGCAAAGATTATCTCACTCAGAGAACTGGAGTAACATCCTGTAACTACTTCTTGGTGCTTGGAAAAACTATTATAGCCTCAGTTAGGTTGCTTTGTTGACTTTATATAACCAGATGTCAGAAGCCCAAAGAGTCTAAAGTGTGGCTCTAAAACCATAGGTTGCAGGTGTCTGGACTAGATTCATTTTAATTATATCATGTAGGGCTGCAACATCAAATCGGATGAATTTATTATGATAAATTATTGAAATAATCGTCAACTAATTTAATAATAGATTAATCACAAAGGTATTCACAGACTTTGAAACATATCATTTGCTTAGAAAGGAGGGTTTGTTACTAAGACAGATGTGACAGATGTGTGTTACTGATAAGAAATAACCTTGTGTCCAAATGTCCTCAAATAGGACTTGTAACTTTGTCTGATCCAAATTTTGTCATTTTTGGTAGAATTATCACCAACTTTTAAAGGGAACTATAAAACACATCAAGTTTTTGCACTTTACTCACCCTTTACTATAATTATTAATCAAGTAATGGAAAAAATAATGGCCAGATTAATCAATTATCAAAATAATCGTTAGTTGCAGCCCTAGTATCATGGCTACACCTTTTTTTTAAACTTGTATTGCCTTTTCATGCAAACAGCCAAACAATCCAGAACATAATTATATTTGAGATACAAATACATAGTAAACAGACTTAAGACAGTAAGGCAATAGTAGTCAAGAAAGTCAATTACTGGTTGTTAAATGTTACGTTGTATATGGTGGCCATATACAATCTTTTAACATAGCCATTGATTTTCAAATCCTACTGACCAACCATAACCATTTGTATAAACAGGACTGGTTTTATTTAATTAATGATTCATAAACTAGCATCAGAGATTCACCAGAGCAAAAACAACAACTCATAATTTTATCGATTTTTCTTAGTGATATTTTCATTGATCTGTTGTTTTTGCCCCGTAGAAATGCAACTTGGATCAAGAAGTACCAGACTACTATAGAGTTTAAACAGAACTGCAATGGCGTCTTGAGTGGAACATTTAAACCCCAAACTTCAACTCTTACAGTATATGCTTTAAAAATCTTGTACGTACATGTATACTAAGTCACATGGCACAATAACTTTAACCTTCGTAAAAAATGAAATAAAAAAAAACTGGCAGGTTGCTGCAGCGGCTTTGAAAGATGGGTCAAAAGTTTCTCTACAGGAAAAATAAAGTCTATCTTAGCCAATAGCTGCAAAATGAAAAATGCTTGAGAGGATTGCCACAAATTTAGTTTAGTGTACTTTGCAGATGTGCACAATTGCCAAACACAATCCTTAAAAATAATGAACAGACTGAACAAGAAGGTCTCTGGGAAGCGTGCCCCATACCATCGTTAGGTTTGCCAACAATGCTGTTTCTCACATAAATTGTTCGAATGGTCTTGTTCTTGTCTTTTTTTTTTTTTTTTTTTGAGTCATTTAGAGCTGTTGTTGGAGCAAGTTCTCTCCTTTAAAAAGTGGTGGCAAACGAGAGAGGAGGCAGCAAAAGTGGCCTGGCGCGGCAGATAAAAGTGGACAGATTTCTTATCGCAGCCCTCTCCCTGCGTCCGTGTGTCCATCGCCAGAATACTTATCACTGAGCCACTTTTCACTGCCGCAACCCCCTCAATCTCAGCAAGACGCACCGAAAAAACAGTCAGTTCACTGATGGTTGGCTGGATGCTGTCACAGTCAGAAATCTCAAAAAGGCTTTCAGTAAATTAGCAGGAGGCAGCTGGACTCATGGGTTTTTGATAGTGCTTTAATCCAAAAAGTAGGGGAGCTCCTTAGGGAAAATATGTGAAGAAACAAGCAAAACTGCACGGTTCACCTTTAATGTAAGGTATTTTTTGTAGTCTGCTTAAATGTACTATATTATGCTTTTTTGTGAGTCTTTTAAATTAATTTAGGACACCTCTAGATCAGCATCTTACGTTTTGTTGGTCAGGAAACTCAAAAATTATTGAAAAAGCCTTATTTGAAGAAACTCTTTGTGAGAAATGCTCAGATTAGGTCCCTGTCACTTTAAGAGCCCTCCCTCCCTGCTGTCCCGCTGCTGCCACGCCCCTTCAGCACTCCACAAAAACACATGCCGAGTGAGTGTCGTCCACTGCAGTTTCGGGGGTGGGTTTGCTTGGTTGCTGCGGGGGAGGTGTGAGCTGTAGCAGTGCTTCCTGAACAGGACAGGACCGTGAGGGGGAGGGGCGTGGTCAGGTGGAAAAGGCAGACACCGGTGAAACGAGCTGTTTTGACCTCTCACAAACTCAATGTAAAAGATTAGAGGATTATTGAAGCATGCATGAATGAAGGAAAAACACAACTCCAGGTATGTTTTTGATGAGGAAACAACATTATAACAATAATATGGTAGAAAGAACAGATAAGTAAATTTTGCATAATATAGCCCCTTTTAACTTCTACAGTCAAAATGTGAACACAAAGATGTTTAATGATGATATAGACATGTATTACACAATATTAATAATTTATCTTTTTTCCATTTATTACCATCCCATTCCCATTATCCTATCCCAGTAACTCTGGGCCTTAGGGCGGGCACCCTCTGGAGAGTGGCCAGGGCTGACACATAGACAACCATTCACTCTCACATTCATTCACTAGGGGTAACATAGGGTCAGCAGTTCACCAAACACACGAATGTCTTCGCAGAGAGATTGTGTAAGGGTCAGCTCGAGGATCGATCTCACAACCTCTGCACTGGGAGATGAGAGCACAATATTAGTGAATCCTATAAAAAAAAAAAAAAATCCTCCAGACAGTATTTCTTATCTACACCAGAAACTAATATTTTGCTCCATGGCCCATCACTGATCTTTCCTGAAAATGTCATCAAAATTCCACCGTTTCTTACTGCTCTACATCTTGATAACAAGCAGACTAAGGAAAAATTAAATGATGGCTAAAACTTAGTGTACAAAAGTAAGGCATGTTTTACTTAAAGGTCCTTTTGACCATGTTATAATGTTGTTTCCACCTCAAAAAAATACCCGTAGTAGTATTTCGCTTCATTCACGCCTGTTTGAGTAATCCTGTGTCTGTGCTGCGGCTGCCTCTTTCCTTAAGAGCTGAAAATGATCGGTCTCACTGCTCCGTGAAACCAAGAGGTGCTACTGCGCATTTCTAAAACCCATACAGCGTCACCGGACTCGTTCTGATCTGATCATGTTTTTGTGTTAACTACTATCATTTAATATAGTCCTAACAATCAGGGTTTCTGCAGGCTTCAATAAGTTGAATTTAGGACTTTTTTAAGACCTTTCAAGAAAAATAACATCTATTTCGTAAGCAGGAAGTGTACAAAAACAGGAAAGCTCCATGTTTGTCAAGTGAAATTTAGGACCTTTTTAAGATGTTTTAATGCCATTTAGAATTAAATTTAATGCCAGCTATGCTAAAAAGCCATTTTACGCTCTGTCCAGTCCCCAATGTTGCCAGCAGGAGGCGACACACACCTAATTCAAACGTTCTTCACAAAGTCAAAGTAACAGCTCCCCAAAATAAGACCTTTTACATATGTATACATTAATTTAAGCTATAAAACGTGAAGTACTGATGCAACGGTGTCCAGAATAATTACAAAAAGCCTGAAAAAAGCAAAATATAGGACCTTTAAAGCACTTAGACATCACAAACAAATCCTAATCACAGTGATAGTGTGCAAATCTAGGTACACTCCTGATGACACGCTCATGAACCGGCACACAAAAAATCATTGCATTTATTAGTGCGTGCGGCTTTAGTGTTCAAACCATTTGTGACGCTCTGTGATTGTAATCCTTGCACCGCTGCTCTGAGTCAACTAACGCTGCATGAAAAGAAGTCTGGCATCATGAGTATGTAACGCTAGACACTCTCTGACAACGCACAAGTCATTAGGAGGAAGATTTATGTAAAAATATCACTCAACATATCGTTATATCCTTATCATTTGTGTCCAACATAGTTATCAACATAGTTTTCATATCTTACAGCCTTAGATTTCGACACTTGGCCCAAACCTCGGCGCACCTGCAGCAGGCAGTTGGACACATATGGAAGAGATTCATGTCGACACAACACAGGCCGGTCCCGTCCCGCTTTGGGACAAATTGGAGAGGAATCCCAGACAATGCGAGAAATGTCTGTTTGGTCGCATGTGTTTTCGTTTAAAAGAGGAAACAAACAGCCTACTATCCCGTAAGTCCACTTTCTTCTCGGTTTTATTCCAGGGTTTTCAAGCACATCACACAGACTTTGTGGACAGATGGTGCTCGCTCAGTCGTCGCCGAGATGAAAATGTGGACGCAATGTAAGCAAAAGAACAAAAAACTGAACAATGGATTTTAATTTGCTGTTTTTGGTGGATTTTTGGAAATGGGATTAGACAGACTCATTCATGGATTGGTTTTGTCAATTTATTTCATACAGACCCTACCCTAACTTCAGTAGTGATCAGGAAAAGGCATTAAGAAAAGATTTTATTCACAATTTGTAGGCATTATTATTAGGTTAAGCTCCATTCTGAAGCTGGGTGGCTGTGACAAAACCCATTGTAAGCTTGTAAAAAGCAATACTGCTGTCTAGACCCATAGAGCTGCAATCAGAAAAATTCAATGGCCCTCAAAATTTAAGGATTTATCAGTTAAAGTTTTTCAAAAAGACAAGATCCTAGGAAGAAGAACGGGCAAAGAGTCCAGTCGAGAGGTGTAAGAAGCTTTGTTAGCCATGACTAAAACATTTGTTAGGAGGTGTAAAAGTTAAAGGATGCTCCACAAAATCCTGAAGCTAAGGGCTGAATAATACTGCTCATGGGCCTGTGCTAAAAAAGTCAAATTTTTCAGCTGAACTTCAAGGTTAAGTCGCTTTTTGTTTGTTCTAAACCAGGACTAAGCAGTGGTCTACACTTCAGTACTGGATCAAGGTCTAAATTAAAGTATATCAGGACTGGAACTGCAAAAAAACTCTTGAGTACGACTGGAAGAAGCCTGCGTACCAGGATGCACAGTTGTTGCATCCCTTTGTCTAGGCAAGTTTTTCTTGTTAGGAATCATTTCTCTGTGTAACCAATCAGTAGTTAGATAGCCAGTCTCTCAACCAACAACCACCAATTCGTTGTTGATGAGTAGTGTGACCTGGAGGTTGATTATAAAGTCTAAGTTATGTATTCAGTCCTTTTTATCACAAATTATTCCTGTCAGCATCTACTTTTAAGTGACTGTTGAGTCTACTATTATTTGTAGGAAATGGTAATAGTAACAAAAAAAGTGTCCAAATAGTTTCCCAACAAACTGCGATATTTGACACTTTCTATGTAAAAAGATTTGAGCAATCACAGCTTTGACATTGTGTCATGTGATTAAATGAGTAAAAAGCAGTCATTAGAGAGCAGTGCGAACAGAGGCTGTACCTATTTCTTTACTCTCCAATTCTGCCTTTACAGTTTCACTTCTTGATTCCAGAAGAGCTGACTGCTTCAGCTCACTTAGCTGACTAATTAGTCAGTGAGGTCTCGGTCGACTAAAATGTTATTGGTCAATTAGTTGTAGCCACTCAAAGATGGTCTACTGTATTACTTGATTAGTTTTATTTTCATTTTATTCAAGATACCAATGCTGATAAAAATTAAATTACCTAATTAACTTTATGTAACGCTTTGGTAAGCCCCCACATGCCATTGGTTGATTAATCGCTGTGCTGGAAATGACTTCTGTCAATTAACCATTCCTTCAGTCAACAACAGTCCTAGTCTTATTTTTACCTATTATTTAACAAAGTAATGACCACATTATTGTGTTTTTCTCATTGTGCTGCCTTATAATCCCAGAAAACGATGACAGATGACGGCTCAGGTTACAACAACAACTGATGCCTTATTAGTTACTATAGTATGGCATAATAATGGAATTTCCTTGCTAGTATACTGTACATGTATAAAAATAAATACATGGCTACTTAAATCCAGTCATGCACCATTTATAACAGCATGTACTGTGAAAGGACTGTGAACAGTGCTGGCTGTGTCAGGAAAATGCCACGGTGAAGCTGAGGGCTGAGCCAGACTTCGACATTTCAAAGCAAAACCTCCAGCGCTCTCCGGACTGAAGCGCCGCAGCACAGTGTCATTGTCAGAGATGTCATTGTTGTCAGGACACAATAAGTACAGAGCTTATTGGTGTTTAGTGGCGTGAGGCGCAGGTCTCTCTCTTATTACCTGACACTGGGGCCTTATCAGCTCCGAGATGGCCCTGATGAGAGGCAGGAGTGATAATGGTTGAAGAATGCAATATCCTTGTTGTCATTGAACAAGACTGTAAATAAATACAGCCACATCAAAGCAGTGAAGTAAAGTACGCTAGACTTTGTCGTCTTTGTAGGAATATTTGTTGTCTGCATTTGACCCATCCTTCAATGCCGCAGGAACAACCTGGAGCAGTGGGCAGCTCTTCTATCTCGCTGGAGGATTAGCCTACTGTACATGTTTTAGTTTGATGGAAGAAAGCTGTAGGGCTGCAACTAACAATTATTTTGATAATCGATTATTTTACAACTAATTGATTAATAAGTGTGAAGCGTGAGTAAATATGTTATGACCTGGTGTTGTATGAAAAACAAATGGTTAGAAAATGTAGGTTTTATTGTTCCCATTAAAAATTGGTAATAATTCTTCAGAGAATACTTAATTTTATACAAAATTTGAACCAGACAAAGGTTTAAGTATGCTATTTAAAGACTTTCAGATACAATATATATACTCACACAGATGTTTTGCTAATAAAACCACTTCTGTCAGCATGTAACATGTTTCAGAGTCTGTGAATAACCTAGATAGCAATTAACTGATTACTAAATTAGTTGACAATTATTTCAATGATCAGTTATAACTGATTAATCCAATTAGTTGTTGCAGCCCTAGAAATCGGAGCGCCTGAAGAAAACCCACCCAGACACAAGCAGGACATGCAAACTCCACACAGAAAGGTCCGGGATTCGAATCCGGGACCTTCTTGCTATAAGGCGACAGTGATATATGTTCACAAACACTGGATAAAGACACAACAACTCAAAGCTGGCCAGACATCATTCTTTTTCCACACTAAACAATTAGAATTACCAGTATCAACACTTGAACTCGTAGCATTTCAGATAAACATTTATGATTAGTTAGTGATTACTCGCTCAGGGGCAGAAGAAGATGTCTTTTTTGTCACATGTGAACAGCAATGGACTAAAGCCAGTAAATTAGTACAGTAGTGGCAGCTGAAACACTTCTTCCATCCTGTACAATATGTTCCAAAAGAAGTATAAGTGTGCTTCTCCCCCCGCAGTGCTCAGTTTGTACTCTCAAAGCCAGGAATAAGAAGAGAGAGAGACTGAGATAGTCTGTTTGTCTAATGGAGTTCAAAGTGACAGGCCAGACTATTTTGTTCTGTCAAGTTGAAAAAAATATGGGTAGCTTCACAATTTCCAAACCTTAACATTTTAGCAAAATCAGTCTCTGGGTCTGTTTGTCCATGTGAATAACGGATACAAGAGGAGCAGAGAGCTACGTGCTCAAAAAGTCACACAAAACCCAGTGCGGTGTGCCTCTGCAGAGTCATTGTTGTTCAAGCACAAAAACGCACAATGCACAGAAAGAAGCATTTAATGATTTCTGCTTCAAGAAACCTAAGAAAGAAGGAAAAGGTAGACGCAAGGCGCTGGGAAAGTAGGGTTTGCTTTGAACGGCTAAGGGACGGCTGAGGTCTCACTTAGAAAACAGAGGAAGCCATATGGCAGAATGATTTACCTACTACAAGAACTCTGGTAATTACGGTCATACCTGGGGTGCTCAATCTCTCAGCCAATCGTTGCTCAGCTGTCGAAACTAAAAGTGTTCTGTTTCTCCTGTCATTCGGCTAATTGTTTTTTTTGTTTTTTTCAGATTCAAGCCACAGGCCATCACCTCCTCAGCAGCCCTAAAATCTGTATCTAATTCTTTTCTCGTCCTGCCGCAGTCTAAGCACCAAACTCTTTCTCACAAATAAAATAATCATCTGTATTCATTTGTCTGAATGCTTTATGTGAGTCTCTCGTGGTTGAAATATATTTGTCATATTTCATGCTTTTGTTGGGTATATTTTAAAGCATAGTGTGGGCAACTAAAAGATTACAAATCCCATTGTAATTTTGCAACATACAAACAACAGCACGCTGACCTGGAGCATAGCTCACTGTCACTTGGACTCTTTTAGCCTTTAGTCGCTCAACAGAGATCTAAAAAGTACACAACAAGCTAATATAAGGGTGATTTTAAGATTTTACGGTTTGTTAGTATGGACAAGTTGGGTGGTGCTGACCAGAATTAATGAAACAGCATTGGGCTGGACGATATGACCAAAAATGTCTAAGTATTTTTCTGAATTCTGACGTTATTACAGTATATTGGGTTTTGGTTTTATGGAGCGGCATTTTGCTTTGTTTCTCAGGTAGATTGTAGTTCTAAATACAGTATAATGTGTTCAGTGGTAACACTTTTATACAGATTTTAATGCTTATTGATTTATGTTAAAGGTGAACCACATAACTTTGCTTGTTTCTTGGCTGTTTTCGTCACATTTTTCTCTACAGAGCTCCCTAACATTTCGAAGTAAAGCACATTTTAGGCAGTCCATTTAACTCCTCGCTCAGCTTTACTTTAGTTTTTTTTCCTCCTCATATATTTACTAAGGTTTTCTCAGTCTTTTAGCCACTCTGCCATGGCAAAAAGAAATAAAGTCGACACTAGCTTATTGTTATGGTTAACCGGGTCGGTGCTCCTATTCCTGTAAGGCTGTTTTTCAACAAAAACACACAAGGGGGAGGTGCAGGTGGCTTTATTCTCCTTGCATGATAAAAATAACAATATACATTATACTGATGCTAACATGTTATATTGTTGAATGAAGCTTGGCAATATAACAAGAGTGTTCAGATGCTAACACTAGTAATCACAGATGCTAAACGTTATCATCTAATGTGACAGTTCTGTTTGACTTCTGTGCCTTTTTCCTCAGTCGTGCATTAACTTTGACAATGAATATTCTCAAATGTAATTCACGGTTGCTCTTTCTGTTTTACTCGGACAAAGATTTGACATTAACGCCCGTAAAACACAGAAACGGTAGTGTTGTTGCCTCGGGTAACTCAAAGCGCTCAGTATAAAGCATGATAATAACGAGCCGTGTTGGACCAAACGCTGAGAGGACTGACTTCTGCTGCTGAATATTTATAACATGCTAATCGTGGCTTGTCTATCACTGCCAACTCTTGACACTGTAAAATTTTTCGCCAATAACTTTTCTTCCCTTTTTTTATTCTCCGAGCTTAATACTGCACTCTTCTGTCTTTAAGCCCTTTGTCAGCTTTTAATCCCTTCTCCAGCAAATCCCCTTTAAACAGCACGGACCAAGGTGTAGAAAGAGAAGCAGGAGAGTTAAATAACGCTAAGGCCAGAAGTCTGACTGCATCAGAGAGACATTAGGTGCGGTGGAGTTGGAGCCTGATTTGTATTCATGGTTTCGGTGCTATGTCTTTGCTTTTACATGTGATGTTGTCTGACTTAAAGAAAAGCTCTCAGGTTGATTATAGAAAATCCATCTCTCAGCCCATTTGCGCGATCCACGGCGTACCAAAAAACAAGTCCCCGTTGCACTGAAGGTTTGTGTATGAGAGCAAGAAGAAGATAAAGAAAAAGTGTTAGTAGTAGCTCTATGTCTGGATTAAGGCTTACTTGGGTGGCTTTTATATGTCTTCGTGTTTTGTTGTGCACATTTACAAGCATAATGTGGACGCAAATACATTATGGATCTTTGAAAATAACCGCATACCGGTCTAAACCTCACTCCTGCTGCTAAAGTCATACTGGATACTTATTAGTTCTGGACAGTGTTGGGATTATGACAAAGTAACTCGCACAAAGAGCAGCGGGTGAAGGAGTGAATTAGAAGAGCAGATGACGAGCCGACAAAGGGCAGAGAATGCATGAGTGCGGACAGCTGGGGGACAGATCGAGGAGGGGATGCTGTGATGTGACCGGCAGAAGCCTGCGCGCGTTCCTCTGCTGCCGTCCCCTAAACCAAGCTACGGGCAGAATTCATTACAGAATCTGGTAGCGGCACCAGAATATTCACAGCTTTTCTGGGCCTGTGTTATGCTAGTTTTTGGTCGTCACTGGGATATGGCACACAAGAATGAGCATTCATAACTTGGTAAACCTGAAAAACTGATGGTCAGTACTCTGATAACGTCTAATGTGGTTTCATAATGTTGCTAGTTTATGGACTCCTTGGATAAATACGCAGTGCCAGAGTACTTTGCCTCACAGCAGGAAGGAGGAAGTTGTAGGTTTTAGGTTGGAGGTTGCCCCCTCTGAGCTGGAACTGATCGACTGAAACAAGCACGGCCTACATTTGTAACTAGGGGTTGATCAATATGATTTTCTCTGTGGCCAATGATACAGATTTTTAAATTTCAGATCAGTCAATGGCCGATTAACACTGCCAATGTTGTGAACTTTTTTTTTTCTTCTTGATTTTATGAAAGAAAGAAATTAAATATAGCCATATGTTTTAGTAATGCTTATTAAAACAGAAACAAATGTTTTACAATTAGATAGTGAGAGCAGTTAAAGAGGAGCTTTTTGAGAAAACCAATAAGGAATCTCAATCAAACTTGCTGTGCAGGTAGAGCTTGGGGGTAGCTACAGAATCCATTTTGATTTTTTGTTCTATGAGGTTTGATGCCAGAGAAAATCTTTTGATCACCGTTTGGAGCTTTTCAGGACAAGATAAAGCAATTTTGGATGTTTCCTATGAACTGCAAAAGCCCAAACTATAGATAGCTGGGGTCCTTCAGTCACATAGTAGCCTGGACATGTGCCTGATCAAACATTGGCATAAAAGTGCAAGAATCATCTGATGTCTAATTGTCTAAAAAATGCCAAAAAAAAAAAAAAAATTGGCAGGTCAACCTCGATTTGTAACATGTTGTATATTTAATTGCACATATCCAGTCATCAGGTACTTTCACAGTTTTGCTATGTTGCGCATTGGATATGAAGAGATATGCCAAGATGGATATTTGAAGAAACCGGGGTGGAATAGTTCCTTAGTCTGTTCCTCAAACTAAACAAAAAATACAAACATAGACAGTGGAAGAGTGTTGAAAGTACAACATTAATGTTGTTTTCTAGTATTATTTTTTTCCACTGAGGAACGATACAAATGTGTTTTTCTTCAGGTCTGCAGTAAAGTCAGGCCAGCACTTTTCGGAGTAAAGCTGTGTGGCTCAGCAGTGGGATTGCTCTGTGTCTGCCAGCCTTTTCTTTTTTTTTTTTTGTCTTTTTGCCTTTTTTTTTGCCAGCAGTAAACAATGTCCACACACACACACACAGATTTTTGACAGAGAGGAGGAGACGTCTGCGTGCGGCTGCAGATCAGTGTCAGCCCCGGGGCATGGCTGGGTGCTTCCTCTGCTCCGTGCCCTCCTCGAGTGTCACTCACAGACAGGGGACCCAAACAGAGGCGGCCCATGTGAGCACAAAACACATGCACAAAATAAATGAGTCATAAAAATCTGACAAGTCAATGCCAGAAAGCAAAAAGGGCAGCGTTTTGGCCGGAGCTGGGACGTTCTGGTGTATCACTGTTAGCCCTGGGGCATTATTTGGATTATTTGGCAGCCCCCTCCTGTGTCCTCCTCAGATGTCACTCTGCCAGGGGGTCCCCAGCCCACCTCTCCAGGGGCCCGGCTGTAAGTGTGCTAATGCCAAAAATAACCCTCTAATGGAAGCCTGGATCAATAGGAGTTATCAGTGACATTGTTAGCTTCCTGCAGGCTAACTTATTGTTTGTGTCCTGACTGCCCAGAGCTATTGCAATGGATTATTTGATGAGTTAATAGCATCAGATGTTCAAATATGCTTTTAGTACTAGGGCTTACTGTGCCTACATTAGCACTTTTGTCTTTTACAAGCCATAATAACGACAGTATACGGTATAGCTATAGGAAAATACTATGGACCTGAAGGCTTTACATCCTTCAACACCTTTGTTTGTAAAAGTGTCAACCACCTCAAAATACTACTAATAATGACAATGGATTATATTGCACTTTACTAAGTCTAAGCTTCTTGAAATATGCGGCAGTGGAGATTGCTCACTGACTGCAAGGGAAGCTGAACATAAAAGGTCAAATTTGCACTGCTGAATTTAATAAAATTAGATATTAAATAACACTAGAAGTGGCTAGAATGCAATTAATTTTGTGAGTATGTCTTTCATCAGTCAGCTGTTTGGTCTGGTTCTCTGATGTGATCCTCCTCTCACTTAAATCCTTACTGACGGCAAGCTTCAATGGAACTCTACGGAACTCTCAGTGCTATTTTTTTTTTAATACAAAAAAGCAAGACAGTGAGTGGATAAAGGCGCCAGAATCGTCCCGCAATGGGCGTGCCGTGACGCTGGCTGATCGATAGTGATTGGCTGAAGATTTTGACTGACAGTGACAGTGCCGTTGTAGGTACCAAATCTACTCGGGCTCCAAAATCTACTCAGGTGGCGCCGCTTAGTGATGAGGTTACGCATTCTGATTGGACGAGACTTCGAGCGAACGGTGTGATTGGCTCTTCGTCCCTCGCTAACCCGGAAATGTCAACTCGAGCCGATTTGACCACCGAAGCCGAGCAGATTTAGCAACTTTGATCAGACAGAGCTCGTTATAATTATTTAATAGAAAAATACGTAGTCATAGCTATTTATTGCTCGTATAAATATTTATTAAAATAGAATATTTATATTCATGACTGGGAGATCGTCAATTAATGTTTTAGCTGCTGCTACCTTTGATAGGCTATAACAACTTATGTGCAATAAGGGTTAAAAAAAAGAAGTACATTACTGTGCTTTTCTCCTATTTATTGATGTCTTTGTAAGATACCTCGCTCTCTTTATTAAAATGACAAGTAGTATACAAATGTGTAGAGCTGTCTAGTAAATAATAAAAACTGAGCAAAACGTGTGAAATGCCCCCCAAAAACCCTTCGTAATAACCATAGACGCTCATTGGCACAGTGTTTTTTAACCAAATTAGTGTATTCAGTAAGAATGATTTTTTAGTGGCCATAATCATCAATATCTTGTATTTATTTCAGTTCCTTATTACTTCGTTAAAGCAAACACACCACTTCTGACTTAAAGAGCAGCTGTAGAGTCAGCTATAGCTCCACACCGTTTGCAAATACACCCACCTACTATTGCTCTGTGCACTCTGGGGAGGCAGCGAGGATTTGGCAGCATTACGTCATCACTAAGCGGCGCCACCCCACCCGAGTAGATTTTGCAGCCCGAGTAGATTTGGTACCTACACCGTGCCGTTCACTGGCTTCAAAGTCTGTGATGAATGGGGCCGAGAGCTCGCAGCAGAGGAGACAGTCGTGTGCTGAAAGAGCCGTCCGGAGCGTGAAGCAGAGTAATTTATCTCATTTTCAACATTTGTACATTTTATTTATTAAATAAACAAGGCTAAACTGTTGAGTCTGAATCTTCTTTAAAGGTACTGTAAGCAGCATGCACTCGTCCGTGTTTGAAAACGGTGCTCTAGATTAAATCAAATCAATGGTCTGTGGATTGTCAGTCTTTTCGCTTTCCTGATTGGATGACTGGCAATACAGGATTTTAGAACATAAACAACTTGACCATTATGTAAAATATTTTTTCAATTGTTAATAAATCTGCTGCACCATTGCTATCACCTCAAGTATTTACCTCATGCAGTATCTTGGGACACATGGGTAATTTTTATGAAATATAAAAAATATATACTGCTCATAGTTTGCTCGCTCATTCAAAATCAACATTGCAGGGAAACTAGCTGCGAGTTAGCCCAGGATTAAATGTTATGAGCCTTCCCTGTCGGAAAGATCAGCAGCCGCCACTGGTATCCAATGCTAGTAGCGGGGATCGTTCCGCCAACCTCCTGGTTAGTGAGTGAACAGCTCAACCTACTGAGCTACTGCCACAGAATAATCAGTAGGACAGACTATAACATAGTGTAGGCCAAGATAGGATTATGAGATATGAGACCAGCGGTAATATGAGCCTGTGTATGAATAGAACACAGTCCAAAATAGACAAAGCCATTAAATATTCAATAGAGGAAGAAAAAGTGTCGATTAACTGCAGAGATTTACACGCTTTACAGGCTTAATAAACATTTTCATGAGGAAGAGCTTGTTGTTGGTCTCTGGCTCAACAGCAAATCTACAGTGTTCTTTCCCAAAACAATACTGGGAGAAATTGTCAAAAATAAACTAAAACCTCTGTAGCCTATCCCAGAAACAGTTCACTCTCACATTCATTCACGAGGGGCAATTTATATTCACCATTTAAAGCAACACTATGTATTATTTTGACCTAAAAATGATTTTCCAAACTGCAGAAAACCATGGATAATTAAAACTCAGAAATAAGGAAGAAGTGTCCTTTAGCTACTCTGTATTGTTGGTTTGTTCTGTTTTTGGTTTTTGTCTTTTGTTTTTTTGTATTCTCACACGAAAAAGTGAATATTGGGCGTTGGAGAAGTTCAGGATGGAAAAGTATTTGAGTAACAATGTTTTATGTTTTCTATGAATGAATAAAAAACATTTACTATCTTCATGCTGGTCTTGCATGAATAAAGACTTGAATAAAAATAATAATAATTCCAAAATAATCTTATGAATAGGTCAGCTCTTAACAGGACAAACCACCCTCCCCCGAACCCTGGGCGCCTGTCACTCTCATCCTTTATTACTTTAACTCAGGGGAGGGGGCGGGTCACTCTACAAGATGCTGGTAAACCACAAACAAAATCTCAGTGCCAACTAAAACAATGTCGTTCTGTTTACTTACTTGGGCTGCAACTAACAATTACTTTGATAATCAATTAATCTGTCATTTATTTTTTACGATTAATAATTGGATAGTGAAATGTAAGTAAATGCATAATGACCTGCTGACGTAGCTGGATTTTTACAAACTTCTAAAAAGGCAAAGCTTAAAGTACAGTCTATGTTATATGTGGAGTTTTGTCCATCATAAAAAACAAATTGACATTCTGTCCATGGTGACCACCTGTCCCACTTTTGGTTGTACTGCACAGCCATCTAGGCATCTGTCCCTCCATCACACTTATTAAGGTAATGTCCCTCTTTTTCATTTGTGCTCAGTGGACCTAAGATAAAAACAACAACGTAATATCAGTATTATTTGGATAAAATGTAGAATAAATATTTGTGATGGTTGTTGTGTTGCTGCCCCTGTGTTTCAGGACAGGCCTCTCCTAAAGCTGTGACCTGGTGTTGGTGCTGGATTGTTTGGAGAAAATGCAGACTGGGAGCTTTAATTTTTCAGTCAAATTAATAAAGTCTCAGTAAAGGCATTACATAGCAAAATCTGTGTTTAGGGAGATGAAAACGGCACATCATATCTTTTATAAGCCCTAAAATAAAGCAACTTGTATAAGTTGGTAAATCTAGAGATTTATTTCTCTAGTTGTCCCACCTTGTCCCACCAAATCGCACAACTTGTCCCTACTTTTTGTGGTAGTCACCCTAATTCTGTCTTACTGTTTTTGTTGCATTACTGCTATGCCTTGGCAATAAAACTTCCTCTCTCAGCACATAGCATGTTCCAGATGTATACTCCAGAGTCCAGACAGTCATTAATCAATTACTAGATTAGCTGACTATTAGCTGATTATTTTATTACTCAATAGAAATTGGGAACCTACATCATGAAACAACTGTTGAGCAATGAAACTGCAGCGTGAGTGGTCACAGACAGCAAAACACCATAGAGTAGCATTAGGAACAGCGGCATAAAAAAGCTAACAAACGAGCCTTGACACAACTGCTTTGTCACTCTTAGTAAATAGTATCAGAATACTTTTGTGCGAAAGCTAGCTCGGGTAATTTACATCCTAAATTGCTCCATTGTGTTTCTGTTAAAAAAATATCTTGTGTGATCACTGATGTGACGTCACGATCCCGATCTCTGTTATATACCGATTATTTCGATGAGTTGTGTCTTATTAACCAGAGATGGAGCCGTGAGAGACAGAACAAAAGTTACATTGTGCTGCTTTGCACAGGGTAACATGGAGAGGACATAAAGACTTAACTCTGACTTCTGTGCGTCAGCATCTAATCTCCTCGGTGACAGGCAGAAATGCTAACCACTCTGTCAGATTTTGGGGATAATGCAATAATAATTTCACAATAAATTAGCTTACTATTAGGAATACAGCAATACAACATGTCTTGGACCCATTCTTTGGCTCCTTTGTCTTTTTTGAGTGTGTGTGAGACGAGTGTGCATCAGCAGTGTTTCTATAGAGACCCGACGAGAGAGAGAGAGAGAGTGAGAGTGAGAGGAGCGGAAATGAAAAGTGGTGTGTGGCAGCAGGTCAGCGCCGCTTTAAGACTCTCTGCAGATGGCCTTCCTCACACTTCATATTCATATGTTCTCCACTCTGCGTCTTGAGGGGGGCCGCGGTGCACCATGTGTTGTTGGCGCCGTCCAGTTTTCGCACACGAAATCCCCAAACGCTGACCCCTCCACAGACCAGGAACGCGGGGTCTGCAGGATTACGAGGTGAGATCTGCTGTGCGCACTTCTTTCTGCATGTATTTGACACTTCAGTGCCCCACTGTCTAGCAGCTAATCTATGCATCATGTGAATAAAACTCCCCCCAGGACTCAGAATGACGTCAGTAATGATGTTTATGGCCTCTCGGACTCACACAGCGCAGCAGAGCATTCTGGAGAGACCTCTATAAAAGCAGTGCATCACTCTGTTTATGGAGGATTTTATTTTAGTACAAGACTGGTTAAGCTTTCAGCAACAGTGTCTGACCTTTTGTTTAACCGCCATAAGTCCTATTAAGATTACAAATATATTTTTAAAAGGAGTCCAGACCCTAAAAGTGACCTATTGTGCCTATGTTTTTTTTACTAGAGGAAAAAAGGATGGAACATTTGGAGGACAGCCACATCACAAAAAAACTACAAATTCAGCCCCAACTTCAATTAATACGACTTGCTTTTTCACTGTTTTCCTATTCTATACAAAGAAGTTAGTCTGATATCACTTCGCGTACGTTTTGTTGGGTGGAACAGTCACAGGCGGAGTAATCAATCAGAGAAACAAAGGGTGGGACATAAGCTGTGCACTGCTGACCCGTAAGCAAAATAAACATTGTGGATTCTTGCAGTTTGCAGCTTAAGCCACCAGAACAGAAGTGTATTATGAGCAGCTCTGTACTTATTTCTGAACGGGGAAAGCAGCAGAAGCCAGTTGTACAAAGACTTGTAGAGAAAGTTTGTTTGTTTGAATGTGGTGGTTACGTGTGACGTCAGTGGGACTTTACTGTTGTTAAAATGGAAACAAGATGAAGAAAAAAATCCCACAGAGGACCGAACAACTATGAGGACTTCAGCAGAACCAACAAGTGACAAAGAAAAGCACTAAACACTGTTAATTAGGTGAGAGAAGTTCTAAAATTCACTTTGCCTCCGTATTCATAAGAAGTGCTGCAGATAAACGGCTGTGATAGGCCAGTTCCAAATCGACCGGAGAGAAACGGTTCACTGCCAGTGAGGAACCAGACTGTCCTGCTTTCTAAAAGAAAGTAGGAGAGGCTGACTCCCCAGGCTATCTGAAGAGAAAGTCAAATATGTTTCTCAGCTTCCAAAATTGAGGTGACTGCTGCTGGGCTAGAGTAGCCAATGACAGCAGGCTAGCTGAGAAAGTAAAGGTGTTTATACAAAAGATAGTGAACCTTACTATCAGTAATTTTGCACGCAGCAGCTGATATGACTGCTGTCACTGTGGATCCCACTCTGTTCATGATCCGTAACTGTAACCACTGATATCACTAACTCTGAACAGCACCACCTCCAATAAGGCTATGGTAGATTAATATACCGTAATACACTCTGCATCCAGCAAAGGTGTCCAAAACTATTTCAAAAAGCTGGAAAAGGCATAATTTAGGACCTTTAAGTATCCGTTAAAACAATGGCCATAAGTTTAATTAAATAAAAGCTAGTCATATGGTGTGCCAATTTATCATCACCAACAATGACAGGCATCCCTATAAACTAGTTAAGTGACAGTAAACAAACAAACATAGTTAAATTGAGGCTGAAACTTGGATAACTTCACCTAAATGAAACGGGAAATCCAATCTTATTCAAAGAGCGTGACCACAACAACATCAGTTCACTTCAGGCCTCGGATAATTAAGATGCGGTTCCAACTTTTATTATCCTGAGGCCTTTATTATGTTGTGGCCTTGAGTAAATTTTAATTCTCCAAGTGTCATCACATCGGCTCCTTTCCTTGGAACTGCAGTCTAAAATCTCATCTTCTCACATGTATTCATAATTTTAGGAGTATTTGCAGCCTTACAGTGGTTTCACAACACGCGTGTCTTTCACAACGAGAATCTCTTATCTCTGCTGCAATTTATATCTCAAGCAGATCCAATTAAAGCTGAGAATTGAACAGCAACACTGCTCTGTCGTGAAGAAGAAAACCTCCTCACACTTTCCCCAGAGAAGTTACAAAAAAAAAAAAAAAAAAAAAACACTCGCTCCGGCGTCAACAACTTCTGTGGCATTTTACTGCCTCGTCGACTTACGGCCGTGCTCAGCTCCGCTCTTCACACTGAAACAGATGTGATCGTGTACGGGCCACGCAAGAGCACACAATCAAAACAAAGATTGTCCAAAAGGATGAGGAAGCCATCAGGAATTACTAGCAGCCCTGAAACCAGTCCATGTCTAGTTATACTCTTAGAAGTCTTGGTTTTTCTTAATAGGTTGTGATGACTCTGATGCCTGTATTCCTCGATAGGTTAAACACGTTTCAAAACAATAATATCCAAACAGAAAATCCACAAATATTGAACCTGATAAAAAAAAATCTTTAACCTTAGGCAATTTGTGCAGACAGAGAAATTTTGAACTTCATGCCAGTTTTTTGTTTTGTTTTGTTGTTGTTTTTTTCATGTGGATAGGCCCAGTAATTGCAGAGACACACTATATTTTCCAAAAGTATTAATTAAAAAGTATATATTCCAAAAGCTCACCTGCCTTTACACGCATATGAACTTAAGTGACATCCCATTCTTAATCCATAGGGTTTAATATGACATGGGCCCACCCTTTGCATCGATCTATCCAGGCCTTCTCGTCCGATGTCAGACACTGATGTTGGATGAAGGCCTGGCTCGCAGTCTTCGCTCTAATTCATCCCAAAAGTGTTCTGTCAGGTTGAGGTTAGGACTCTGTGCAGGTTCAGTCAAGTTCTTCCACACCAAACTCACTCATCCATGTCTTTATGGACCGTGCTTTTTGCTCTGGTGATTGACAATTTAGCAGCAAATTCCACCATAAACGTTTTAGCCTGCCTCTTTAGCCTGTAAAATGTTGATCATCGTCACAGGAACCCAACCTACTGTGCTTAGTCAGTGTCCTCAGTTGTAGGTGTTTTAAAATGTCCGCTCAGGTGTCAGAGTGTGAGAGTGCATATGTGCGTGTGTGTGTGTGTGCGCCTTCCTCACCACAGCCGGGCAGTGTGAGCCGGGACAGCAGCCTGCGTGCTCCTCCGTCCTCGGTGCAGCGCAGCTCCTGGTTGTCTGCCTCCTCTCCCAGAGACAGCTTGATCCACATGTTCTCACAGGAGCAGTGCAGAGGGTTCCCTGACAGGATCCTACGCACAAATACAATAACATCAATCAGTCCTACAAGTGCCTTAATCAAGCTGCCGCACAAATCCTTCATTCTGGATGGATGAGGGGCTATTAAAGGAGAGCTGTCCATTTTTTTTTTTTTTAGATTTGAGAAATTATAACAGGAATAACTAGTGAGCAAACCATGAAGGATATAATGAATGAAAATGTTCAGCCTGCACCTCATTTGTTTGCTTGTCTAATTAAGCTTGTAGGCTGTGGCTCAATGGTGGCCCACTGTTAAAGTGTCAATTCCATCACTGCACTTGTATTTTGAAGATGAAATTCATTCAGATTTGCCTTTTTATAATTAAAATAAAAGCAGGCAGTTTGCTATGATGTCTTGAGGGATGATGAGTGATTTTGGAGCTTGGGAACGGTGCAATGATGAGATACTGACGTCCAATTAAAGATGAACTACTTGGGAAACTATTTTTAATATTTATAACACATTTACAAAAACAGCTGCCTTACAAATATTTTAGCATAACTAGCAAATGTATACGCAAACTACAACAACTTTTGTCCTGGTCAATTATGAAATACTTGGTTTAGTTTCCCAGCTTAAAGGGGCTATATCATGCTTTTATTTCTATTTTACAATTATTCAAAACATTATGTAACTAAAAATATATATATATTTGGTCAATACCTGATTGTTTAGCTAAACACAGGGCTAGTCAACAGGCAGCCCGGGGGCCAGAACCAGCCCATCTATTCAATAAATCAATCATTAGCCACTAAACTGTATATTTACGGCAAGTTCTGACAATTTGCGGCCCTAAAGCCAGCAGTGCAGGGAAACGACCGGCCCACAGACCAATAATCTTCAAGCCATATGGCAAAACTATAGTAGAATACCCCTGGCTTAACAAAACACACATAATGCATATAAATTGTCTGGTCAACCAGGAAAAATACAGATGTACTGGTTTAGTTTCCTGGTATAAAGAAAACTTGTGAATAATACCTGGACATTTAGGAACGTTTTAGCACAATGTGGAAAAAGGGAACAATTTTAATGAGAAAAAACATTGGCACAAAGACTAAAGCAAACTTTTCACATCAACCTCCACCTCAGAAAATATTTAGCTTTGAAGTACCATGTTTAATACACTCAAATCCTTTCCTAAATCTTCAGAAATTCCAGGACTTAAACCAAGTCTAAACCAGGGCTAAATGAGGACTAAACCAGGATTGAGTTAAGTTATTGAATTAAAACCCGATTAGCCAGGTCTAAACCAGAACTAAACTAGGATTAAACAAGGAACAGACCAGGTCTAAACTGGGTCTAAACCAGGACTAAACCATGTCTAAATTAGCACTAAGCCAGGACTAAACCAGGTCTAAACCAGGACTAGAGCAACAAACAAACCAGGATTAAACCAGGACTAGACCAAGACTAAAGAAGAAAATAAGGACACTATAATTCTTGCCTAAATCTTCACAAATCCCAGGACTTAAACCAAGTCTAAACCTGGACAAAACAAGGACTAAACCAGGGCTAATTCAGGACTAATCAAGACTAGACCAATACTATACCAGGATTAAACTAGAACTAAACCATGATTAAACAAGAACTAGACCAAGACTAAACCAGGATGAAGCTAGAACTAGACCAGGATTAAACCTTGAGTAAACCAGGTTTAAACCAGGACTAGACTAAGACTAAACCAGGAGAAAATCAGGACACTAAAATCCTTGCCTAAATCTTCACAAATCCCAGGATTTAAACCAAGTCTAAACCTGGAAAAACAAGGACTAAACCAGGACTGAGCCGTGGTCTACACTTCAAATTTATGCTAATGATGCTGTGTGTCTGACACACACAGACACACACAGACACACACAGACACACACAGACACACACAGACACACACAGACACACACAGACACACACAGAGATGGAGCGATAGAGCAACCATGCACTGAACTCACAAATAAGAGATATTGAGGTGCCGGAATATCCTCCAGGACAGCGATGACAGGTTGTTATCTTTCATATTCCTGAAAATTAAATCAGACAGCGGAGAATGAGATTAAGTTCGGACGAGCACAGGAGAAACCAGCAGGACCCCGACTTTAGCCTTAATCTTAAGCACTGCGTTTCATTTGGGAATTATACTGCCATATGCAAACAGGTCATAGAGGTTTAGCCGAATATGAAAGCGATGGATAAATGAGCGCTTGTACTTACAGGTACTGCAGCTTGAGGTTGTTCTGAAAGGCCAGCTTTGAGACGTACGTTAGCCGGCTGTTGGTGACCGTTCTGACAAAACAGACAAAACAATACAATATTAAGGCGCAGGAAACTGAGGATTTAAGTGGACAGACAAAAAAAAAGATAGAACTGTGTTAAATATTGAGGTAAAGATAGGAGCAGTGATGTTTGGATACACTTTGTGACAGAGAAAAAAGTTCAGTTTTATTTTAGAAAGAGACACAACTCTCAATACTAAACGTCCAGGTCTAAACGAGGATTGAACCAGGAGTAAACCGTGAGTAGACTAGAACTAAGTAGGATTAAACAAGGAATAAACAAGGTTTAAACCAGGTCTAAACCAGGACTAGAGCAACAAACAAACCAGGGCTAAACCAGGAGTAAACCAAGTCTAAACTAGGACTGAACTAGAACTAAACCAGGATTAAACAAGGACTAAACCAGGACTAGACCGGCGATGAACCAGGAGTAAACCAGGTCTAACCCAGGACCTGACCATCACTAGACCACGACTAAACCAGGACTAAACAAGCATTCAACTAGAAGTAAACCATGTCTAAACTAGAACTAAACCAGGTCTAAACCAGAACTAGACCAACAATAAACCAAGACTAGGTCAAGACTAAAGCAGGACTAAACCAGAACTAGACCAACACTAAACCAGCGCTAAACCAGGTCTAAACCAGGACCTAACCAGGTCTATACCAGGACTAAACCAGGACTAAACAAGCATTGAACTAGACGTCAACCATGTCTAAACTAGAACTAAACCAGGTCTAAACCAGAACTAGACCAACAATAAACCAAGACTAGGTCAAGACTAAAGCAGGACTAAACCAGGACTTAACCAGAACCAAGCCAGAACTAAACCAGGACAGAACGTATCAGAGAAAAAAACAGAACTTTTAAAATTTCTATCAGAGGAAAACACAAAATGACTGTAATATATTGAGTTTTCCTGTGACTTGGATATTGTTGCCATCCGTACCGCGATAACAAAACATTGAAGATATATTGTGCAGCTTTAGAACAGAGCAAACTAAGGATTTCCAGAGCGCAGAACAAACTGACACAGATAAAACTTCCTCTGTAATTGGATAAACATACAACAAACGGAGAGCAGTGCCAAACTAACTACAGTTATGAGGCAGGAAGAAAAGATTTCAAGCTTTCAGATCCATTTTCTGGCCTAGCACTTCTGTTCCCACTTGAACTGACCACTATTAAAAGCATTTACATTAACTGAGAACAGCTGGCTCACTAAACAGGATATTAAAAAATATATACAAGACGTTGCATTACAGATTAATACAGGTACAGAAACGCTGACTACAGGCTTTTATTTATAGATTAGAAATACTACTACGATGAAACATGTACTCTAGACTGCGCTAGACTTGGCATGGTAAAACTCACAGGCAGAGTTTCAGTGACAAAGACTGAACATTTGCCATTACAAGCCTGTGTATGCCAGGTCTCTTTCATGTTTTGGGAGTGTCTTAATATTTTAATATACTAATAAAATAAGGCAAACAGTCTCCTATTAGGATGCACACATATATTCTACTAAGTTTATGCATTTAGGATAGATCCCTCTGTGAAGTCAAGTGAAGTGAAGTTCGGCTGCGTTTACAATGCAGGTCTTAATCCTCAATTCTGATTTTTTGCGTACATTTGCTGTGTACATTACAGTTTAAATGTGACCCACATCAGTCTTGTGTGTGAACCGTTTCTGGCCCTGAAGTGACCCGCATGCACACAAAAAAAAAACCTTATGGAGCGAGGAGTGGTGGGACTGTGATGTAAGAGGCTTCACTGACAGTTCATCCATCATTTCAGGATATTGTGGAAGATGTTTGAATAAATCGGCCAATTTAATAAATCTGTCATCTTATTTCTTTTTTCATTTCTCCTCAACACAGTTACAATATGACCCCTTAAGTTTAGCTTCAAACCTTTTTTTTTTTTCACTGACAATCAACAATCAATATTGTCTGGGCTTATTCATCATTTGATTGGCCCAGTTCCCAGGTCTTCCAGCGCAGAATCAGGCTGTCTGTCGCAATTCAGTGAAAAAAAGGCAGATTAAATGCAACTTGGCTGTTCAGACTGCAGTCACATTTTTAAGGATCAGATTTAGGATTTAGGAGGAGCGCATATAAAAGTGGGCTGGGTCGCATTTGAAAAATTCTGATTTGTGCTGTTCAGACTGTCACAAAAACATCTGATACAGGTTACATTTGGGCAAAAAAGTCAGATTTGGGTCACTTTTACCGCCACGTGCATTTACTGAGCGACTACAGCCTGCCTCTGTGCTGTGGGTTCGAGTCCGGACTCAGATGATTTACCAATGTCTCTCCCTGCTCTCTTTCCTGTCACTTCTCCACTGTCCTGTCTAATAAAGCTTTGACAGCCCGAAAATCTCTTTAAAATATTATCTAAAAAAACAAAGAAGCTGTGCATGTACATGTAAATAAGTAACAACATAATTGGATTTTTAATTAAGTTCAAAACCTCACTGTTCCATTGACCAGCTCCACCACTGTGGTCTGCCATGCTTGTTATTACTTTTTGATCTGGCCAGTTCCCGCCTCCTCCAGTGCAGAATTGTGGCATCTGTTGTATTATAATGTAGTAAAAGTCAGATAAAATGTGACTTGGCCGTTCAGAGGTCGCATTGCAAAAGATCAGACACATATCTGATTAAGGAGCACATATGAAAGTGGCCTGGGTCACATTTGAAAAAAAAAAATCTGATACAGGTCACTTTTGTCTGGTAAAAAGCTAAAAGTGACCAAAATCTGACTTTTTTGCCCATATGTGACCTGTATCAGATGTTTTTGTGACAGTTTGAACAGCACAAATCAGATTTTTTCAAATGCAACCCAGGCCACTTTCATGTGTGCTCCTCCTAAATCAGATAGGAATCTGATTTTTTACAATGTGACTGCAGTCTGAACGGCCAAGTCGCATTTAATCTGACTTTTAGGTCATTGAAATGTGACAGAGAGCACAATTCTGAGCTGGAGGAGGCGGGAACTGGTCAGATTAATGATAACAAGCCTGGCAGACAATGGCAATGGAGCTAGTCAGTGAAAAAAATGAAGTTTTAAACCTAATTTGTGTTTAAACTGACAATTATATTGAAGCTAAACTCGAGGGGTCATATCGTAACTGTGTTGATGAGAAATGAAAAGAGTAATAAGATGAGAAATATTAAGAAATCAGGACTGAGGAGTGTTGTTGACAGATTTAATCAAACATCTTCCACAATATCTTGAAATTAGTGAAGCCTCTCACATCATCGCTGTTTTCAAAAGTAGTTTTTTATACTGCGAATGGCAAATAAACTGAACAGAACTGAACCACAGTCCCACCACTCCTGGCTCCATCAGGTTTTTCTTTTGCACATGTGGGTCACTTCAGGGCCAGAAACTGTTCACACACAAAACTGGTGGAGGTCACATTTAAACTGTAATGTGAACAGTCATGCAAAAAAAATCAGATTCGAGCAAAAAAAAAAACTTTAAGACCCGCAGTGTGAATGCAGCCTTAGAGTCACCAATTCCCCAATCATATGATGCATGTCTTTGGGAGGAAGACAGAGTGACACAGAGAGAACTCTCAGTAACACAGACTCGGCTCAGAGAGACTGTGTGAGTGTGTTTTGTAACTACTTGTTCAGTGAAACCAACATATCAAGGGATAACAATATGGAAATGTTATATTACAACCAAACATTTTGCCCAGAACATTAAATTCCGCAGTTTGTAGAGTACTAACTAAAAAAAAACTAAAAAAAAAGACAGTAAAAACTTAAATCCTGCACCCTCCCTGTGCCGTAAACATGGTACGGTGCCCAGGGCCTGGCGCTAGTCCCGGTAAATAAAAGGTAAAAGGTAATGCACTCACAGGTTCCTGAGGTTCTTGTAGTAGTGCAGGTCTTTGTCGTTGATGGAGGAGAAGCTGCTCTGGTTGGCGATGTAGCTGTCAGGAGAAACGAGAGAGAGAGCGTCACACAGGGCTTCATTTGTTAACCGCGAGCAGCACAAACACTTCAACAACGAGTACACTTAGGGTAAAGAGAGCCGGACTGAGAATAGGGCCACACAGTATTAGGAAGAAAACATGCCACACACAATAACTCTGTCTAAAATCATAATAACAATATCATCACTCTGTGTTGGCAAGACGCTGGCAATACCATCATGATATAAGCACCATAGAGGTCACTTTGGTATTTTTCTATTACTAGACTGAACAAGATCTAAACCAGGTCTAAACCACGATTAAAAATACTCTGTACCAGGACTTAATTAGGAAAAAGACAGGACTAAACCAAGACTAAACAAGAACCAAACCAGGTCTATAACCAGAATTAAACCAGGGAAAAAACAGGTCTAAACAGCACTAAACCAGATCTAAAACCAAAACTAAACCAGGAAAAAACTAAGTCTAAATCAGGTCAAACCAGGACTAAACGAAGACTAAACCATGTCTAAAACAAGGATTAAACTAAGACTATGCCATGACCAGGACTAAGCCGGGTCCAAACCAGAACTAATCCAGATCCTGGGGTTACACAAGACCAAAAAGGTTGGGAACCACTGGCTTAGTCGGTCGGTGAGGTCTTGGTTGACTAAAATGTTATTGTTCAGTTAGTTGCATAAACTCTTTATTTTATTATTATTATTATTTTATTTAAGAGAGCATAGATGATTTTAGATTAAAAAATATATTTTACAGACATCTTTTCCAAATGTTTTATCACTTAAATATTGTGAAGTCAGTTGTTGTCTGGTAAGTCCCCCACACATTTTGATCGATTCACGATTTTGGTCAATTATTCGCTGTGCAGGGCATAACTTCGGTCGACTAACAACTTTTAGGTTGACTACAGTTGATTTACTTTTTACCAGAATATTAACAAAATACATACTTGGAAAATTATATAAATTAAACACAAAAAGACACAACTAAATAAAAGCAGAAACAAAATGTAACCAGTTTGAAGGCTTCAGAAAAGACGTTCCCTGACTTTTTCTTCCTGCTCGCTGTTGAGGGAACAAACTGGAAAACCTCCTTCATGTGTTCCCTGACCTCTGGCTTTACAGATTACATACTGCTTTCTCCAAATAAGCAACAAAATGAAAGTGCAGCCTTATTTTATTTATTTTTTAAAACATAAAAGCGATTGTCAATCCTCAGTATTTGATCCTGTTTTACAAGATAATTGTCTGTAAAAGAAAAAAACAAACTTTTGATATCGATACTGTCACTAAATTAAATCTCACAATATATAGATTTTTATATAGTTTCTTACACCCCTAGTAGGTGCATCTAAAAAAATTAATATAGTAAAAACTGGCTCTATATATATATATGTATAAGCCATGTTTTTACTGTGTGTGTACTGAATCTATGTGATGTATGCATTTTATTTTAAATTGAACTAATCAAACGCATTTGTTTCTCTGCAATATTTTTTTTCCAAAATTAGCACCACAAAACATTAGAACCAACCAAAAAAAGACATTGCAATGGAAATCATCTGTTACAACGTCATATAGTCTAGTCTAACATGAAATAAAAAAACAAATATATAAGAGGAGGGGGAGGGCTTATATTTTTTTGTTTCAAGTTGTCAAAAACTGGGGCAATGAGCCTTCAAGTTTAGTAGTGAAGCCTCGTTGTTGTATTAAATAATGCCGTGTACACAAACAAGCTTTAACATAGAAATGCAAGACTCATCCTCCAAGCGAAACAATGTAATAGCCTGATTTTGTCTAAATATGTTGTAACAAAGGGCAATAAAACTGTACAAACAATTTAGAGCTGGTCTTCCAGTGTTGAGTCAATGGGAGCCAGGTTTCTTGGAGCCTGCTTTTTCGATTCCTCACAAGCTGCTGCTGATGCTGCTGCTAACCAAGTCCACATCTACTTAGCGTCAACAAGACACAAAAGCCCGTGTAGTTCCCTGTACTGTATTAGGTTAGCTTCATACAAAGGGAGGTAGAGGTAGAGCTGTGCCAAAAAATCGAATTTAAAGTTGAATCGCGATTAAGTATAAGGGCGATCTCGGTGATAAACCAAGAGACATAACACAGAGGCTGAGGGGCACACGCATGTTTACATTTACTGTCCTCCTGTTACAGCCTGAGCCACAGAGAACAATGCTGCCTTCACGTAATATGGGAAAGATGATATTTTCCACTTGTAAATAGGAAATTACAAGTTGTTGTGTTCAAGTCATGTGCTGTCGTGGTTGTAGTAATAAAAAAATGGCAGCCAGAAAATTTATCTTGAATTGCTACATGGGTAAAACAGTCCTGGATGTATTATTTCATCTGCTACAACAAGAACAGAAAGGTAAGTGTGCTGTGTTTTGTATGGATTATGAATTAAATAGTAATTTTAAGGACAGAATTGTACAAGTTTGCTAATGTTACTGTGTTAAAATTACTACGTTAAAACTGTGTAAGCTACATAATTAAACAATGAGCTAATGAGTAAAAACATTAATTAGCCTACGCAATTCTTACTATGCACAATTTCTTCGCTGCTCTCCGCCATTTTGAATGGTCAAATCCGACCTCATCTCGGCAACTTGGGTATCAAAATTATATTTGAGTTCTCCAGTGGAAATTGGCACCTTGGCAATTGGTATTTTCCATAATTCCCATAGCACATGAAGGCAGCACAAAAGTGGAGTTTAGAAGAATAACTATCCAAAAAAGGTACTACGCATTTAAATACAAAAAAGCAAAGCAAGAACAAGCAA
Organism: Bostrychus sinensis; assembly: GCA_020698575.1. Lineage (NCBI taxonomy): Eukaryota > Metazoa > Chordata > Actinopteri > Gobiiformes > Eleotridae > Bostrychus > Bostrychus sinensis. The sequence continues at coordinate 9,785,891 of CM036249.1, read as the reverse complement.
CAACTGCAGCAACAGCGCTAATAGATGAGCTAAGCTAACGTTAGCATAGCAACATTTGCTGTGCTGTACAAAAAGAGCAGTACATAAACTCGTTTTACACAGCAATTAATCCAGAGGACAAAAGAGCAAACTGTTCATATATATTCCCACCATACTAACTCTGAGGAAACACCGCCAGGGTTTTGGAAACGGGGCGCGCACGCCGTGGTTTGCAGTAAAACTGAAGGAGCGCGGCTGTGGTGCGTCACGTGATGCGCGTCAACGTCTCGTCTTGATCTGGAAAAGCTTAGTGATCAGCGCAGAGTAGATTAAAATGAGCTGATTTTACTGTAATAGTCTGATAAAGAGAGAGAAGTATGTCCAGGCTGTGTGAGGAGGGACAGGACAGTCCTGTAGAGACAGACTGGAGTTCAGTTCAGACAGTTCAGAGCAAGGAGCACGACTTTTTAAATTCACAACACATAAGCCTTTTTTATTCGTTTAAATATTACGAACTAAAACTTGTAATGAAATACATTAAATCTCCCATTTCCTATTACAATAAAAATCTAAATCTAAGGATAAATCAAAGCCATGATTATTCGTTTTTAATTGTAAACATAAAGTCAAATAAAAAATCAAGACCGACCAATATAGGGGAAAAAAATTGTGATTACAGTTTTTGCCATATCACCCAGCCCTAGGCAGTGGTTTTAAATGTTGCATTAAGCATTTTCACTGTAAAATAAATGCATTCATTCATTCATTTTCTACTGCTTATTCCCGTTAGGGGTCGCGGGTGACTGGAGCCTATCCCAGTAACTTTGGGCCGTAGGCGGGGTACACCCTGGACAGGGGCCAGCTTGTCGCAGGGCTGACACAGAGACGAACACAGACAGACAACCATTCACTCTCACATTCATTCACTAGGGGCAATTTAGAGTCACCAATTCACCAACACATGCATGTCTTTGGACGGTGGGAGGAAGCCGGAGAACCCAGAGAGAACCCACGGTAACACGGGGAGGACATGCAGAGAGTTTGTGTGATGGTGTGTTGGTCGGCCCGGGGATTGAACCCACGACCTCCTTGCTGGGAGGCGAGAACACTAAACACTCTGCACCCCTAAAAATAACATAAAATAAAATAAAATGCAATTGATTAAAATTTGGACACATAGCTGGTGCTTCTAACTGTAATGCTACCATTTATAAAGGTGACACTACACTGGGTGATTTTAATTACAGTGAAAGCCATGTTTTCAAGTCCTTAAACCAAACCTACGCTCTACTGTACTCTATCTGTGTCCTGATACAACCCTGTGATCTTACTGCGCACCGCCAGCAGCAGCAGCACAGCATTTGGATTCCTAGAAGCAAAGAAAATCACTGCACTAATTCAAAAAGCATTACAAGCTGTTTAATATTTTTATGGTCTAAATTAGCTCTTAAATCCATTTCAGACTTATAAATATGCATGAGACGTGCACCGACAGAAAAGTGTGTTCAGTTGAGATTTTGGTGTTTACATTGATCCTATTGATTTAACGTTGCACATGACACTGGCATGTTAGCATTATTTTATAATACAAACTGATGAAATAATATCTATGTATTACATGTTTAAAGACGACATATTATGCTTTTTTTCAGGCTTTTTACTCGCAGTAGTATTTCATGTTTTATAATTTAATAACCAGAGCTTGACATTAACACCAGCCAACCCAGCCAAAGGAGGGTAGATTTTTATTTTGGCTAGTGACACAAATACTTCCACTGCCACTTTGGCCGGTTGAATTTTAAGAATACCTATTGTATATCTTAGCTTTAAAGGTTAAGTCTGAATTTATGTTGCTCTGCTTGAGTGTACAACATTTAGCAGGGATGTAACAATATCCAAATCTCACAGTACGGTATTATCACAGTATTAATCTTGCAATATGATATTAATTGTGATATTGTGGGGAGGCTCATGGTTTTGTAGAAATGCTCACGATAACAAAACATATTCTCTAACAATGCCCTGATGAGCCTTTAGTGAATTAATGATTGTGATATTTTAAATGGTTAAGACTGAAACTGAGCAAAGTCTATGGCTGTGTCTGAACGTCCTCCCTAATCCCTCTATAGTGCACTATGTAGTGGTCACGCCATTTTGTAGTGGTGTTCGAATGTTTAATGGATAAAAAATAGTGCACTCAAAGTTTCCCACAATGCATTTTGAAAAGTAGTGGACGGCGATGGTCACTAGAGGTCATTATAGACCAGAATGCTTTGCAAGTTTCGGAGAACAGCGGGACCGTGACAGGTCTTTAAACTGTACACAACACATCTGAATGAAACCAATTAGAAACACCGTTTTTTTACTTCTGTCACGTTGTGATCAGAAATAAAAATCTCTTAAATAAACCGCTGCAGTGTAAAATTGCTAACGTTAGCTTACCCAGCATTCAGCCTCCCCACGTAAGGCACAGAGCTGCAATAATCCAGACCGTTTTATTCATTATAGCGATAATTTATGTTAAATCCGTGACTGCACTGACCTCCCCACCTTCAAAAACCATCTCAAGACCCACCTTTTTAGAACTGCTTTTAAAGTTTAAAGTTTAATATTTGTTTGCTTGTTTTGTTGTTTGTTTCTCTTGTTTTTACCCTTGTAAAACTTTGAGTGTCATGAAAAGCGCTTTTATAAAATAAAATGTATTATTATTATTATTATTATTAAATATCACACGTATGACTATTATTTATCTATAAATAACTAAAACATCAAGTGAGTGTGGTCGGGCTTTATCACAGAAGAACATTATCAGCAGAGTTTCAACAAACTTTTTTTACACAGACGCCAGAGTCACATGATCACCGGTGAGAAAGAAATAGTGTGCGAGTGTCCGAATCATTCACAAAATGAGTGCACTATAGTCCGCTATCTAGTGCTGGACTATTTAGTGACTGAGGGGTTAGGGGCCAGGGATGACGTTTGGACAGAGCCAATGTAATGGTTTATGTAGTTCCCTCTGCTCCTTCAGACTTCTGATATTGATATTGATAATGTTATTGATATCGGGATATCACGGCATTGCCAGTATTGTTACATCAATTTATTCTTCCTTGGTAAACCAGTGTTGTGTTTTAGTTTTTTTACTTGTTTTTTATCCTGTCCATACATAAAACCAAATTTTACATTTCCTTGTGGCTAGCAGGCCCGTTGCCAGGTTTGCTGGGGCCCGGGGCAAGAAGGCTTTACATGGGCCCATTATAATAGAAAATATAAGATGATGGACCATTTTGGGGCCCCTCTGACCCTGAGGCCCAGGACAACAGACCCCTTTGCCCCCCTCTTCCTGTCGACGGGCCTGGTGGCTAGTAAAGACACTAATTGGCAAGCAACTTTTGACAAATATTAACCACAGTGGCCAATGAGCAAAAAAGTAAACATCAAGCCCTGTTAATAACCAATGTATGTGTGTGGGAAACATCTTTTGGGGGGGCTGTTGCTAGGTCTGTCACCCCCTGCTGGCAGCGGTGGGGACTGGACAGAGCATAAAATGGCTAATTAGCACGGTTATTAGCATCATGACGCAACATGCTACTCCAGTTTTGTGTTTAAGGTGGTAGCAAAAACCTAAAAACCTTTTGATACAGCAGAAGAGGAGACCTTTAACAGTAAGAAAGTAGTGGTACGACATTTATCGTAATCATAAAACACTCATTAGAGGCTGACTACCAAAGTTTCTGAGAATGAGGAAAGCTCTTCTCTTCCTCCCTCTACAGTATATTCATGTTTTATTTTGTTCAATGTCAAATTCTCTTTTTTCTGTCTCTGTTTTTCTTTTTTCCAGCTGTTTTTGTGGTGTGGGCAGTTGGAGCCAGCGCTGGAATCGGTTTCTTTCCAGTTGGACTTGCTGCCGCCATTACTCCAGTGTAATGATATAAAGATGAAGTGCACAAACCTAGCCTGAACCAATGAAAGTGTCCCTGATCCTGATGAGACCCCACACCATAATCCCAATTCAGTTATTTGGGTGGGTGAGTGGATACTTTTGGAAATATAGTGTATGTATTTTGAAGAAAGCTAACAGCACTTTTTGGCTACTCAGCCCAATTTGACAAATGCAGGGTGCGTGGTTATAAAGGCAGGTGTCTCTGAAGCACACAGACCTTTCCCACTCTTCATTATCACTGACAGCGCATTACATTCTGTGTGGCTCACTGAAAAACCCCATTGCATCTTCAGTTTTTGCCGGATTGACTGTGCGTCTGTCACCAACCAGCCAGCCCCTCTTTTCACCAGGACGCTGCTGCTGCTGCCTCAACTCAACCAATCCCATCACAACCAAAACAAAAAAAAAAAAAAAACCAAGGCTCCTCACGAGGCCGCGCGATAAACCTCCTTAATCTCCTTCCTGTTTGCCACAAGGCCGTCCCACCTTCACCCACCGCGAGAGATAGTGCGGCAATTAACCATTCCTATTGACACACTAAGGCTGGATGACGTCTTCAGAAACACGGACACACGCGCGCGCGCACGTTGCTGTCATCTCGTGGAGTGTTGACTCTTTCCACGCGCATCGATTCTGTGCCATTCCAAAACATCCCCAAACGCACCCTAAGGAGGAAGAGGAAGGAAGGAACGGGGGGGTGTCTGCGCTAATATTTGGACAGTCTGTATAAAGCTTACGTCTCCGGACACACATGCACGCACGCACACCTGCTCGCGCTCGGCACAGTCTGAGCTTTCACCACGAAAATGTGCCGCGTCCTAATAAACGTGACGTGTGATGCCCGGGCCGGTAATAAGACGCGCGTGTTATGCAACCGGCGCGGTGCAGGTGACACGCGGCGCGGGTCCCGAGCCAAAGCGGATGAATCATCACAGATCTTTGCCTTCTTTCGTTCTTGGCTCTCTCTCTCTCTGTGTGTGTGTGTGTGTGTGTGTGTGTGTGTGTGTGTGTGTGTGTGTGTGTGTGTGTGTGTGTCGCGTGCGTGTGTCGTGTGTGTGTGTGTGTGTCGCGTGCGTGTGTCGTGTGTCCGCCGGAGTCAGGAGGGATGGAGGAGAGGCGCACTGATGTGAAGCTTCTAGTCTTTTCTGAACAACACAAGAAGCAAAGACAGAAAAATGGTAATCTGCCCCTGACACGTTTTCGGATACAGAGCCGACACAGATACTCCTGAAGTCTTCTTGTCGCTAAATTCGCACAAATAAGACACATTTCATTCTTCATGTCACGGAGACTGGCTCGTTTGCCCAAAGCCGTCCGTTTAATTTAATTTTTCTATATGGACGCGAGTGCCGTAAACAGTCTACGTATTACGCACATTATTGTTGACCCTATATACGTTTCATTTGCACAGCAGTTCACCGTGTTTTTTGGCTGCCACCATTCGCTTTAAAAAAAAATAAAGAAAGAAAAAAAAATCTCAAACCAATTATCAGTGAAGGAGAAATGATTACAAAATGTTACAGAGTGCAATCCTGAAGCAAAATCTAATCAAATGCGATGCTGCACAGCCGAACTGTAATTGTTTTAAATGGGATAATAAAGGCAACGCTGTGTAAATTTTAGGGTAGAGGTCGTTAGGAAGCTCCATGGGCATCGTTAGTTTTGTCCACCGCTAAGCTCCAGTGGGTAGTTTTGGATCTGAGGTGGCACTAGTCCATGGAAGATTAGGACTCGCTGGAATATCTGCTGTGTCTTCTGGTTTATCTGCATTGTTTGAATGTTTAAGATAAATGTAGTGGACCTCTGCTGACTCTGGTTTAGCTCAAACAGAAGCGCCACAGAGCAGAGGAGTGTGTGTTTTTTTGGGGAGGGGGGTACTGAGACTGCGCTGTCACTCACATGTCGGTGATGTTCTCCATCTCCGCCTCGCTCTGCAGCGTGGGGAAGCCGCTGATGCCTCGCTCCGGGTCCACGCACGAGATCCGGGTGCTGCTGCACGAGCACGAGGACGGGCACGCCTCCGCGGACCTCCAGGTGTCCCCCGAGCCCACGACCAGCCCCGCGAGCACGACCCACCACCAGCAGTACCTCCAGCGCCCCCGCGACCTCATCTCGGGGTGTTTCTTTTTTTTTTTTTTTTTTTGGTCAGCTACGTACGGCTCGGCGCGCGCTCCACGGAGCCTCGGCGCAGGGATGAAACACACACACGGCTCTCTCTCTCCTCGGTGCTGAGGTGGACGCAGACAGACGCGGGCTTGAGGGGGTTAGAAAACCATGAGCCGCGGGAAGAAGAAGGCGTCACGAATAAGAAAAAATCCCCAAAACCAAAAAAAAAAAAAAAAAAAAGCAAAAAAATCACAGCAGCGTCGGTTGTAGTCCGCTCCCGGTGTCCCACAATCCTCCTCGCGAGTCAGCAGTCAGTCAATCACGGCGACGCTGCTCTGAGCTCCTCTGGCTCTCCGTCTGTGCCGCTGTGCGTGTGTGCGCGCGCCTCTCACTCACTCACTCCCCCCCGCCGCCGCTCACACGCTCGCTCGCTCACTTTCTCTCCTCTTCACGCTCTTCCTGTCACCGCTGCCAGTGATGATGAGGAGGGTGATGATGATGAGGATGATGATGATGGGAGAGTATGTAAATAGCGCAGGAAAAGAAGAAAAATGGAATTAAAGTCGGGGGAGGTGGGAAGATCAGCGGCAGCTAAAGCCACGGCGGCGTTTTAGGGTCACGACGTGGAAATGAAAATATGGGCACTACGAGAATAAAGTCCTAACATTTTGACAAATAAAGTCATAATTTTACGAGAATAAAGTCTGAGGTGAAGGCCAGTTTAGTCCTTGTTTTAGACCTGGTTTTAGTCCTGGTTTAGACATTGTTTAGTCCTTGCTTTGACCTGGTTAAGTCCTGTCTTTTTCCTAAATAAGTCCTAGTTTAGACTTTTTTTTTTTTCTTATATAGCCCTGGTTTAGTCTTGCTTTAGGTCTGGTTTGGTTCTGGTTTAGACCTGGTTTGGTTCTGGTTTAGACCTGGTTTAGTCCTGGTTTAGACATTGTTTAGTCTTTGCTTTGACCTGGTTCAGTCCTGTCTTTCCTAAATAAGTCCTAGTTTAGACTTTTTTTTTTCTTATATAGCCTTGGTTTAGTCTTGCTTTAGGTCTGGTTTGGTTCTGGTTTAGACCTGGTTTGGTTCTGGTTTAGACCTGGTTTAGTCCTGGTTTAGACATTGTTTAGTCCTTGCTTTGACCTGGTTAAGTCCTGTCTTTTTCCTAAATAAGTCCTAGTTTAGACTTTTTTTTTTTTCTTATATAGCCCTGGTTTAGTCTTGCTTTAGGTCTGGTTTGGTTCTGGTTTAGACCTGGTTTGGTTCTGGTTTAGACCTGGTTTAGTCCTGGTTTAGACATTGTTTAGTCTTTGCTTTGACCTGGTTCAGTCCTGTCTTTCCTAAATAAGTCCTAGTTTAGACTTTTTTTTTTCTTATATAGCCTTGGTTTAGTCTTGCTTTAGGTCTGGTTTGGTTCTGGTTTAGACCTGGTTTGGTTCTGGTTTAGACCTGGTTTAGTCCTGGTTTAGACATTGTTTAGTCCTTGCTTTGACCTGGTTCAGTCCTGTCTTTCCTAAATAAGTCCTAGTTTAGACTTTTTTTTTCTTATTTAGCCTTGGTTTAGTCTTGCTTTAGGTCTGGTTTGGTTCTGGTTTAGACCTGGTTTGGTTCTGGTTTAGACCTGGTTTAGTCCTGGTTTAGACATTGTTTAGTCCTTGCTTTGACCTGGTTCAGTCCTGTCTTTTTCCTAAATAAGTCCTAGTTTAGACTTTTTTTTTTATTATTATTATTAAGCCCTGGTTTAGTCTTGCTTTAGTTCTGATTTGGTATTGGCTTAGACCTGGTTTGGTCCAAGATATGGTTGAGACTGGTTTAGTCCTGGTTTAGTCCTTATTTTGACTTTGTTTAGTCCTTGCTTTGACCTGGTTTATTGCTATCTCTTTTCTAAATAAATTCTAGTTTTTTTTTCTTATTTAGCCCTGGTTTGGTATTGGCTTAGCTCTGGTTTTGGTTTACTTTATTCTCATAGTGCCGTATTTTCTTTTTTTTCTTTTTTTTTTTTTGGTTTTTCAGTGTGGCCCTAAAACGCAGTTGTATGTGCTTTAACCAGTTACGAGGCAAGGCCAAATACTCTGTACAGAGGGAGAGAAAAGGACCCCAGACAACTCTGCTTTGGGCTCTGTCAGCTTCTCTCTCAAAGTTTATCACATTGACAGGTTTATATACAGGATGACAGATTCTAGAGTCCACTCGTACGTGTGGATGTGTACAGTGGCATAGGTATATGATTATCTATTGTTCAGATACATCGCAGGTAGCAGACAGAAGAAGCAACAGAACAAAACAGAAATCCCAAAATATCAAAGTTCATACATAATACAAATATCAAAGTTCATTTCAGTAAAAACATGTTTCTATAAAGCTGATAACTGAGTTCGTTGGACAGATACATGGTACATATTCTTCTGCAAAAACATCTTTTATGTAACTACAAACCAATGAACTACACACAGTACAGCGGGATTATAACAGTTTTAATCACACCACTATGATTCCTTTTTTAGCCTATAAAAGAATATTTTGGCAAACTATAATAAACGTCTTGATTAAAAAAGGGTTCGTTAATTAAAAGCAGAGCAGGGATTTTTGGCACAAATTAGTTTAAATGATGACCAAAACAAACAGCTGATCTAATATCACAGAGATGTTTACACTGTCCTCCAAAGTTTTTACTCCAGCAGTAAAATAATGAATGCTATAAGAGTTACATGATGCATAATACGTTTAATTATGGGCTATATATTTTTAAATGTTATGTTCGACCAGACTTGTCCAAAGTGCACACAGGATAAGTTTTCATACGGCCCTCAGCTTCCTTTATAAAATGAACTGTTTATCTTCTCTCTCTCAAGCCAAGTCTCTCAATCTGAATTTATGATCACGTATATTGTTTTAAAGTGGAACTCAGTAACTTTTCTCACTTCTTTTCTCATTTTTGCCTCATTTCATTTCATCTGCTTTATCTGTTCTTATACTGAAAATAAAAAAATTAACCTAAAAATATGAATAAATATTAATAGTGTGTGTGTTTTAGCTCCTCTACCATTTAACCTTTGCGCCCCAATGAGGACAAAAGTTTCCTGTTCAAGTTTAATTTTTTATTTTTTGATAACTTAGCAATGGTTTTTTTACCTTGAAATTTAGCTCAGGTGTGTATTTTATCACTAATGTTAATTTTCTAAACGCAAATCTAATATTACTTCATTTTTACTCTCTCTGACTAAATTTCTCACGATGTTTCTGTGTGACCATAAAAAAACATAATAAAATATGTATATTTTCATATTTTTCTCTACTTTTTTTGCGTAAATCTTTTAATCAACTTATTATTTTCTGAATTTTTCTTTTTATGACAGTTTATGTAATAGCACCTACATTTTTTGAATAAAAAACACACACAAAAAATTAAATATTTTTAATATTCTCAGTGCAAAGTGGATTTTTATAGGTTGGATTATTACTAGTTACTGTTAGGATAGGCTCCAGTCACCCGCCACCCCTAACGGGAATAATGGAAGAAAATGAAGGATTATTAAAGCCAAATCTGTCAAAGATTAATAACAACACTCATTCAGATGGATCTGGGATTGTTTTGGTTGTAACAAAAAGTTACAACCAGTTTTAATGGATTTTAATTGTTGTGAGTTGGTTTTTAGATTCTACATAGCACAGAAAAAAATTCTCCATAAAAATAAATGTTGTTGTTGATCTCGGACCTAAAAAAAAACAAAACACTTTGCATTGTGTTTATATATATATATATATATAGATGCTGTTAAATAAACTGGCATAAAAAGGGTTAAAATTCTGAAAATAATTAAATATTTGGTATTTATGATCAGGGCACAAGTTGATTAAAAGATTTATGAAAAAAAAAAGCTGAAAAAATATGAATGTATACTATTTTTTATGATGTTTTGTGACTGGGACACTTTTGTCACTGAACAGTAACAACGTAACTTTTTAAAATCGGGGCACAAGGATTAAATAACTGTAAACATTCTTATAAAACAATGGATTTATTTTGCACTCAATAAATTTAATACAACATTTTGAGATATTGTCGACCAGTGGACATTCCTGCATACTGCATACTGACGATTATTACGCCATTACATTCTAATTTACCTGCTGCATCTCTGCTCCAACACCAACACTAACAACTAACAAAAAGCAGTCTGTTGTTGTTGTTATACCCAGTAAAATCTGACAATACTGAGCTAATAAACCTCCACATGGCTCTGTTCCTGCTGCTCCTGCTGCTCCACTGTTGTCCTGGGTCATTTTTGTTGGGGCAATGTGAGTTTAAATGAATTTACTGAACATGTACTGTACTCCTGACATTGTGAGTTTGGTAAATCTGCAGCCAGGTATTTCACATAATGAAGTGGGTCTGATTACTTCTCTTCACAACAGGTAAAGGTTTTATGTAATGTTCCATAAACTAAGACTAAACTATGTCTAAACCAGGGTCAAACCGGGTCTAAAACAGGACTAAACTAAGACTAAACCAGGACAAAATTAGGACTAAAGTAGGTCTAAACCAAGTCTAAACTAAGACAGGACTAAAATAAGACTAAACCAGGACAAAATTAGGACTAAACTATGTCTAAAGCAAGTCTAAACTAAGACAGGACTAAACTAAGACTAAACCCGGCCTAAATTAGGACTAAACTAGGTCTAAACCAAGCCAAACTAAGACTAAACCAGGACTAAACTAGGTCTAAAGCAAGTCTAAACTATGACAGGACTAAACTAAACCGGGCCTCAATTAGACCTAAACTAGGTCTAAACCAAGCCTAAAATAAGACTGAACCAGGGTCAAACCAGGTCTAAAACAGGACTAAACTAGGACTAAACCAGGACTAAATTAGGACTAAAGTAGGTCTAAACCAAGTCTAAACTAAGACAGGACTAAAATAAGACTAAACCAGGCCTAAACTAGGAGTAAACCAAGCCTAAACTAAGACTGAACCAGGGTCAAACCAGGTCTAAAACAGGACTAAACTAAGAATAAACCATGCCTAAATTAGGACTAAACTATGTCTAAACCAAGCCTAAACTAAGACGGAACCAGGGTCAAACCAGGTCTATAATAGGACTAAACTAAGAATAAACCATGCCTAAATTAGGACTAAACTACGTCTAAACTAAGACTAAACTATGTCTAAACCAGAGCCAAAGCAGGTCTAAAACAGGACTAAATTAAGACTAAACCAGGACTAAATTAGGACTAAAGTAGGTCTAAATCAAGTCTAAACTAAGACAGGACTAAAATAAGACTAAACCAGGCCTAAACTAGGAGTAAACCAAGCCTAAACTAAGACTGAACCAGGGTCAAACCAGGTCTAAAACAGGACTAAACTAAGAATAAACCATGCCTAAATTAGGACTAAACTATGTCTAAACCAAGCCTAAACTAAGACTGAACCAGTGTCAAACCAGGTCTAAAACAGGACTAAACTAGGACTAAACCAGGACTACATTAGGACTAAACTACGTCTAAACTAAGACTAAACTATGTCTAAACCAGAGTCAAACCAGGTCTAAAACAGGACTAAATTAAGACTAAAGCAGGCCTAAATTAGGACTAAACTATGTCTAAACCAAGCCTAAACTAAGACGGAACCAGGGTCAAACCAGGTCTATAATAGGACTAAACAAGGACTAAACCAGGACTAAATTAGGACTTAGTGAAGAGTAAACAGGTCTAAACTTCTTCTTATTTACTGACCACGACCTGCCCTGGCCCTCCTCCGAGTCGTGGCTCTCTGCAGCTGTGGGCGGGTCTGCAGACAGGGGGCGCTGTGCAGTCTGGGGTCACCTGAGGACTCTGGAGCGGTGGTGTTATGGAGAGTTCTGCTGCCTGCTGAGATCTGTATCCCCTCGCTGTGCTGAATAATGCATCGACAGCATATATAACCTCAGAGACAGACTTCAGGGTCAAACTGTGTTATATCCACTTTATATTTGGAGTGTTTTAGCTTGGCCCGGGGCGAGTCGAGGATTAGAGGCGCAGACCTGCTGAGCACCCCCCGAGAAGAGCCCACAGCCGCCTCAACACAAACCACACTTTGACACAATATAAATGTCAAAATCTGGAAGTAGAGACGTCCTAATTCCCGGTTTGAAATGACTGCAAAGAGCATTTACAATTAAGATTAGCTCCAGGTGACCTCTGCAAGTTCAAATGTTGAGCTAAAAACAGAGCTGGTGAGTTGTTTTAAATATCACTTAATAGCAAAATGAAATAAGAAGTGTTGTGTGAGGGATAAAAATACTCAGCACAGTCTCACCTGGGTCTGGCTCCATGTCGCTCCGGCTGCTCCCTCCTCTCTGCTTCTTTACTTCTTTCCCTTTTTCTTGTGCTCGCAGCTCTCAAGCAGCGTACAGTTGAACTATAAAGTGACCGTATGTCTCTTTTTAATGGTGGCTGTCCCAAAATTTAGGCTCCTTTTTGTCCCATGTCCAAACAAATCTCTGTTTTGTTTTATTTCTTATTGTTGTGTTTTTTCCTGATATTCTGTTTGTCTAATTCTGGGGGAGCAGAAGTGTCTGTTTATAAATGTGCTAAATAAATAAACACTGACACTGACATAATGTCTTGTTAGTCTCCATTTCTACACAAACAAAAAGCATAGGAGACCTAAAAACATTTGTTAACTTTTGTCACTTAACCCCTAGCCTCATCTGCATGAAAGAAAATGAGAGAGTTTTCTAAAGGTTGAACTGTATTTGTTAAAAAAAACAAAGAAAAAAAAGTGTCCCAGTTTTTAGGACTAGGTGAGTAGGGATGTAACAATACAGTAACTATATTGATACACATCACTTTGTATCGAATCGTATCGTTTTGTAGTGTGTATCGATATACATGTAAAATAAATTGATAATATCGCAAATATCGATATTGGAAGTTTGCATGTTAAAATAAAAACATAAAAAATTACATTTTGATGTAATTTTTGTGTTTTTAATTAAAAAAAATGTTATATTCAACTTTTCTTTGTCTGCTGGACATAATCAACTTTGGCCATGGAGCTACATTTGGGAGTAAACTTTTATGATTTTGGCAAAAATGTTGCTGTATTGAGTGATTGTATCGATATGAAGGTGTTGAATCGTATCAAATTGTGTCATTCCAAATTAGCCAATATCGTTCTGGAATCGTATTGAAACAATTCTAATCGATACATATCATATTGTTGCAAAAACGTATCGTTACATCCCTAATGGTCAGCCTAAATTAAACGTGAGCATTAAGTTAGAGTTACATTATATAGAACAGAATTGAAATGATATTCCTCAGATTAAATTTGGATAAGCAGCTCATCAGACAACAAAAGCTCTTGCAGCAGTGGACATCAGCGTTAACCTGATGACTTGGGTTATCTAACCTGGGCCACTGTAAGAAAAAAAACAAACAATTAGGGTTGAGTTCTGAGATTAAAGTCAGAATTCAGAGAAAAAAGTCAGAAGTATGGGTGCCTGTAAGGACTAACTGTGGGAGAACACAAAATCCCTACAATAAACTAAAAGCACTTAATGATATTTTACAAACTCAAGGTTTCAGAAAATATATTTTTAATACACTCTTAAGGACGTTCTCTTGTGCAACAGTTGCAGACGGGCCGTCGCCATGGCAACAATAAACAGAGCAAATCCTAAAATCAGCAAACTAAATGAATAAAAGATGGCTCCTTCCAAAAGAAGTCTCTCTTCAAGCACAAAATGTCTGTGAGTTTCTGTGTCAGTTGTTTGTTCCTTACAGGCTCCTGTAGCTAAACTACAGTGGCCTAACCTTAGATTAGTGAGAGTGCATTATTTAGTTTATTGTAGGGATTTTGTACTCTTTTTTGTTTTTTTGTTTTTTCTTTTCCCCACAGAGTCAGTCCTTACAGGCACCCATACTTCTGATTTTAATCTCAGAACATAGCCCTCAAAAATATTTGTTTTCTGACAGTTGTCATGGACTGGTGGAGCACAGGGGAAAAGGACCTAAAGAAATGGGGAAAAAAAATAAATAAAAGTTCAAATTTAAAGGAAGAAAGTAGAACAAAACAAAAACCCAAAACAGGAAACACAAAGAGTAAAAATCCAAACTCAAAAGGCAGAGAAAAAACTAACTAACTAACTAATAAAATGACAAACTTAGAAAACACAGAAGCCAAGGACACTGGGGACTCAGGAGCAAACAAAACACGAGACAACGACGCAACAAAGAACTGAGGAAAACACAGGAGCTAAATAAACTAGGAGCACACAGGTGAAACACATCAGGGCGGGGCAGGAAGTCACACACAGGAGACAGGAAGTAAAGCACAAGGACGAACCAGACTACAAAATAAAACACAAGGACGAACCAGACTACAAAATAAAACACAAGGACTAACCAGACTACAAAATAAAACACAAGGACTAACCAGACTACAAAATAAAACACAAGGACTAACCAGACTACAAAATAAAACACAAGGATGAACCAGACTACAAAATAAAACACAAGGACTAACCAGACTACAAAATAAAACACAAGGACGAACCAGACTACAAAATAAAACACAAGGACTAACCAGACTACAAAATAAAACACAAGGACAAGCCAGACTACAAAATAAAACACAAGGACGAACCAGACTACAAAATAAAACACAAGGACTAACCAGACTACAAAATAAAACACAAGGACTAACCAGACTACAAAATAAAACACAAGGACTAACCAGACTACAAAATAAAACACAAGGACGAACCAGACTACAAAATAAAACGCAAGGACTAACCAGACTACAAAATAAAACACAAGGACTAACCAGACTACAAAATAAAACACAAGGACTAACCAGACTACAAAATAAAACACAAGGACTAACCAGACTACAAAATAAAACACAAGGACTAACCAGACTACAAAATAAAACACAAGGACAAACCAGACTACAAAATAAAACACAAGGACGAACCAGACTACAAAGTAAAACACAAGGACGAACCAGACTACAAAATAAAACACAAGGACGAACCAGACTACAAAATAAAACACAAGGACGAACCAGACTACAAAATAAAACACAAGGACGAACCAGACTACAAAATAAAACACAAGGACTAACCAGACTACAAAATAAAACACAAGGACTAACCAGACTACAAAATAAAACACAAGGACTAACCAGACTACAAAATAAAACACAAGGACTAACCAGACTACAAAATAAAACACAAGGACGAACCAGACTACAAAATAAAACGCAAGGACTAACCAGACTACAAAATAAAACACAAGGACTAACCAGACTACAAAATAAAACACAAGGACTAACCAGACTACAAAATAAAACACAAGGACTAACCAGACTACAAAATAAAACACAAGGACTAACCAGACTACAAAATAAAACACAAGGACAAACCAGACTACAAAATAAAACACAAGGACGAACCAGACTACAAAGTAAAACACAAGGACGAACCAGACTACAAAATAAAACACAAGGACGAACCAGACTACAAAATAAAACACAAGGACGAACCAGACTACAAAATAAAACACAAGGACGAACCAGACTACAAAATAAAACACAAGGACGAACCAGACTACAAAATAAAACACAAGGACTAACCAGACTACAAAATAAAACACAAGGACGAACCAGACTACAAAATAAAACACAAGGACGAACCAGACTACAAAATAAAACACAAGGACTAACCAGACTACAAAATAAAACACAAGGACGAACCAGACTACAAAGTAAAACACAAGGACGAACCAGACTACAAAATAAAACACAAGGACGAACCAGACTACAAAATAAAACACAAGGATGAACCAGACTACAAAATAAAACACAAGGACAAACCAGACTACAAAATAAAACACAAGGACGAACCAGACTACAAAGTAAAACACAAGGACGAACCAGACTACAAAATAAAACACAAGGACTAACCAGACTACAAAATAAAACACAAGGACTAACCAGACTACAAAGTAAAACACAAGGACTAACCAGACTACAAAATAAAACACAAGGACTAACCAGACTACAAAATAAAACACAAGGATGAACCAGACTACAAAGTAAAACACAAGGACGAACCAGACTACAAAATAAAACACAAGGATGAACCAGACTACAAAATAAAACACAAGGACTAACCAGACTACAAAATAAAACACAAGGACTAACCAGACTACAAAATAAAACACAAGGACGAACCAGACTACAAAATAAAACACAAGGACTAACCAGACTACAAAATAAAACACAAGGACTAACCAGACTACAAAATAAAACACAAGGACTAACCAGACTACAAAATAAAACACAAGGACAAACCAGACTACAAAATAAAACACAAGGATGAACCAGACTACAAAATAAAACACAAGGACAAACCAGACTACAAAATAAAACACAAGGACGAACCAGACTACAAAATAAAACACAAGGACTAACTAGACTACAAAATAAAACACAAGGACGAACCAGACTACAAAATAAAACACAAGGACTAACTAGACTACAAAATAAAACACAAGGACGAACCAGACTACAAAATAAAACACAAGGACTAACTAGACTACAAAATAAAACACAAGGACGAACCAGACTACAAAATAAAACACAAGGACGAACCAGACTACAAAATAAAACACAAGGACGAACCAGACTACAAAGTAAAACACAAGGACGAACCAGACTACAAAATAAAACACAAGGACTAAATAGACTACAAAATAAAACACAAGGATGAACCAGACTACAAAATAAAACACAAGGACAAACCAGACTACAAAATAAAACACAAGGATGAACCAGACTACAAAATAAAACACAAGGACAAACCAGACTACAAAATAAAACACAAGGATGAACCAGACTACAAAATAAAACACAAGGACAAACCAGACTACAAAATAAAACACAAGGACGAACCAGACTACAAAATAAAACACAAGGGAAACAAAACACAGAACACAGACAACTTTGGCCCTAATCCTCTTCTGTACGAGCTTAAATGTGCGATATAAAAAAGTTACCAACTAATCCATATCTCGCCAAAAAATGTTACAGTATGTATTTGTTGGGAAATGTGTACATGTCGCTAAATTTGCATTAAAGAATAACAATCAAATGTTAATTTGATTAACTGATAATAAAAACCACATCACTGGGCAGAGTGGATTAAACCATTTACAAGACA
>CM036249.1:9108664-9163664 GCA_020698575.1 Bostrychus sinensis | reverse complement strand
AGACCTGGGTAAGGCCTGGTTTACACCTGGTTTAGTCCTGGTTTATGTGCTGGTTTGGCCCTATAGTTTTGTCCTGGTTATGTACTGGTTTGGTCCTGGTTTAGTTCTGGTTTATGTGCTGGTTTAGTCTATGATTAAGCCTGGTGTAGGCCTAGTTTAGGCCTAGTTTAGTATTGGTTATGTACTGGTTTGGTCCTGGTTTAGGCTTGGATTAGGCCTGGTGTAGACCCAGTTTAGTGTTGGTTATATGCTGGTTCAGTCCTGGTTTAGTCCTGGTTTAGACCTAGTTTAGTCCTGGTTTAGTCTCAGTTTATGTGTTAGTTTAGTTCTGTTTTATGTCCTGGTATGTTCCTGGTTTATCTGCTGGTATGTTCCTGGTTTAGACCTGGTTTATGTCCTGGTTTAGACCTGGTTCAGTCCTGGATAAGACTATTAAATGAGTATTAAAATGTCTAAATTTGGTGTGTGCATTGAGACAGAAATGTTACTTTTCTTTCCTGTGTAATTGTCCTGTCCCAGTATGATTTTACAGTCCCCTGTCCCTCCCCCTCAGTCTGTCCTCTCATTCATCACTGTGTTCTGTGCTAATTGCCACTTCGGCTCGTCCCGGGACCTGCTCATTAATTGCTGAAGAGGAGACAGGTGGCGCCACTCTGTTGTGATGCCTCTTGTTAGTTGTGTGTCACTTTTTGTGTTTGCTTGTGCATCTCGGGGGCGCATGTGTGTCCCAATGTGTGCGCTGTACTTGTTAGCCCCCCGGCCGAGCCCCCTTCTCACTGTAATCTCTTTGTTTATGCGGTGCGAAAGGGCCCGGCGGGGGCATGAACTCCCCACGCTCTGGGACCCCCACCCCCCCTTGCTCCGCTCTCAGCACCTCCAGTCCCGCCCTAACCGCCCCGCGCCCTGCTGTCCGTCCGTCCTGACCGCTCAGCGTCAAAATAAGCCCCACTGTGCCGGGTTCACTAATTGCCTGACTATATTCTGTGCCCCCCAAAGTACGACTTTACCAGCGTGCCCTGGGTCCAGCAGCAGCAGCGATCACGGGACACTTGCATTTTTACCAACTGTAAAGATCAGTGTTTTGGCACAGTTCATGTGGATTTATAGATTTTAGTGTTGCACTGCCCAAGACCGGTCTTGTTCTTGAGATCAATCTTGAGACCACTTTTTTGCAGTCTTAGTCTGGTTTTGGACTTTGTTTTGATGTTGTCTTGCTCTTGGATGTGGCGGTCTCTAATAAAAAAAAATAAAAATAAAATAAAAAAATCATATCTTTGAAGTAATTTGTTTTTATTTTACTTTTTAAATTACTTTCTCTGCCTCAAAAGCATTAACAAGTAACTTTACACAGCACCAAGTTGTTACTTAGGTTTAGGTTTAGGTTTATCTTGGTCTGGTTCAAGTCTCTGCTCAGAACACATTACCACATACTGTGACATGTATAATACCATTTAATATAACATGAAATAATACAATATTGTATTGTGTTATATTGTATTATATTATATTATATTATATTATATTATATTATATTATATTTGGGGCAGCAGTAGCTCAGTCGGTAGAGACGCTTGCCCATTAACCCGGCGGTTCAAGCCATTGTGTCCTTGGGCAAGACACTTCACCCACCTTGCCTGTATGAATGTGTCAGTGTGACTGTGTTTGGTGGTGGTCGGAGGGGCCATAGGTGCAAAATGGCAGCCACGCTTCCGTCAGTCTGCCCCAGGGCAGCTGTGGCTACAGAAGTAGCTCACCACCACTGAGTGTGACTGAGGAGTGAATGAATAATGCAACAAATTGTAAAGCAACTTTGAGTGTCTAGAAAAGCGCTGTATAAGACTAATGCATTATTATTATTATTTATATTATATTATATTACTCAAGTATCACATGCTGACACAAAGCCTACGCCCTGTACAAATGAT
This sequence comes from Bostrychus sinensis, assembly GCA_020698575.1. NCBI lineage: Eukaryota > Metazoa > Chordata > Actinopteri > Gobiiformes > Eleotridae > Bostrychus > Bostrychus sinensis. The sequence continues at coordinate 9,161,739 of CM036249.1, read as the reverse complement.
TTAGTTTTGGTCTTTAAAGGACCTGGACCGGTCTTGGGTCACAGTCTTGATTACAACACTAATAAACTATACTTTATATTATACACAGAAGTAAGTGTAGACGTCAAGCACTGCTATGAAGCCTGCTGTTGCTCTCTTTTCTGAAATTGACTGTTGCTTTATTGTTAATTTTAAACACGTAATACCTTTTATTTTATTTAATTTTTTAATCTTATCCCAGGACCTGTTCTCTCATGTAGTCTCATGTTTGGGGGCGATGGTGGCGCAGTGGCAAGCATTCGCCCAGTGGGTTAAGCATTCGCCCAACAACCGGAGGGTAGCCGGTTCGAATCCCGTCGTTGTGTCCCTGGGCAAGACACTGCACCCACCTTGCCTGTATGAATGCGTTAGTGTGGCTGTGTTTGGTGGTGGTCGGAGGGGCCGTTGGCGCAGATTGGCAGCCACGCTTCCGTCAGTCTGCCCCAGGGCAGCTGTGGCTACAGAAGTAGCTCACCGACTGTGACTGAGGAGTGAATGAATAATAGATCAAAAATTGTAAAGTGACTTTGAGTTGTGTGAAAAGCGCTATATAAAATTGATGTATTATTATTATGTAGAGGGGCTGCATGTTTAATATCCTTATGACTGCAAGCTGGTACATGCACACAAGGTTGGGGGTCCAAACCCTGACTGGCCCTTAAGATGACAGCTCCAGCCGCGCTCAAGAGAGGGTCTCCGTGGGTTCTCTCCGGCTTCCTCCCACCGTCCAAAGACATGAATGTGTTAGGGTGAATTGGTGACTCCAAATTGCCCCCAGTGAATGAATGTGAGAGTGAATGGTTGTGTGTCTCTGTGTCAGCCCTGCGACAAGCTGGCGCCTGTCCAGAGAGTACCCCGCCTAACGCCCAAAGTTACTGCGATGGGCCCCAGTCTGGACTAAGCGTAAGAAGATGAGTGGTGTACAATCACTAGAGGAAAATAAAATATTGAGCATGCACCATCTCACTTTTTTCCAAGACCAAAAAGAGCAAGTTTTGTCTTTGTCTTCATTCATTCTTTGGCCGTTTTGCTCTTGTCATGTTAACAGCGTAAAAAATAAGTACGGACACTGATTGGATTAATTTGTCATAGTTGTTTTCTAAATCTAATAAAGCCTCTGGTAAATCCAAGCCAATAAATGAAAACCACAAAAGATAATTATCAGTGTGCAGCAGTAAATGTCACGAGCTGTTTGTCTGATTGTAGTAGGCAGCCATGTTAGGCAGGTCAGCAGCGCCTCTGTGAGCCCTAACCTTTCTCACATCGGGCCTCTTTTGAAGTCCGCAGCCCGGCCTTTGAGCTCCTGGCAGAGCGTCCCGGCCCTGTTTGGTAAAGTCTATGAGGAGGAACGGTTACAAAGCTCCAGTGTTGGTGCTAACAGATGGGTCAAGCGGTGGTCTTTTGGCCCCGGCTCGGCGCTGCGGAGGGGAGCGCCGGGCAGGTGTGGAGGTCACGGCCCGTCCCAGTGTCAGCTTCCTCTGTTTGGACATCAACACTGCACAGATACCCTTTGAGATTTTGTTCAGGTTTCTACAGGAAACAAATCAGTGGACAGTGGACTTGTATGGTAAGAGTTGAACTTTTCATTTTAACAGTCAGGCCATTCACTTTCTTATTGAAGTAGGTTCACTAGCCCTTCCTTTTTCTGACAGCACTGGGTGGATTTCTTTACCGATCCAATACTAGGGCTGTAGTCCACCAAAGACATTGTTAGTCGACCGAAGTTATGCCCAGTGCAGCGATTAATCAACCAAAACTGACCAAAAAATATGTACGGGACTTACCAGAGTCTCACACAAAGAAGTGACTTTACATTAATTAGGTGATAAAACATTTAGAAAAGGCTGTAAAATATATTGTTATCCAAAAAGCATCTACATAAAATGAAAAATAAAAGTTTTCAAGTGATGCAAAGAGTAATTGACCAATAACATTTTAGTCGGCCAAGACCTCGCCGACCAATTAATTGACCAGTGGCTGTCAGGCCTAATACAAAGTAAATACCAGGCAAGTATTGTGATACCGATACTTTCTACATATACAAGCAGTTTGTGTAAGGACTGGCAGTGTCATCATTTTCAATCTGAATACATTTTCTGACCACTAAATGAGTTTGTTATTGTTGCTTTCCACATTGTTAAAGCCCAGAACTGATTTTAACCCTTTTAACCCTTTACATAAAATACACAGTGTACATAAAAATTGCATGTTTATGCTAATTAGAGATTCTGCCTAAACATTTTTGTACTAAAACCTCTTTAATTTTGCCTTACTTTACTTTATCTGCATCACATTTGGCCCTGGTAAAGGTCAGGAGCTCTGCTGTGGGTTTCTAGAGGTTTTAGGCTTCACCTGCATCATTAAAATGGGGATATACACTCTATGATATTAAAATTTTATTAGGCGGAAATGTTTTTTTGTTTTTTTTTCTGTCTGTGTTCTATGTTTATTTACTCTGATCCAGTGACATCTATGTTGGTGATTGCACATCAGTAGAAATCTCACAAGTGTTACCTTTTTATAGATATCGAGATTATTGCACAAAATGAAAAAAAGGATGGAAGGGGGAGCAGCACTCGGTCTGATACGAATGTTATCGCTACTGTTGACGTTTGGATCAATCTGCCCTTCCCTCTTCAGTCTTCAGGTGTAAACAAAAACAAAGCAAGTCTCTTTTGGTTGCTCCCTTCAGAATTTGCGACTATCCTCTGGTTTGCATGGGTAATTTACACCCAACGCCCTCAAAACATCTCCATTCTCCATTTATCCAGGCTTGGAACTGGCACAGGAGTGAGATTGTGGCTTGTAGCTTTTCTCCTCAGAAACTAAAAAACTACCAACACAATCATAATAGTTTTTCAATAATGCAGTGTGTTTTATGCAAAGCTTTGTTTCTCAAAAGTGAAAGCTGGAGACTGGAGTTGGTATCTTCCTTTATTTTTTTCCTCTTTTGGGGTGGCCACAGTGAGTCCTCTGCCCCACAGCCTGCCCTGCTTCACAGTGACTTGCATATATGTGCCTTTAGCCTTTCCTGACACAACCCTCTGCATTTATCTGGGCTTGGGAGCGGCTCAAAAAGTACACTGGCTTTTAACCCACTGGTTAATGTGGCTTTCATGCCATATAAAAATCTATTAGTAATCAGTGACTGATTTGTGCAATTCATAATGCACTGTAACTGTTTCTGGAAGCTTCAACAAGTTTATTTTAAGACTTTTATTTTCTTTTTAAGACCATTATTTAAAAAATGAAGACCTATTTCATAAACTTGCAGTGTACAAAAAGCTGAGGCCATTTGTGACAGTCAAAGCATTTTGTTACCTTGCACAGCAGCTGGATTGTCGTGAAATTTGAGAGTTCACAAACTCACGAAATCCATCTTGTCAGGCTCCCCCTGCTCCGTTTGGGTCCGGACCTGTAGTGATCCGACTGCCGTGAGTGGGCGGGTTTTAGGTTTGCCGACATCAACAACACTTTTAGCGATACTTGCTAACAACATGGCGACGTAAGGTATGCTGCTCTACTTCTACAAAAACAGCAAAAATCTTCGAACAACGTCTCTTTTTATTGTGTTGTTTTACTGTTGTAGTGGTTCGTTGTTTAGCTACGAAGCTGGGGCTTTATCCAATCACCTCCAAGTATTCTACTTATAGTCCCGCCCCTTCACAAACGAGAAGCCATTCCCGATTGCTATAACATTAATATAACATTTGGCCATTTGAAAATATGAAAGCTCTCATATCGGCGAAGATTAAACGCCAGATTTTAGGTAGTTGCATCAAATGTAACAGATTTAAGACCTGTTAAAACATATTTATAACCTAATAGGCCGTATAGCGACAAATTTAACACATTTTAAAGGCCTTAAATTCAGTTTTTAAAATATAAGACTTTTCTAGACTTTTTAAGACCCAGCAGAAACCTTGAATCTATCTTTTCACAGGGCTATTGAGTATTTTTAAGAATACTGGTATCAAGGTAAAAGTGGCATCGTTCTGACTTTATTTTGATGCCGGTGTGGGGCCGACAGACACCCGCCCCAGCCGGAGACACTGGTCCACAGGCGAGGCTTCTGTCCGACACCGTCCTATTCTGGTCTGGAGCCAGAGTGATCCCCGTTTAGGTGATCCTTAACCCCAGGCCAGACAGGAGAGAGCTGCCTTTCACATGGGACACAGCTACGATTCCTTCCTAAAATCATGTAATGTTAATGTTAATCTTAATGTTTCCAGCTTATTTTAGAAAGGGTTTGACTTGTGACCGTAATTTAAAAGGGAAAGACCAGTTTTTTTTCCTTGCGTTGGAAGAAATTGGTGTGTAATCATCATAGTAACAGGAATCGTGTGAAAAAATCAACCTTGTGATGACATAAAGGCTGTATTAGTAAGGATTTTAAGTAATTTATACCAATAAAGGCTGACTGTGGGAAGTTAGAGAAAGTTTCTGCTAAAAAAACACACAATGAAAGGAAAAGTAAAACCAGGATGTGATGTTTAAAGGAAATATAATATGCTATCAATCTTATTTTGATTCTTTAAATGCATTATCTGACTAAAAGAACACCTTTTTAATAACTTTTTTTCTGTTTTTTTTAATAAATATTCTACTGGTGCAAGAGCACAGCAGAGTCTTTTGAACACAATCAAAGAAAAAAAACTTTATTTCCTTGAACTTTTTGTATGATGACATTTTACTTCAAAACAGAGCTGCGCACAGTTTTTTTTTTGGATAAATGAATGCGAACAGACTGGATGGAGAGGGTTTGTTGATTGATCAGTGCTTTCTGGAGTGGGCGGGGGTTTGTGGAACTGAGCGTTTTGAGATCTCAGGACGACTGTGCCAGAGAATAGATGATTACTCAAAGAGACAGGAATGAAGCAAAACACAACTCCAGGAACATGGTAGAAAGCCCAGAAAAGTCGATTTTTAAGCACTAGTTTTCAGTTTGATGTCATTTCTTAGCATTTGAGGTGAAAAATCGGTCAAGTTTTATATTTTTAAACTGGTGCCACTAACCTAATTAACTAAAAATCTTAATTATTTGTTGCCAAAGCATAGCAAAGATAATGTTCCTGGCAGTGCTGATCAATCGGCGTACCTCTAAGTGCCACGCTGCCATTAGTTATCTCTATTTAAAGCTGCTGTTACTCTGTCACAGCGACCGACTCGACAAAAACAACACTGGGCTCTCGAGTAATTATTTGGCCTCATGACAGACATGTGGCTCCTGCGCCGCCGAGTGACCTCCCTCTGAACTTTTTGATGCCTCTCTGTTCACCAAACTCCTCTTTCTGCCACATATTTTCACATTTTTACATTGAGTTTTTATTTTTAAATGCCTCGTCTGTCCTCGGTAAACCTTTAGTGGCAGCGTGGAGAGTGAAGAAGTGAGTCATCGGCAGATCTGGTGCGAGATAAACTCAGCAGAGCCGGCGCTTTTTGTGGCTGCAGTAACAGATGGAGCACAGGCCGGAGCCAGGACACAAGTGGGTGGCAAAGAATCGTGATCTTCACATTTATGAATCAGAGAAGGAGGAGGAGGAGGAGGAGGAGGAGGAAGGCCTAAGTCCCACAGAGCAGCGCCCACTCTGAAAAAAACTGTCACATAACTCCTCTGCCTTTTAGCGTTCACTCACTTCTGATGGCTTTTTAAAATGTCAGCTTCTGGTCCGTTCATGTTTTCTTTAAATTTAGACTCTTTTATCTTATATTTTATCTTATCTCATCTGCCCTTGATGAAGGATTTCTGTAAAAAAGTATTGCAGCATAGACGCTCTTTAGCTTTAATTCCAGCAGCCGTGTTTAAATGAAAGCACATTCACGTAGACATAGCCTCAAACCATGTCTTAATAAAAACCACTTTATTTAGATTGCAGTTTATTTACGGCACTGCAAACAGAGTCAAGTTAAGCCTTTAAAGTCTGTCTCTATTACCGCGCACATACACCGCACGTCCCGGGGGCAGGGTAAGCGGATATTAGTCTTATTGAACTTCTATAGAAATGACTGCGTTTGCCAGAGTGGCCCCGGGCCCTCGGTCCTGGCATTCTTTAGGATACGCCGCAGCGCACTAAAGCAATCAGGAATAAGAGAAATGTTTATGATATATAATTACAAAGGGGAGTGAATGCAATTATGGAGGTTGTAAACGGATACAGTAAGTGACAATAACAAGCTGTAAAGGCAGTAGTGGGCTATCATTAGGACATCATTAAGTTTAAATGGGCTGACACCTTCCCTTTGTTTGCCTGCTGTGTGTTTTTTGTTTTTTTGCACTTCTTACACTTAAAGTTACACTGTGTAACTTTTCTCCTAAATATGTGGGGCATACTGACTTGTTTTTGTGATTTTTTTGAGCGATTATAAGGCCTGAGGCGCGATCTGTTGCTCCGAGCGGGGCTTCTGTACTGAGAAACCGCCCTCGCAACTTGGCCGGGAGCGCTCCGCTGTTGAGGAAGAGTCACGTGACAGGGAACGACTTGAGGCGCAGGTATAACCAGGAAGCTACTTTTAGCGTTGTTATTTTCGCCAGTTCGTCAGGGCCGAAGGACACAAGAAGATGAAGACAATGTCGGACGAGGCAAGAAAAAGAAAATGTGAAAGGGACCGCACCAGATCGCAGACAAGAGTCAACATCGGACAGACTTTTGCTCGCTGGCGTCAGATGAGAGACAGAGAAGGCTGCAAATCAGATCACGTTTTTGCTTCTTTATTGTTGGGCAGGTAAATTAGCCTCTTTATTTTTTCTTTAGAACGTGCTTTTTCATACAGTTATTAGTTGTTTTTACTGCGACCATTGCGCGATATTTGTTGATAAGCTAACGCTAGCGCTAACTCTATAGAAGATCCAGTCCAAACTTCCAAAGGTAGCAGCAGGTCAACTAAAGTTGAAACAATGATGGAAATAGACGCACGCTCGCACAGTTTCAGAAGGAGGAGGGGCCCTAGTGTTTACGTTTTGCGACGGTGCAGTGGCACCTGTGGCCTCTAGAGGCACAAGTAGGAGTAACTTCTGGGTTGATAAAAACCAAACAAATCTAAACTGAGTAACTATGGGCTCATGTGGTTATGAACTTTCTACGTAATTTGTGGCACAGGTCAAGGTTTCATGCGGCCCTCAGCCTCCATGATAAAATGTATCACTTATGGCACATTAGCACTTTGGTACAGTGTCTCCATGGCTTCATCTGTACATTTGTGCAGCTCATCTACTGCTCTCTGCTTTGTGTTTTCTAAGTTTTGTATGTATTTTAAGTTTTGAAGTCATTCCTCATAGTAAGCTTTAAAATCAGCTAAACATACATTACCTAGAGCGGCCATTCCCAAAGTCAGGAGCGTCACGGCCCTCCTTAAATTTACCAAAATCCCACGCGGACCCCCAACAATACAACTTCCCTCGATCCCAAATTTTATTTTCATGTTTTTCTCCATATATTTCTATAAAAACATTACAAAAGACAATGACTATTGGCTAAAAAGTGTTTTAAAGTTATATTTTTAAACAAATACATTGTAAAAAAAAAAAATAATAAAATGCTGCAAAAACTCAAGAACTCAAGGCAAAGGATCCCTCAAGATTTTTGGGGCCAACTCAAAAGCTCAAGTTTTCCACACTTTCCCTTAATTTGATGTTCATACGTCTAAAAAGTTTTCTAATTTTTAAGTTTTTCTCTCTATCATTATTTTTTTACTCATCTTACAGCCAACTTACAGTGTTCAGAAAAAGTTATTATTTTGTTAAATGTAGTATATTTAGTTTTTATTATTATCAATAATACTTTTTCTGAACAGTGGAGTCAGTTGGCTGCAAGATGAGTTGGAAAAAATAAAGATAGTGAGTAAAAGTTTTTAGATGTATGAACGTTAAATTTGGTGAGTAAAAAAATATTGAGATTTTGGGTTGATCACCAAAACTCAAAATTCTTGAGGGATGCCTTGAGTTTTTGCAGCATTGTTTTTTACAGTGCATTTCAAACTCAATTTCTTTTTATGTACTTAATATAGACAGCCTCTGGGGGCCCCCCTGCAGTACCTTTTCGGACCCCCAGGGGCCCCGGACCCCACTTTGGGAACCACTGACCTAGAGGATGTTTTTTATGCTCAAAGATGTTATTTTGTTGGGACTTCTTTTAGATTTTGTGGTCAAAGAAAAAAAACCAAAATGTGACAGTAGGTTCACAATGTAGATGAAACTGATTTAAATATAAAAAGTCATAACCTTCACCTGTTTCATGAGTTTAAGTAAAGCCTTTAGCCTATAAAAGTTGATAATTAAAGAATGATACATTTTACTTAAATACAGAAACAGCTTTGACTCATTCTTTTAATGTGAAAAAAACATTGAGGCCCAGAACAAAAGGTTAGGGGAGGATGACGCATTCTTCTTGCAGTCTAAATTACAAATATTCAAAGATCTTGTGGACAGTGCAAATCATATTCAAGGCAACAAACAATCTATTACCTGACAATGTCCAAAAGTTGTCCACTGAGAGGGAAGGAGGAGAGGAAAATGTCAGTTTAAAGTCGCTTAGGTGCAGACTAAGAGGAAAGGTTTTTGTGTTTCTGTTCAGGAAGTGAAATTGTGGAATAGTTTGTATGTGGAGCTCAGGGAATGTCCGAACATGAAACGGTTTAAAAAATGGTTTAAAGAAATTATTTTCCAAAGGTATAGAGATGGAGGTCGACAGGTATTTGATTTGGAATGTGTGGTTAATGTTATGATTGTAAAATGTATTGGATAAACAAGTGTCTGGTATAAGTGAATATGTTAAGTCTGTTGCTTGTGTTTGTTAATTAAGAAGTCATGAGGAGAAGACGTGGGATGTAATGCGTTCGCACGTCTTCCTTTTCGGGCATGAGAAAGTGTTTTTGTTTTGTTTTTTTCTCCATAAGGTTGTCTTGTTTGTTTTTGTTTCTTCCTTCCTTATTTTTTTCTTTCTTTCTTCCTCCTTTTTTCTTCTTTTCTTCCTTCCTTCCTTCTTTTTTCTTCTTTCCTTTTTTCTTTCTTTCTTCCTTCCTTCCTTTCTTTTTTGTTTCTTTCTTTCTTCTTTCCTTCTTTTTTCTTCCTTCCTTCCTTCTTTTTTCTTCTTTCCTTTTTTCTTTCTTCCTTCCTTCCTTCTTTTTTCTTCCTTCCTTCCTTCCTTCCTTCCTTCCTTTCATGTGTACATATAATTTTATTTATTCTATGCTTGAAATAAACTCTACTACCACTGCTTACTTTATTGCTATTCAAGTACCTTTAAATATAAAAATTTGTTAAGCGTCAACATTTTCCTCATCAATGTCTGACCCACCACAAAATTAGTGACTGCACATGTTCCATCTCCAGGCGGGATGGCATCAGGGCTTTTTCAGAGGTGGCAGCCCCCTCTAGATCCGCCCCTGTCTCCAGATAATGTTACAGTAAAGCATGTTATTCTTATTGTTTGTCAGTGTTTTTAAAAATGCAACCTTTAGTTCGGCGCTGTTTTTTAACGGACTTCACGCTTGACTTTTTTTTGCTTTTGTGGCAGCGGTGCGGCGAGATTATCCCTGAAAGGTCAAAGGTCAATTAGGGACAAATCAGGCTCCTATAGTTTCAGCGTCTCTTCACTCGGACTGTCACGCTCTGTGCACTTGAGTGACGAAAGATGGGACTTTAGCGTGTCCTGGCTGTCTAGAAAGATGATTAAAGCTGGAGTAGGAAGTTTGTGTCATTGTGTGAACTCTTTTTAAATTAATGTTAAAGGATTTAAAGAGAAAAAGTCTAAATGTCTGTCCAAAAGTCCAAAATGAAAGTAGGAAAGGTACAGTATTTTTGTTTTCAGACACATAATATTAAAACCTCTCTCAAACCTCTTGTGCTTTATACTTCATTTAATATATTAATTTAACCAGCTTCATAACAACAGAAAGATTTGTGGTTGTGGCGGGGGACAATTGGCGCTTCTAGTCACTGCAGGGGGCGCTAAACTGGCCCTAGTGTGAGTGCACCTTGCAGTAAAAAACTTCAAAAGCAACGTGGATAAAATAAGAACAGTGATATTCAAAGGTGACATTCAAAAAGATCACCGAATATATTCATGTTTTATTTCATTTAATGTCAGATTTGTGCTTTGTTTCTCTTCTTTCTGTCTTTGTTTTCCTTTTTCTTTTCTTTTTTTGCTGTTCAGTTTATAAACGTGAGCACGAGATTGGGCTCCACCAATAAAACTCTCCTTGATCCAAATGGGACCATCCCTCTTTATTCTGAGCGTGCAGCTGGTCAAAAAAATTCAGTCCCTGCTCTAGTTCCCCCTCTGTCAAAAACGCTTTATAACAAAGCTAAGATTTTTTTTCAGGGTTGACTTCTATCACGCTGCTGTTGACTGAATAATTAGTTTTTCTCAAATACAAGAGGAAAAATCTGGTATTGCATCTTTAAAGAATGTTGGTTCTTTACGTCCTACTACTTCAATAATACAGAAGATACTTTGCAAATGCAGTATGTATGCAACTTCATTACTTGAGTAAAAATACAGATCCTACAGATTACTCCAATACAAGTAAAAGTCAGAATTTTAGTACTGAAGTCAGTGCTTTCTAGCTTTTAAGTATTCAAAGTACTTTTTTTTCACAGTACTAGTAGTATTTCAAATGAGTACATCAAGAATTTTGGGTGGAATTTCTGCTACATTCATGTCACAGTTTGCAGCTCAGATTTACAAAATCAGAGGGAAACTTTATTAACTAATAGATAAATTAATTTTCTTTAGTGTGAATCTATTAAATCTACTAACCCAAGTCTAAACTGAGATAAATCCATGTTAAATCAGGACTATCCAAACAAAAACTGGCGGTATGAACCAGCTCTGAACCAGGTTTGAGGTAAGTCTTAAAGTATTAATAATAATTAGTAAGTGGTTATCTATAAATACAGTCAGTTGTTTTTCTGTTTTCAGACAAAGTTTGCCTTTATACAAATGTAGTGGAGTAAAAGGAATACGTTTCTAGCAAAAAACACCCAAGTAAAGTATAGATTCTCAAAATAATCAAGCAAATTTACTTTGTTACTGTCCACATCTGGTTACAAGACAGTGTTTCCCAAAAGTGCCACATTTTCCCTATCAAGTAAAGGTTTTAAAGGTGATTTTTTTAAGCAGCGCACTTGTATGCCCCCCCCTCCTGTCCCTGTCTATAGAGCGTTGAGGCAGAAAGGATTGCTATGTAAATGCAGCGGTGAATAGGAGTGAATGGACAGGATCAGGGCAGATTATGTTAAACTGCTTGTTAGTTTAAAGACACGCTCGAGTCAGTGCCGGGAGGATTAGCAGATGTGCCGCTGTGCCACTGAGGTGTTTCCCTAAAATGGACTTAATCCCCTGTCGCTTCCACCAAATAAAGGGATAAACGGCTGTATAAGAAAGACCAGGAAAAGGGATACCGCCGCTGTAGAAATCCCTGAGCACCATGCATAATAATAAATATAACACGTGTATATTTTAGGAATGTAAAGGCTGTGTAAATACAAGGAGCTGCTGTGTGGGGCCAAAAATGACTGTATGCTTCTGGTTGGTCAGGCAAAGAAAAAGTCAACAGGTAAGGGCTTATATAACAAAGTAAATAGTTTTTTTTTTTACTATGACTGCCCACTGTGAAACAATATTTGTCAGTATACATTAATAATTATTCCCATATTAAAAATTACCATGGATGATATTACTGGATCTTTTTAAACTGAAAACAGACCTTGCATTTCCAACCACAACAACACCAGAGCTTCCCTTACTGTTTTTATTTTATTAAAAATAAAAATTTAACCACTCAGCCACTGCAAAATATTATGACCTGAATCTGAAGTTCAGGAGCTTAGCCTTATAGCGGATATATTCTGCAAAATTAACTTTTCTGAGCTTTCTACCATGTTATAATGTTGTTCCCTCCAGGGCTGCACAAGTATATCACAAAATTATCGTTATCGCAATATCAGAAAACCCAATATCCGTATCGCAAGAATCTAAATATATCGCAATAACGCTGTGGTCTTCCATCTGAAGATTTACACTGAAGAATCATTTTCCACCAGAGCCTTAAAAGAACATGTGTTGTGACTAAATAAAAATGTTTAGATGATAATTTAATTAATTTAGTCACAGATTAGCCTTGTTTTATTGCTGGTTTAGTCTGTGTTAAGTTTTGATTTTGAGCTTACATTTTTGTGAAAGTTAGTGAATTTAACTTACTATGTTCGAAAAGCAGGCTCTATTCTCAAATATCGCAATAATATCGTTTATCGCAATTTTCAACATAGTTATCGAATATTGCATGTTTTCTCCATATCGTGCAGCCCTAGTTCCCTCATCAAAAACAGACCTGCAGTTGTGTTTTGTTTCATTCATGCCTATTTGAGTAATGCTGTATTCCCTGGTGCTGAGTTTCTGAGGCCTCAAAATGCTCAGTTCCACGAATCCCCACCCACTCCAGGAAGTACTGACCAAACAACAAGCCCTCTACATCCAGCCTGCTCTTATTCATTTATCCAAAAAAAAAAAGAAAAGTCCTACAGCTCTGTTTCCACTGATTCCTCACAGACTTTTTTCATTTTGTAGTAAAATGGCTCAGTTTCTTTGATTGTGTTCAAAATATCCCATTTATGCTGTCTCACTTGCTAAACCTAAATGGGACAACGGCACAATGCGCTCAATATACAGGCGCGATATTAACAGTGGAGCAAAAGAAGCTTGCGTTATTAGGAAGAGAGACTTGGAACCTCGTCTCCTAAGACATGTTTTTGCAGTGGGACGTTCCCATGTCTGCAGCAGAGTACAGTCGCAAAGTTTGCCGGTGCTGGTGACGTCTGCTGAACGGCTGTCGACAGGAGCCTGGCTTCTTGGAGCCGGCCTTTTCTTCCTAAACGCGACCCCCTTTTGAGGCGAGCTGCTGCTGACTCCACACTCCGCACCTGTTTACTGTCTACGGTTAAACGCTCACTTGTAGGTTTTCAACATTAAACATGCATACATCTTGAGAGAGCGAACTAAAATCTACAAGTTTTTAGATAAGAAAAATGACAGTTGTACAAATCTAAAGTAAAGTAAACTAAAGTAGCATTGTTTGGTTGATAAAGTACACTGACAAACAATAGGCCCTTTTCATGATGACGTCAGACAACTTCCGTTTTGAGATGATGGGATGTATCTTCATTTCCGGTGCTGCTGCTCGCCAGTAAGGAATTTACTCGGAGTCTTAAAAATTGGCCAAATATAAGGCTACATGATGTACAGAAACTCGAAAAGGGATATACATTTTTCATTGAGGGTTACTTATTTGATTATGAAGGTAAGTGTTTTGTCTTGTAGCTAAAGCTAGTAGTTGTTAATGCTGTAGCGTTAGCAATATGTCTAACGGGGTGTGCGATAAAACAATATTAGATTATGTTACGATCTAAATGAATGACATTCTGCTTGTCTGAAAGGCTCACTGCATAGTACTGCAATGAACTTCTAATTAGACCTGAAAAGTCTATTATTTTGTCACAGATTGATCACTACAGCAGAGTCAGTGTTCGAGCACAGAGCTTTACTAAATGAAAATATACTGTAGTACTATCCAGTGGTATTTCCTGATAAGCAGATTGTCAAATATTCAGATAAACTCAGATCATGACATGATCTAACACAGTTTTATAGCGCAGCTCTATAACTTAGCCATGTTGCTAACGCTAGCTAGCTACATAACAAAGCACTCACTTCATAATCCAAGTATCCTTCGTTGAAGAATTAATATCCTTTCGCAAGTTTTGAACATTTTGTGGGTAAATATTCATTTGAAAATCGCTGTATATTGTGTAAACTTGTAAACGGCAATTTTAAAAAAGTCTAGGTGAATTTCTTATGGGAGAAGCGCGGCACCGGAAATGAAGATGCATCCCATCGTCTCAAAACGGAAGTTGTCTGACGTCACGTGAAAAGGGTCTATTGTTGGTTATCATGGTTAAAGAAATGACCTTAGCTAGCAACAGGATCCCTCAAGATTTTTGAGTTTTGGTGCCAACTCAAAATCTCAAGTTTTATATTTTTTGTTCACCTAATTTGACGTTCATATGGCTAAAAGCTTTCAATTTTTGGTTTTACTCACTATCACTGTACAGCCAAATGTTGAGGGATCCTGTTGCCTTGAGTTCGCCGCAGTTCCAAAACTGTCCACTAGGTTACTCTGCAACACGTCATCACTACTAACATAACTTAATGGGTTTAACTAACTCAGTTTTTCATGCTGCTATAAAAAGCTACGCTGATGGCCCATTTCTTTCCCCACTTTCTCAGAAATCTATTTATCAAAGCTGCTCAGACAACTGTCTTTCTCCCCTGATCCCCCTTTTGTTTCGGGTGTCAGCGGCCCTCTCTCCCCTCCTCTGTGCGCTGACGGTCCGCACCATTCATCATCAGCCCAGCATGAGGGTGACACTGGGGAATAATGTAGTGGGAGATACAGAGTCAGGGGGCCATACATTCAGAATACCTTCAGTTTTCAATGGGTCAGTCCTTCAGCGCTTCTGAGTCTAACCTGCGCTTCGGGACGGCCCGCCTCACATTCTGAATGTGGCGCGCACACAGAGGCTCACAGCCAGTGGGGATTGGGGGCAAACGCTGTCGGTGTTTTTTAAAAAGGCTTCCCGCGGCTCGACATGCTTGAAATGACATTCTGGTTCACTGGAGGAAGGGAGCGGGGCAGGACAGAGCAGGGGGTGTGGAGAGAGGCGAGGAATCAGGGGCAGAGGGGCACTTTGTTAAGTTACAACTGAAAAATGCACAAAACATGACAGCGGGTTAGTTCGTAAGTGTCGGCACGCAGTAGTCTTTAACAGTGCAGTTATGTTCACTCATCAGAATAACGTAATAAGAATTAGGGCTGCACGATACGGAGAAAACATGCGATATTCGATAACTATGTTGAAAATTGCCATAACGATATTGCGATATTTGAAAATAGAGCCTGCTTTTCGGACATAGTAAGTTAAATTCACTACATTTCACAAAAATGTAAGTTCCTGTATTTACAAGTCAAAACAGCGACAAAATCAAAACTTAACACAGACTAAACCAGGAATAAAACAAGGCTAAGCTGTGACTAAATTAATTAAATTACCACTAAAACTGGACTTTTTAAACATTTTTATTTAGTCACAACACATGTTCTTTTAAGGCTCTAGTGGAAAATGATTCTTCAGTGTAAATCTCTGTCAGATGGAAGACCACAGCGTTATTGCGACATATTTAGATTCTTACGATACGGATTTTGCGTTTGCTGATATTACGATAAAGATAATTTTGCGATATAATGTGCAGCCCTACTAAGAATGATCTGTGAAAAAAGATATTGGCTTTATCGTCAAGTATTTTATTGTTCATGGCAAGTTTTGGCCAAACACATGCTTGCACTCAATATCCTGGCCGGCAAGACAAACTCTTAGAAGTTAGTCTGGTACCTCTTGGTTTTGAGTTTGGTTTCTGTGGCGGAACAATCACAGACGGAGAAACCAATCAGAGAAACGAAGGGACTGACCTGTTACGCCAGATTCACACTGAATGTGTTGCGTGTGCTGTACGTCTCTGGTACAGTTTTCTGATGATTCAGAACGAGTGCGTTGCGGTTGCGGTACTTCTCCGACCGGACCCAGCTGGGGACACAACGATTTCACGAGAGAGGAGCGAGTTTATGCTGGAAGTTATAAGTTCACGCAGTAATAACCATGTATGTAGAAGACTGCATGTAAAAAAGCCATGTTTCCCTGGGTAAGGATGCTACATATATAAATACTTTCTTTTTACTCAGGTTTAATGGTGTCCGATCTTGTTTGTGACCCATGTCCCAAGTTAAAGTTACACTGTGTAAGATTCCCGGTCTTGCGCCTCTAGAGGCCACAGGTGCCACTGCACTGTCGCAAAACGTAAACACTAGCTGGCCCCTCCTCCTTCTGAAACTGTGCGAGCGTGCGTTACGTCAAACTAACAATGGGACTAGAGAGTGCATTCATATTTACTGTATAAACTTTCTGTAACCACTTGTGTGGCCGCAGACTGGATCTTCTATAGAGTTAGCGCTAGCGTTAGCTTATCGCGAAATGGTCGCATTAAAACAACTAATAACTGTATGAAAAAGCACGTTCTAAAGAAAAAATAAAGAGGCTAATTTACCTGTCCAACAATAAAGAAGCAAAAACTTGATCCGATTTGCAGCCTTCTCTGTCTCTCATCTGACGCCAGCGAGCAAAAGTCTGTCCGATGTTGACTCTTGTCTGCGATCTGGTGCGGTCCCTTTCACATTTTCTTTTTCTTGCCTCATCCGACATTGTCTTCATCTTCTTGTGTCCTTCGGCCCTGACGAACTGGCGAAAATAACAACGCTAAAAGTAGCTTCCTGGTTATACCTGCGCCTCAGGTATAAGAGCTGAAGGGAATGCCGTAAAGCAAGTCGTTTCCTGTCACGTGACTTTTCCTGAACAGCGGAGCGCTCCCGGCCAAGTTGCGAGGGCGGTTTCTCAGTACAGAAGCCCCGCTCGGAGCAACAGATCGCGCCTCAGGCCTTATAATCGCTCAAAAAATCACAAAAACAAGTCAGTATGCCCCACATATTTAGGAGAAATGTTACACAGTGTAACTTTAAGACGTAATGTTTACATGTCGATTTGAGCAAGAGGCTACACGCGCCTTTTTATTTTGAAATTGACCGGATCCTCTTCACTGGTCCTGGGTCTGACTTCCTGTCTGCCTCGATCTGCTCTGTTCAACTTTATACCTGACAGAATCTGACAAAACACAAAACTCGATACATATTTCTGTCAGAGAGCCGGACACAGAGACGTACTACAACGCAGCCGGTGTGAACTTACGCATTGACTTGCATTGGTTCTATTTGTTGCAGACGGGACACGTAACGGATTCAGTGTGCTTTGGACTTAAGCAAAGCAAACACTGCTGATTTTCAAGATGGAGGAAAAAAAATCCACAGAGGACTGAACTTCAGCAGAACCAACAAGTGACGAAGGAAAGAACTAAACACTGTTAATCAGGTCAGAGAAGTTACAAAACTACCTTGATTAGCTTCTGCATTCACAAGACTCGCTGCAGATAAACGTCTGTGATAGGCCAGTTCCAAATCGACCGGAGAGAAATGCCTCCCTCTGAGTGAGGAACCAGGCTGCCCTGCTTTTGAAAAGAAGTTTTCTGCTTAAGGGCAGTTCCTTCTTTGCCACTGTCACCAAGAATTTATTGCACACATTATATCCCATACATTTTATTCACGCCATACCTTTTGCTGTTAGGATTTATTTGCATTTCAATCTTTTCAAGTGCACCAAGGCTCACCAAGACCTCAGTTTTTTAGGCGAACAGCTTTTTGCATCCATTCAGACACGTACAGTATGTCGTATTCTTATCTTCAACCTGAGAAAAGCACTGATTGAATTATGAGACACTGGCTGCTGGCTTAAAAGGCCCAATCTCTATTTATTTCTTTTTTCCCAAAAGGATTGAGAGGAACAGGTGGGGGGCAGGGGCAGAGGAGCGGGCCAGGACTGTTTACTTATCAAGTGATTTTTCTCTCATTGAAGAGCGAGGGGACCAGGGGCCGCCTATTGTCCCTCGCTAATGAACAACATGAATGAGTGTGAACAGGAATGCTAGAGATCGTCAGAGCAGTCCAGTCCATTTAGAGGAGACTAAAACATCTCACCACATCTTTGTAGAACGTAGAGATGTGTGTGTTTGTGTGTGTTTGTGTGTGTGTGTTTGTGTGCAGGGCATGGCGCTAAAAGCAAAGTGCTGTGAGCCGGCAGTAAGCGCCTTAAAGCCAGGAGGAGAGTCTGAGGAGGAAACGCTCTATTAGATTGTCTCAGACCATTTATTTATTAGCGGGCTCCTGGCAGTGATGTCATCTTTAACAGCTCCTTCGCAAAAAAAATGTGTCTCAGAACCAGCTTTGCTTTGTTACGGCGGGCATTATGAATACAGTGGGTTGGATTTGTTAAATTTGACTTTACTTTACATGCACAAATAGACATAGAACCCTTTCAGGAGCCATGTAGTCAAAGAAGCTGGGCACACATCTCGTTGAGTAGTGTTTTTTTATGTTGGAGCAAAGCTAAAAACAATTAATTAGGGAAAATTATTGGTTGTTGTGCACATTGTCAGAGGTGGACAGTAACTAGGTAAATTTACTTGCGTTACTGTACTTACTGTGCAGTTTTTGAGGAAACATTACTTTTACTCCACTACATTTGAAAGATAAAAATACCGTATTTTCTGGACTATACGTCTCTCCGGAGTATAAGTGGCACCAGCCAAAAAATGCATAATGAAGAAGAAAAAAATGTATATAAGTCGCACTGGACTATAAGTTGCATTTTTTGGGGGAAATTTATTTTTCAAAATCTGACACCAAGAACAGACATTTCATCTTGAAAGGCAGGTTATAGTAATAATAGAATAGAGAACAACAGGCTGAATAGGTGTGCGCTATGCTAACGTAACACACTGATGGTTATTCAGCTACATGAAGCATAAACAACGAACTGAATAGGTGTCTCGTATGTTAACGTAATATATTAACAGTTATTCACATAACTATAGCATAAAGAACATAATATAACAAGTTCACCAAACTCACCATCTCACTCCTAATCACTAAATCCTTTAAATTCTTCATCCTCGGTGTCGCTTCTGAACAACTCCGCCAACTCCGGAGGTAGACGAAGCGCCGCTTCCTCCTCTGCGTGGCTGTCGTCAGACTCAGCATCAGTTCCATTTCCAATTATTCCGCTCTTTCTCAGTTGTCTTTATAGCCTAAGTTGTTAGTGGTAATGTTTCCATTTTAAATTGTCAGTGGTACAGGTGCAGCAGATGCTGGTACACAAGCCTAGAGCGCCCTCTAACCAACACCTGAAATATTTTAATATATAAGTCACACCTGAGTATACGTCGCACCCCTAGCCTGACTATGAAAAAAAGCGCGACTTATAGTCCGGAAAATACGGTAGTTACTTTTTACTCCACTACATTTTTATAAAGACAGAAGTAAATTCTGCAGAGAAATTGTGGTAAAAAAGAAAGACGTGTCCATGTAGTTTCTGGTTTGGGTGTGGTTTGTTCCAGTAACACACTCTGAAGATCATCAGTTACTAATTTTCATTGATTGATTAGGTTCAGGACTGGTTTACTTCGACCTTCAGTTTTAGTTTGAATAATCCTGATTTTAACATGGTTTCATCTCAGTTTAGACTTGGGTTAGACCTGCTTTAGTCCTAGTTTTCCTGGTTTAGGCTTTAGTCCCTGGTTGTTCCATTCATGGATTTACACTAAATACAGTTTCCTCTGTTTCTCATTTACTGATTCTGTACAAACATATTTTATTTTTTTTCTAAGCTGGAGACTAGGATTAGACTAAAATAAAATTAGTTTGACATCTCATCTTTAAAGGGAAGGATTAAGAAGGTATTAAAATGTGTTTTATTGATATTTTACCCAATTATTCTTGACTGCACTCATTTAAAATCCAATGTGGAAAGACATCTTTTTTCACTTAAGTATTTTTGAAAGCACATACTTCAGTACTTTAACTTAAGTAATAATTTGACTGAGCAACTTTTACTTGTATTGGAGTAATATGTAACCAGTAGGATCTGTACTTTTACTCAGCTTTGAAATAATAGCACACAGATCTGGTGTAATGCTGCATTTAAGGTAGATTGTAAACTCAGAAACCATGCCTTTAAAAAAAAAAAAGTAAAGTCTGTTCACAAAATCAGCACAGAAACCAAAGAGGGATGCCCAAAATAACAACAAAATAACTTACAATCAGAAAAAAAGTATTATTCTTTTGTTAAATTGAGTATATTTAGTTTTTATTATGATCAATAATACTTTTTCTGAACAATGGATTATAAGTTGGCTGTAAGATGAGTTAAAAAAATGATAGAGAGTAAAACTTAAAATTGAAAGTTTTTAGATATATCGCATAACTAAAAAAAAAAATTTGTTGTTGAAAATTTCAGATTTTGAGTTCAAAATTAAAAAATCTTGAGGGATCCTGTTGCCTTGAGGTTTTGCAACATTTTTTTTTACAATGTAGAATAATAGATATATAACAGGGCAATTAACCCCGGTTCAAGCATTACATCATTACTGTTGCGAGATAGGGTTGATATCTTGACTTGGTTTGCGCTCTCTTATATTTAGTTTCTGATTCGGTCGCTTGTATGAAGTTTGTAGAGGATTCCAAAAGAAAAGTGGCTTTGGTCGGTGAGTAATCTGCCTCTGAGTCCTGCTGGTCCCGCTGCTTGTTTTTAATATCCTCCTCCTCCTCCTCCTCCTCCTCCTCCTCCGCCTCCTCCTCCGCCTCCTTCTCTCGCTCCTGTCCCGCTCGCTGCCCCCTCCGCTCTGCTCCCCGTGTGGGCCAGCCCCCTAAAGTAACACCCCCTTCTCTCTCTCTCTCCTTCTCTCTGTCCCAGCTGGACTGTGCTGCTACTGTCAGACCGCATCGAAGCCTCGGAGCGGAGTGGACTTTCTGTAGCGGGACCCTGCATGTTTGGGTTTTTTTTTTTTTTTTTTTTAACTCCTGCCTGTTAAAACATCACCGGGAGTTTGCGAGAGACTGCTGTCCCGTGGAGTGTATAGGAGTGAAGACGAAGGACGGGACAGGAGGAGGACAGAGGAGAGCGGGGACAGGAGAAGGAGGAGGAGGAGGAGGAGGACCATGCCGGGACGGAGGGGTCTGAGCCCTCTGCTGCTGCTCGGACTGTTCTCTCTGCACGGACGAACACATGGTGAGTGTCGAACCGCGGACTGTCGCAGGAGTCCCGGACCTGGGGGATATAGCGGGGCAGTTTTTAGGATCATGTGAAAGACACGGGGCAATTAGGAGAGGAGTGCAAAAGTCTGGGACAGTGGTTCTTAAACTGATCGGATCAAGGGCCACCTCAGATTCAGCTCTTCAGTGAACTAAAATGAGCATTACTAAATAAGGACAAAATAGGGACTAAACCAGGTCTGAACCAGGACTAAAACTGGACTAAACCAGGTCTAGGACAGGACTAAAGCAGGACAGAAACGGAATTAATCTAGGACTAAGCCAGGTCGAAAGCAGGTCTCAAAAAGGTCTAGGATAGGACTAAACCAGGACTTAACCAAGGATAAAACCAAGACTAAACCAAGGCTAAACCAGGTCTAGAGCAGAACTAAACCTGGTCTAGGACAGGACTAAACCAGGACATAAACAAGAGTCAATCTAGGTCTAAACCAAGATTTAACCAGGTCTAGGGCAGGACAAAAACAAGTTTAAAACAGAACTAAAACAGGTCTAAGATGAGACTAAACCAAGACTAAATCAGGTCTCAGGCAGGAACAAATCAGGTCTAAGACAGGACTAAACGAAGACTAAATCAGGTCTAAGACAGGACTAAACCAGGTCTAAGACAGGACTAAACGAAGACTAAATCAGGTCTAAGAAAGGACTAAACCAAGGCTAAATCAGGTCTAAGACAGGAATAAACCAGGTCTAAGACAGGACTATACCAAGGCTAAATCAGGTCTAAGACAGGACTAAACCAGGTCTAAGACAGGACTAAACCAGGTCTAAGACAGAACTAAACCAGGTCTAGGACAGGACTAAACGAAGACTAAATCAGGTCTAAAACAGGACTAAACCAAGGCTAAATCAGGTCTAAGACAGGACTAAACCAAGGCTAAATCAGGTCTAAGACAGGAATAAACCAGGTCTAAGACAGAACTAAACCAGGTCTAAAACGGCACTAAATCAGGTTTAAACCAGGACTAAACCAAACTTTAACCAGGTCTAGGACAGGACAAAACCAAGTTTAAGACAGAACTAAAACAGGTCTAAGATGAGACTAAACCAAGACTAAATCAGGTCTCAGGCAGGAACAAACCAGGTCTAAGACAGGACTAAACCAGGTCTAGGACAGGACTAAACCAGGACTGAACTGTACCTAAACCAGGATTAAGCAGTGGTATACATCCCAATCGGAGCAGAACAAAAGCAGAAATAAATCAGAACAGACTCCCAAGTGCCACCAGTGGTACCCGCACCACAGTTTGAGAACCTCTGGTCTATGAAGGTTTGGGATTTGCAACTGTCCCCAGTTTGCCAAAAGTCAGTTCTTGAGTTAAATCTTGTTTTTTTTTATTTTATTTTATCCCCATTCTGTAATGTTTCTGGTACTTGGCCCAGGTTACTGTAGTTATCAGCTATTGCTTATTTTTACTGAAGAAGTGGCACTCGAGGTTATGTTTTCACCTTTTAAGTTATGTTTTAAATCTTTTATTCAGGCTTTGGTTCGCATTATATTACTTTTTGGAACTGCGCAGTATGAATCTCTGTTGTTAAAGTGATTAAACGTATTATTTTGGCATTATAAAAATTTGAGAAAGCATTTGTGGTTGATCTAAGTGTGAAGTTAAATTGTTGTAATGTCTTAAATTGTCTTAAATCCTAACTAGTGTTCAATTATTGTGTTAAAGATAGAGTAGAAAATATATGTTTGAGTGTAATTTTGTTCTGTTTGAAGAAGCAAAAACATACATTTGTTGAAACTGGACAAGGCATTTTAACAAGTAGTTTAAGGTCAGTGTGTTGTATTTTCTTTTTTCTTTCTTTGACACAATTTAAAAAAAAAAAAACAATACATTTACATTAAAGCAGGCAAGCTGTTAAAAAACTGAAGTAACATTATTTTTTTATATGTACATTACATTACATTACATTATAAGTATTATTATTTTATTTTTTTCCAGCATTGATTTTTTTTTTAATCATGCTATGTCAAAAAGTGGTGATTGGATTTAGACGATTTTTTTTTAGGAAAAGTCAGCAATGGGGCAGTAATTTTTGGCGTTGATCAGGAATCAGGAACACCATCCCAAATAATGAAGGGCATAATGGCTTTGTGGCTCAATGGACAGAGCATTTACCCCGTGAGTAAGAAGATCCTTGGTTTTTTGGTGCTGTATCCAAATTTTCTAATTTTTCTGTGTTTGTGTACCCCCAGGACCTGATTTTGTCCTGGTTTAGACCTGGCTTAGTCCTGGTTCAGTCTAAGTTTAGTCCTGGTTTTAGTTATGGTTTAGTCCTGGTATAATCTTAGTTATATCCTGGTTTAGACCTAGTTTAATTCTGGTTTAAACCTGCTTTGTTCCTGGTCTTTTTCAGGTTTATTTCTGGTTTTAGACTTGATTTAGTTTTTTTTAGTGCCGCATCCCTCGCTATAGTCCTGGGTTAGTCCTGATTTAGATTTATTAGGTCTTTATTCTTAATCCAAATATAAAAATGTCCTATAAATGATCATAAAACTCCACGTACCCCCTGTAATGTGCTTGCCTCTAGGGGTCCTTGTACCCCTGGTTGGGAAACACTGATCTACTGCACTTTAAACCCAGGAGTAAAAAAAGAAACTCACATTCTAATTTTGCCTTTATATGGCATAATTTATAGTATTTTTGGTGTTAAAGAGACTTACACCCCTCTGTCTCTGTGCCTTTAAGAGTCTGATATTGTCCTGGAACATGTTGTTGTCAGTGCTGGGACGGTCTGTGTGTCTGTGTGTGACCATGTTTGGTATCTGCGGTGGCATTGGCAAACGGCAGGTCGGTTTGACACGTTTGTTATGTTTAGAGCAGTAACGTGTGTTGTACGTGCCCCCCACACACTCAGGCTTCTGTTGGTCCGTCTCTGTATTTACGGCACACCGGCTCTATACATCATCCCGACTGGAGCGCTGTACCGTTTGGTGTTAAAACCAACTCAGAGGTGACGTTTGTTCCTCTGTATTCTGTCATAATAAGGCATTTCCAGGGGCATTTTCAGTTCCTTAGTGCACAAATGTCATATCATGTGATGGGAAGTGTTTCTACCTAATATAAACACTAAATATAAACATTGAAATTTAACCCCCGCTACTTCGCCCTCCTTGTCTGTATGAATGTTAGTGTCACTTTGTGTTTGGTGATGGTTGAAGAAGCCGTAAGTGCAGAATGGCAGCCACATCTCAGTCTGGCTGCAGATTCATTATCAAAAATTTTCACTGTCACAAAAGTTAGCATGTAGGATTAGCCCATATAGCGTGTTAGCTTAAAATGCCACCTCGTCCATCCTCTTAAAACATTTTAAACAAGAAGGTCATCCAGAAAAGAAGATGTTTTACCTTTTCTCCAAGCGGCTCAATCATAATGTTTTCTAAAACCAAACCATGTCCAGGTGGCGTTCATTGTTGAAACTTTTTTACTGATTTTACCAGTACACAGCCATCCCATCAGGGGCATCAGATAAAGGGTACAGTTCACCCAGGGCCCACTGCAGAGAGGGGCCCTTAAAAAGCCTAGGATATATGTGAGAGATATTGCTAAAGCAAGCAAGGGGGGCCCACTGAGATGGTTTATACAAAGGGCTCAGAAATTTGTGCTACACCCCTGCATCCCATTAAAAAGACCTTACACTGGCTGTCTCTGGTCTCCTCCGCCTCAGCTCCTTGGTAATATTTAGCTTTAGTGTCACTCTTTAACATTAAAGATTATCGTCAAAGCAACTATAGACCTCTAAGTAATGTAAAGTCTGGTAAGAATAATCTCTGAAGAGTGTGCGGTAAAGGTGACTGATGGTCTGTCCCGTTCCCGTGGCTTTATTTAAAGTCCCGGGGTGATTCCACAGCGGCAGGAGCCCTGAAGGCTAATCCTGCCTCTCCTGCCTGACCTTTGTGTCCGTCCCGCTCATTCATCTTCCGTCATTGTCACCAGCTGAGAGGGCCCTCCAGCAGAGCGCATGCCGGCCCTCTGCTCCCTCCGATTTACTCTCGCCCTCGCTCTCGCGGCTTGCTTATTTGAGACTTTGGCGGTGATTTGTGTCTTCACTGTATGAGACACGAGCAGCGGACATAAATCGGCCTGAAGGTTTGAGATTCAGAGTAACACTTGGCTTGTTCTGGTTTAGCTGCTGAAGAAGAAGAAGAAGAAGAATGTATAAATGAAAGATGACATGAAGCTGGACACAGAACAAGTTTGTATTCAGCTTAGGGCTAGACATTCATATTATATTTGAGAAAAACTATATCTATGTTCTGTTAAAAGCACAACATCATAAAAAAACTAATCAAAAAAAAAAACAAAAAAAAAAAAACTGGTCTAAAACCAGAGCCAAACCAGAAATAAACCTGAACAAGACCAGGAACAATCCAGGTTTAAACCAGAACTAAGACTAAATCAGGGCTAAACCCGAACTAAACCAGCAACGAACCAGGTTTAAACCAGAAATAAACTAGGTCTAAACCAAATCTAAACGAGGTCAAATCAGGACTAAACTAAGATTAAACCAGGACTAAACCATGCCTAAAACCAGAACAAAACTAAGACTAAACCAGGACTAAGCCAGTTCAAAACCAGGACTAAATCAACAACTACCCAGGTTTAAACCAGAACTAAACTAGGTCCCCATTTGTCCTCCACCATAGCTCCTTGGTAATATTTAGCTCCTCTTTAGCGTCACTCCTCGGGGGCGTATAGCATCAGGCAGTAGAGCCAGTGCAACTGCTCAAGGGCCCAGAAGGTTCAGGGGCCCCATGAGAGTGGCCCTTGTCCATGTCGTTTAAAGTATTTACTGTAGATCCAATGGAATTTTGTCAACTCTTTACAAAATTTGACACATAATTAAATATATAAATATAATAATAATAATAATAATAATAATAATAATAATAATACATAAAAATAAAATATAAATAAAATATAAAAATAAAAATACAGTGAAACCCGAAATTATTCATACCCCTAGCAAATTCTGACTTAAAGTTACTTTTATTCAACCGGAATTTTTTTGACCAGAAATGACACAGGCTTCTCCCAAAAGATAATAAGACGATGTACAAGAGGTATTGTGAAAAAAAAAAAAAAAAAATTCTCCCTTTTTTTTTTTTTTTCCCTTTGGTCAAAAAAAAAAAAAAAAAAAAACAAAAAAAAAAAACTTGCTGGTTGAATAAAAGTAATTTTAAGTCAGAATTTGCCAGGGGTATGAATAATTTTGGGCTTCATTGTATATATAAAAATGCTTATACAATATTTTTAAATAATCCAACAAAGCTATTACTTTACTTTATAGATTTTCTACATAATACTTGGACGCTTAATGCAGAACATAGAAGTCTCCACTTAAAGAATAAGACTCTGAGACCTCATCTGAGCAAGGGACTGAATTTTTTTAACCAATCACACGCTCAGAACGAAGGGGTATGGTCCCATTTGGATCAGGGACGCCTTCATTGGTTGAGTCCAAGTTTGTGCATGTTTTTATAAACTGGAGTAATGGCAGCGGCCAACTGGAAAGATACCGAGTCTAGCGATGGTTACCACTGCTCACACCACAAAACAGCAGGAAAAAAGAAAAACAGAGACAGAAGAAAGAGAAATATTAAATGTAATAAAATGAGAATATATAAAGGAGACTCAAACTCAAACTTTCACAATATTTTAATAGTGGGCCTTTAAACAAATATATTGTGTTTTTATTTATATTTCTAAACCAATCTGGGTCAGAACAGCATTTCATGTTTACAACCTTTAAAAACATTACCTCATTTGAAGTAAACATTGTCATTAAGTCCTCTACTAGTGGCATAAAGAGACCAGCAGAGGGCGGCAGAGTGCAGCAGTCTTTTGAGCATGTAATCAAAGAAAAAGAGCACTTCACTTAAACTTTTTGTCTGATGCCATTTTAACAGCATTTTTTGGATAAATGAACGAGAGCAGACTGGATGTAGAGGGCTTGTTGATTGGTCAGTGCAGAGGGTAGTGAAACCGAGCGTTCTGAGGCCTCAAAAACTCAGCGCCAGAGACTACAGGGTTACACAAACATGCGCTAACGAAGCACAACACAACTCCGGGTATGTTTTTTGACGAGGGAACAACATTATAACATGGTAGAAAGCTCAGAAAAGTCGATTTTGCAAAAAAAGTTTACTCCTATTCCATGCAAAAGTTTACTGTATCATTTAAATTTACCATTAGCGTTCGTGTAAACATGAGAAAGTGGTCTGATATGAGTGTGTTTGCGGTCTGGATGAGTTGTGGCTGTTATAAATGTGGTATGTTCCAAACAGCGGAGCGGTATTGGAACACCCTGAGGCCAGCGGCTGACAGTTCAGATGATTGACTGTCTGGCATTTGATGGAGCGCTGACTCAACGGGCAAACATTTGTTTAGCGCGGAGTAGGACGGGGCAGGTGGAGGCGCCTCTTATTAATAGTAATGTGTTTCTTCTCATAGACGTCGATGAAGTGACGAATGAATTATGAGAAACGTTTTACATTTGACATGATTTGGACGGATCACAAAGCAGACATGGCACGAGAGGAGTCAGTCAGCAGTTCTAGGCTTGCATGGAAATAAAACTCCATCCAAAATACCTAAATGGAATAATTACAATCGTAGACAGGCTTGAGTTTCTGGCGAATGATAATGGGGAGATCACAAAACAGATGGCAGATCAAGCCAGGTGCATGCTTTTTCTAATAATTTTAATTAACTTTAGATATAACGTTATTATTATTATTATGATTTTATTTTTTTAACTGAACAAGCTGACCAGTCCTTAGTCTTCTGTCATTATCACAGTTCTCCATAAACAGTGCTATCCTAGTCCTGGTTTAGTCCTGGTGTGTTCACATTTGCCGTGTTTGGTTCGCTTCAGTCGAACTCAGGTGCACTTCCTGGGACAGTCCGGCCGATATCACTGCTCTAAACTTAACACTTCATTAAATATTAATTAAAGTGTGCCGTATGATATTATTGAGATATATTCAGCTGAAGAGGCGGACTTTTGACCAATACATGAGCATGATTTCTTCTTCCCAATTTTCTCTCAGTAAATACTGGCACACTGCCTCCTACAGGCGAGGTTTGTTACTGCTCCCTCAGTCAGTTCAGTTCATTTGACAGAGCTCAATGTGAACTCGAACCAGACCAATGACATCATCAACATAGATGCAGACTTTTGTCCTGGAGCGCACCGAGTCCTGCGGACCAGCGAGTGTGAGCACACCCTTAGTTTAGTCCTGGTTTAAACTTGATGTAGTCCTGGTTTAGTTCTGGTTTAGTCTTAGTTTAGTCCTGGTTTGAAATGGTTTAGACCTAGTTTAGTTCTGGTTTATTCCTGGCTTAGTTCTGGTTTAGACATAGTTTAGTTCTGGTTTATTCCTGGCTTAGTTCTGGTTTAGACCTAGTTTAGTTCTGGTTTATTCCTGGCTTAGTTCTGGTTTAGACCTAGTTTAGTTCTGGTTTAGTCCTGATTTATTCCTGGCTTAGTTCTGGTTTAGACCTAGTTTAGTTCTGGTTTATTCCTAGCTTAGTTCTGGTTTAGACCTAGTTTAGTTCTGGTTTAGTCCTGATTTATTCCTGGCTTAGTTCTGGTTTAGACCTAGTTTAGTTTTGGTTTAGTCCTGATTTATTCCTGGCTTAGTTCTGGTTTAGACCTAGTTTAGTTCTGGTTTAATCCTGATTTATTCCTGGCTTAGTTCTGGTTTAGACCTAGTTTAGTTCTGGTTTAGTCTTGATTTATTCCTGGCTTAGTTCTGGTTTAGACCTAGTTTAGTTCTGGTTTAATCCTGATTTATTCCTGGCTTAGTTCTGGTTTAGACCTAGTTTAGTTCTGGTTTATTCCTGGCTTAGTTCTGGTTTAGACCTAGTTTAGTTCTGGTTTAGTCCTGATTTATTCCTGGCTTAGTTCTGGTTTAGACCTAGTTTAGTTCTGGTTTAGTCCTGATTTATTCCTGGCTTAGTTCTGGTTTAGACCTAGTTTAGTTCTGGTTTAGTCCTGATTTATTCCTGGCTTAGTTCTGGTTTAGACCTAGTTTAGTTCTGGTTTAATCCTGATTTATTCCTGGCTTAGTTCTGGTTTAGACCTAGTTTAGTTCTGGTTTAATCCTGATTTATTCCTGGCTTAGTTCTGGTTTAGACCTAGTTTAGTTCTGGTTTATTCCTGGCTTAGTTCTGGTTTAGACCTAGTTTAGTTCTGGTTTAGTCCTGATTTATTCCTGGCTTAGTTCTGGTTTAGACCTAGTTTAGTTCTGGTTTAGTCCTGATTTATTCCTGGCTTAGTTCTGGTTTAGACCTAGTTTAGTTCTGGTTTATTCCTGGCTTAGTTCTGGTTTAGACCTAGTTTAGTTCTGGTTTAGTCCTGATTTATTCCTGGCTTAGTTCTGGTTTAGACCTAGTTTAGTTCTGGTTTAGTTCTGGTTTATTCCTGGCTTAGTTCTGGTTTAGACCTAGTTTAGTTCTGGTTTAGTCCTGATTTATTCCTGGCTTAGTTCTGGTTTAGACCTAGTTTAGTTCTGGTTTAATCCTGATTTATTCCTGGCTTAGTTCTGGTTTAGACCTAGTTTAGTTCTGGTTTATTCCTGGCTTAGTTCTGGTTTAGACCTAGTTTAGTTCTGGTTTAGTCCTGATTTATTCCTGGCTTAGTTCTGGTTTAGACCTAGTTTAGTTCTGGTTTAGTCCTGATTTATTCCTGGCTTAGTTCTGGTTTAGACCTAGTTTAGTTCTGGTATAATCCTGATTTATTCCTGGCTTAGTTCTGGTTTAGACCTAGTTTAGTTCTGGTTTAATCCTGATTTATTCCTGGCTTAGTTCTGGTTTAGACCTAGTTTAGTTCTGGTTTATTCCTGGCTTAGTTCTGGTTTAGACCTAGTTTAGTTCTGGTTTAGTCCTGATTTATTCCTGGCTTAGTTCTGGTTTAGACCTAGTTTAGTTCTGGTTTAGTCCTGATTTATTCCTGGCTTAGTTCTGGTTTAGACCTAGTTTAGTTCTGGTTTAGTCCTGATTTATTCCTGGCTTAGTTCTGGTTTAGACCTAGTTTAGTTCTGGTTTAGTCCTGATTTATTCCTGGCTTAGTTCTGGTTTAGACCTAGTTTAGTTCTGGTTTAGTCCTGATTTATTCCTGGCTTAGTTCTGGTTTAGACCTAGTTTAGTTCTGGTTTATTCCTGGCTTAGTTCTGGTTTAGACCTAGTTTAGTTCTGGTTTAGTCCTGATTTATTCCTGGCTTAGTTCTGGTTTAGACCTAGTTTAGTTTTGGTTTAGTCCTGATTTATTCCTGGCTTAGTTCTGGTTTAGACCTAGTTTAGTTCTGGTTTAATCCTGATTTATTCCTGGCTTAGTTCTGGTTTAGACCTAGTTTAGTTCTGGTTTATTCCTGGCTTAGTTCTGGTTTAGACCTAGTTTAGTTCTGGTTTAGTCCTGATTTATTCCTGGCTTAGTTCTGGTTTAGACCTAGTTTAGTTCTGGTTTAGTCCTGATTTATTCCTGGCTTAGTTCTGGTTTAGACCTAGTTTAGTTCTGGTTTAGTCCTGATTTATTCCTGGCTTAGTTCTGGTTTAGACCTAGTTTAGTTCTGGTATAATCCTGATTTATTCCTGGCTTAGTTCTGGTTTAGACCTAGTTTAGTTCTGGTTTAATTATGATTTATTCCTGGCTTAGTTCTGGTTTAGACCTAGTTTAGTTCTGGTTTATTCCTGGCTTAGTTCTGGTTTAGACCTAGTTTAGTTCTGGTTTAGTCCTGATTTATTCCTGGCTTAGTTCTGGTTTAGACCTAGTTTAGTTCTGGTTTAGTCACTGTTTTGTTTTTCTTCAATATTAATTAACAATTAACCCCTGTTGTATCCCTTAGCATAGTCCTGGGTTACTCCAGATTTAGGTTAATTTTCAGAATTTTTTCTTTGACAGCCAAATATAAACACCTCCACGTGCCACCTGCAACATGCTCGCGTACCCCTAGGGGTCCCCATACCCCTGGTTGGGAAACAGTTCTCCAAGTCATCCTAGAACCACAGGACTAGACTAAACGCATGCAGAGACCTATGAGCTTTAGGTTACTCTAGCTCTAGACAGTCCCACTCTCAGTCTGTAGCGCGCCAAGGCCACTGTCTGCAGCAGATGTTTAGTTGACTTAAAGAGCGCGCGGGGGAACGTGCACGGGACGGCCTGCTCTGTAAATCACACACGGGACAGACTGTGTGACCTTCCACCTACGCCAGGCCCTTCCATGTGAGTTCTGGGAAGCCGGCGTGATAGCTTACATTTCATTGTCCTTGGTGGAAATAAGCACCGCTGTATCGGTTTTCAGACTCCGAGCTCTGCCAGCTGCTCGGCTTTTTTGTCACCGGCCGCTAATGAGACGCAGTTTTTACACAGTCCGACTCTTTTGACATAATCTACAAGAATTGCCAGCGTTTATAGGCACACGTTACAGAAGTTTTAAGCGTGCTATTCTTGCCAAAATCCGTGTCAGATGCCCTTCTTCTCTTCTCTGAGTCACTCAACACCTGCTCTGTGACTTCAGGTTTCACCGAGTTGATGTTTTCTTCACACAAGGACAGCTTTTATCCAAACTGAGCGTGAAACAGAACAAGAGTGTGCTGCTGATCAAGTCTGACCTCGTGATGGAGCTGAAGTCAGCGGCAGAAGAAGCAATAGAACACTATACTAAAGATAAAGTACTTTACTTCACAAAGTTACTATAAAATAATAGTCCTCAAGTAGAACAAATTAATGTAAAACTTACTTACAGCAATAATTACTACAAATTCAAAGTTTATTATCATGTGCACGTATGACAATAACAACACACATTCCCCTGTACAAAGAAATTATTTCTGCTGAAGGTGCTGCTGCTACAAAGTGGTACTACAAGTACTTCAACTACTACAACAAATCTACTTCCACTGTTATGTACTACTAACGCTACTACTACTCAGTGGTGCAAGAAGTACTCCATTTCTTTACTTAAGTAAAAGTACAGATAAAGGAGCAAATATTTACTCAAGCAAAAGTAAAAGTATCATCTTAAAATTTCTACTTAAGTAAAAGTATAAAAGTACTTACTTTTAAATGTTCTTGCAAGTAAAAAAGTATTTTGACTCGACAGCTCATGAATGTGTTAAATGTGAGGGATTTTGCTGATTCCAGATGAAATGAACAAACTGGTGCAGTAAAAGAGACTGAATCTGTCGCTGAGCTCTTCTGTCTTTATTATTCTGATGTTTCTAAAGCAGTACTACTTTACTGCATCTGTTATATTTAAGTACTGTGTGTTTACAATGAGGCCACGACAAAAACACATGATTTTAAACCAAAACTCTAAATACTTTGACCTTTAAACCAACTCAGAAATACAGTGGAGTAAAAAGTACAGATACTTGCACTAAAATGTAGAGAAATAAAAGTAAAAGTACCCCTTGTAAATTTTACTCAAGTAAAGTACAGATACATGAAAACTGTACTTAAGAAAAGTAACTAAGTACTTTTTCTTCATTACATTCCACTACTACCACTACTACTACTACCTTTACTACTACTATTTTGTTGTGTGTGCTGTCCACCTTGACACACAACCTACACACACAAATTATCTTATTTATGTAGAGAAAATATATTTGAGTTTTTTGTTGTTGTTTTTTTCTTTTTGTTGCTCTTTAAAAATATTTCACCCCCCTTTTTTTGTTTGGGGTCGCCACCGCAATCACAGTGATTTAGTCTGGGTCTAGGAAATCCACTTCTGTTTTTATCAAAAGACTCTCAAGTGTCTTTACGTTCAGTCTAACCTTCGTAGAACTAACCTTTCAGCATCCATCCGCTATCTAATGACTCTGTTCAGTGTTTTAACACAACTGTAATAACTTTATATCAGGTTCTACTGTAAGTGCACACAGGAAGCAGGTCCAACTCATGAATCACTGAAGCAGTGGCACTCAGTCATCTGTACATGTTTAAGTAATTAGTTTCTCATATACAAAAGACTGTCACTATAGTGTTCACTGAGGGTCTTATTTAGAGCCCGACTGATATGTTGGCCGGCCGATAATATTGGCCGATATAGCCCATTAGAAAATTATGGGTTATCGGCCAATATTCGCTGATATAAACGATACTATTTTTACTGCGTGCTGGAATAAGACCTGTTTACTTGCAAATGATGGCCTTCTGCTATTTGTCCAGCAGAGGGCGCTGGCGCCAACTCAGAGTGTTTCCCAGCAGTTGGGCTCTTACTCTGCAGATAATAGGAAACAGCCCAAATCGCCTTCTCATGGCCTGAAAAGCTCAAAATGGCAATAAAAATATTTTGTTCATTTCTTTGCCATAAAACCTCATAGAACAAAAATTCAAATAGCATTTTGTAGTTCTCCCCATGCTCTACTTGCATGGCAAGTTTAAATGAAGTTAAACAAGTTAAGTTAAACAAATTTAGATAAAGCTAAATAAAATAAATAAATATAATACATAAAATACATAATAATACTCCCCACACCAATGCTCACTACAACCTACATAACAATCAGCATAAAGAACAATAAGCAGCTTTCTACAATATTTTAAAAATATGTTTAGTCTAATAAAGTGGCCTGGGTTGTACACGCCATATTCATGTAAACAAGAGCAGAAAGAAAAATGCTTTGAAATACTTTTTTCTAATGTATTTCATCGGCCAATGTATTGGATATGTTTTTTTTTTTTTTTTTTTTTGTTACTTAATATTGGTATCGGCTTCAAAAAAATCCATAACGGTCGGGCTCTAGTCTTATTTACCACTTTATTTTTTGCAAAAGGTGCCGCCATCCACCAAAACTAGGCAGTTTTATGCAGTGATTACCAATTTTAATAAAGAAAAATGAAAAATGAAAAATGACCTGCTAAATTGCAACTAAAGGTTTAAAATAGAAGTTAGACGTGGAGTGGAGCAGCCTTACTTACTGTCAAAAAGTAGTCTGGGAAATCAAAATTATTGGTCTGCATCAGAAAGGTAGAAGATATGAACTTAAAAGTCAAGGACAAAAACTAAAGAGAACAAAAAAAAAAGGAAAAAAGTGCAGAGAATGTTAGTGTTTAGTCAGAGATGAAGCATTAGGTGACTCACTGCAGCAGAGTGCTACAGTGTTGTGTGCTTCCTGTCAGGATGTGTGCTGCAAACAGATCCTTCATTAGAACCACTCTGATGTGCGTCGTTAAACCTGAGACACAGGTGTAGCTCTAAACAAACGCCAGTGTCCTCAGGTAAACCCTCAGAGGACGGAGCGTTCCCTCGAAACCCCAGTGACTGAATATTCTTAAAGGGAACATATGGGTTTTTTTTTAGGCTTTTTGAAATAGTTCTGGACACATTTGCATTAGTGTTTCATGTTTTATAACTTACAGGGTTTGTACAGTCATGGAAAACCTGGAAAAGTCATGGGCTTTTAAAATGCAATTTCCAGGTCCTGGAAAAATGTTGGAATTTTTACATTTTGGTGTAAAGCTTTTGAAAAGTTTTGGAAATTTAAACAGTTTGAGTAACATTGGGCCACTCCTGGTTCAACCTGCCCTGCTAGAATACAGTAAATGTTCTCACTGCAGGAAAAAGTCACCTATATCTATATTATTATTATTATCTATATCTATTTTTGTCCGAATATTTGAACTAAATATTTATTTTGCTGGTCTTTGGGCCTTTGGGTTTTGGTAATGCTTTAAAAACAACATAGATGATTATATCTGCTATACCATAATTATCTTTTAATCACCAGTGTATAAGCTATAAGTCAGTGAAATTAGTGGAATAATCTATTTCTGGGGGAAGAAGCCTCAACAGTTTTTTTCTTTCTTTTTTTTTTAACTGATTCATTTCCTAATTTAACTAATGAATTTCCGGCAAAAGTATGTTTCTAATGCACCACATTGGACATTTTGAAAACATATGTAAGTCATTTTTCAGGTCTTGGAAATTTAGTCAAACGGTTTGGAAAAGTCAAGGTAAAAAAGTGCTAACTTAAAATAATGTATATGTATGGAAAACATCTTCTTTTGGGGAGCTCTTACTTTGAGTTTTGCAGAGTACACTTGGATGTCACCCCCTGCTGGCAATGATGGGGACTGGACAGAGCATAAAATGGCTGTTTGGCACAGCTATTAGCAACATGACGCTAACAGATAGATAAATGAGCATCGTAGTGACGGCAATTTGAGCTCTGAAATGCTCAGGAGCACTTCCTGGTTTCCCGAGGCCGAGTGTTTTGAGCTTTTGAGAAAGAGATGGCCTCTGCATACAGGATTACTCAAACAAACTCGAATCAAACAAAACACTACTCCAGGTTTGTTTGTGAGGCGCAACAACTCACACGAAAGCGTGACCTTAACTTGTGAAGTCACAGCTGGAGAAGGGAGTTTTTGTATCTAATCCAATCCACTTTATTTATGTTGCACATTTTATAAACAAAGATAGTTTCCAAAGTGCTGCACATGATAAAAAACACAAATAAATATGACTCTATTAAGCTACACTAGTCCCCATTAAAATAATACGAACCAGTAAAAACAATTAGGAGCAATAAAAATACATAAAAAACAATAAAATAAATAAAAAACAAAACAATAAAAGACAACAGAGGAGTTAGTAAACAAATAAACATGGTTCTTGTATATTGTTGTATGAAGTATATGATTTTAACATATGGAGGTAGTTGGTTAGTCTATGTCCTGTTAACTTAAAAGGTTATTGTTCGGTTTATTGAAATATATTATTGAATATATTTAACAAGCTCAGTAATGGTCAAAGAAACACATTCTTAGTTTTTAATGTAAATCCATATTACTGTTTGGATATAGGACATTTTTAATTCTGTACCACTGTGAGATTGGGCCAAAGACACTAGCTCCATAGTCCAAAAAGGTTCATTTAATCTTCTGTTAATATTAATACATGGATGTCCTATAGCCAGACCAATATTCTGTATCGTACCTTTTTGTTTCGGCTGCTTATTTTTCTTCGGTGTTCCTCAGAAGTGTCCCGTGATGTTACTGGGACGTGTCTTGTCAGCTGATTTAAACAAGTGTAGGCGCTGTCTTCCCACCTGGAACAGTAGGACAACAGCGCCCTCTGCAGTCCGACTTCTTCTGCTTAAATCAGCTGACAAGACACGTCCCAGTAACATCACGGGACACTTCTGAGGAAACACCAAGGTACGATGCAAAATATTGGTGTGGCGATAGGAAATCTACATAATGACGCTAGCTGCAGACTGTGAGTAAAAGTCAGTGTAGTAACGCCTTTGAGTGGATTCTTTGTGTATTACAAATGTTTTTGTGGCTTAGCATTTACACCTGAACTTGAAGATCCTGGATCGAGTCCAGGTCTAGGGTTGCATGGTGGCCTCACAAAAAAAAGGACTGGGCTGAAGTGTGAAAATGAATATTTTCTGCTTTTCCAGGGAGTACCCCACTTGCAACACCCACAGTGAATACGTACACTGTTAAAAAAAAAAATGCAAAAACTCAAGGCAACAGGATCCCTCAAGATTTTTTAGTTTTGGGGTCAACTCACAATCAAAAGTTTTTTTTTTTCTCTAAAAAAATCTAAAAACATTCAATTTTAAGTTTTACTCACTGTCATTACTTTTTTTTTTCTTACAGGCAACTTACTATCCATTGTCCAGTATTATTATTGATAAAAATAAAAACTTATACCAAATTTAACAAAAGAATCTATAATTTTAACAACTTTTTTCTAAAGCAATAGATAGTAAGTTGGCTGTAAGATGAGTTTAAAAGATAATGATAGTGAGTAAAACCCCAAACTGAAAGTTTTTAGACATATGATCCTGTTGCCTTGAGTTTTTGCACCTTTTTTTTTTTTTTTTTTTACAAAGTAGTAGATTATATCTACACTGTAAAAAATATCTGTAGATTTCATGGTAAAACTCTGTAAAATCTCAACAGTAAAAGACCGTAATTGATATATCGGTAAAATACAGTTTTGGTTACGGTAATTAACTGTAATATTAAAAATAAGGCAAAATTGTATTTTTTAGTTTTATTTTTTGTAATGTATACAGTATAGCACTGTTAAAATAATTGAGTCCAGTGTTTATTACAGTTTAACAGCTTTTGAAAAGATAATACATTTAAATTTTACAGTAAATGTTGATTAAAACGTAAGTCACAAACTAAAATATACATTAATATTTTTTATTTACTGAAAAAAATGAAATACAGGCCTCTTGTAGTTTTTACGGTAGAATTCTGGCAACCACAGCTGCCAATTTTTTACTGTAAAATTTACAGATTTTTTTTTACAGTGTAACTATAGATAATAGTTTTGTAGCTAATTAAGTTAAGTAGTAGGTCTTATTAAATCATTGTAATAGTAATAATATTTTTATTTAATTTTTGTTAACATTATTTTGACCTCCACTGCTCTTGGAAATACATTTTCCAAGATAAATATGAACCGGATCAAAGCAAATCCATCTCCATTTCTATTATAATCAGAGTGGTGCAGTGTCCATTCTTAAAACCTTGCTCTTTCAGTGTGAGAGGATCGTCCCAACACAGTCCCAGTACACTGCGGTCCCGTGGAGAGACAACAGAGTGATGGACAGAGAGCAGGTGAAGTGGGACAACACAGAGGGCTTAAGATTTTCCATGCACCGGCTCTGCGCCATAATAAACCACACCTCTGAGACTCGGGAACATTCTGGTGGGGAGGGCACAGAGGAAGAGAGACGCAGTGGTTCGGTTTTATTCAGAAGTAGGAGGTCAGATGATGAACGTTCGTCTTCAAAACAAGTGATAATATTTGAACTGGCAAGTGTTTTAACTCGAAAAGCACCCACTATGCACTACATATGTTGGAGACTGCCAAAAAAGCAGCACTAAAAAAAAAACAACAACAAAAAAACAAACATAAACAGGTTTCCTCGCAAAAAGTGCACCTCATACAGGTCAGGGTGTTATAGAAACCACAAATACCAACACGAAATGTGAGCAAGCAAACATGAATCACTCATTTTCAAACAAATGAACTGATGATATGAGTGGGAAGACTCAGCAGTTTATTAAAATGTGTATTTCTACTTAAAAAAATCAAGATGCCAGGGTTGTTCTTTTCGTTCCAGTGTGGAGCCGTCTGTGTTACATGCATAATGCCATATTTAACAATAATCTGAAGTTATTTGCTGATAAATTAGTGTATGGAGGGTTCTGTCATAGATATGTTACACGTCAGGTCAGCTCGTCCCAAATTAAAAATCTAATGCTATGAGGAGATCATCAGCAGCAGCATGGAATCAGCTGTCAACAGGCCATTATTATTATTATTATTATTATTATTATTATTATTATTATTATTATTATTATTATTATTATTATTATTATTATTGTCATTATCATTATTTTAAAAAGACTTTAAAACAAACACTCAAATTATATTTAACTGATGTGATCAGCTAAATTATCTGGATGTATTGTGTGTTTTGTAGGACTGTAATGATACAGTAACTGTATCAATGTATCGATTTTTTTCCTATGATACAACTACATCGATACGCATGACCTTGTATCGAATCGTATCGTTTTCTAGGAAGTGTGTATCGATACACATGAAGTATTGATCAATAAAATTGAAAATATCGAAATCAGCATATTAAAATAAAAACAGATATGGCTTTTGGAGCGTAATTTTTGTATTATTAATTAAATAAAACTGTTACATTCAACTTTTCTTCACTCTCTGTCTGCTAGGACATAATTAGCCCTGGCCGAGTTGCTACATTTGAGAGTAATCTTTTATGATTTTTGGCAAAAAGTTGCTGTATCGATTATCGATTTGAAGGTGTTGAATCGTATCAAATTGTATTGTTCCAAATTAGCCGATATTGCTCTTGAATTGTATCGAAACAATTCTAATGATACAGTATCGTTACACCTCTAGTGTTTTGTATACATTTATCTTTAATGATGCATTTTAATATAAGTATACACTGTGTTTGGTAAATTGACATTGTAAACTGTTTTTATGGACCCCAGGAAGACTAGCGACCACATGATAGAAGCTAATGGGGTTCCAAATAAATAAACAAATAAACAAATAAAAAGGACAACTATTTTAACCCGCCAAATGTTGTGAAAAAATAGCCCAAATTTTATAAACCAGCTCAATGCTATTTTTTTTTCCAGCCCAGCGTATTAAAAAAAAGCCTAAATGGGCAGAAACGAGCCCAATCTGGCAACAATAAAAATAATAGAATAAAATAATCAAGAAAAATATTAAAAATGTGTGATCTGATAAAAGAATGTGAGCTCATTTGGAAGGATTGTTACAACCTTGTGCTGCAGCTGGAGATGGATTTCCCTGGTACTCAGAGTTACTTACGACCTATGGAGTGGCAGTAAACTGAGAATTCTGGGTATGTTATAGGTTTGAAGTCACTGACACTGAATGAGGTGTTTACATGCGGCGCAGCATCCAGATTATTCCTGTTTACTTGTTAAAAAAGCATATTATAATGAATGTGTTAGCAGCATTATAACATTAGACCTCACAGCTGCCCAGTCATCTACTTCATGGACAAAGCAGAAAAGCAGCTGATTTATTAATTTACATTTTGTATATGAGCTTTGACTAAGTGTTGGTAATAATATATGTTAACTATAAGCTGCCATTGGCGTAGAAGTAACAGAACAGAGTTAGAAACGCCAATCATTGCTGTTAATTTGGGTTCCTTGGCTAAAGCTATGTTTGTAAAATATATTAACACTAATTAATAACATTACTGACCAATAACTTTGTTGCATACAATGACGTCATTATCCTGACTTTCTGAAACAAGTCTGGAAAACAACTTCTGATCTAAGAAAGACGAGCGCCCACGCAGCACATGTGGCATAATGTAGAAATAAATCTGATAAAATTATCTGGTGATTTTTACTATTTATGGAGGTTGTTTTGTGTCTTTATTACAAAATCTTTTTTTTTTTTTTTTTTTTTTAGACAATGATTTTTTTGCAATTGAATTTTTTTAACAGATTTTTTTTTTACTTCAAATTATGATAAAGAAAAAAAATCAGTGAATAAAATTTGATAAGCCAAATACAGTGAAAAAAAAAAAAAACTGAAAAAAAAAATGCAGTCACTAAAAATTCTGTCCCAAACTTACATAATCTACATCCAAAACCCCCAGGGATCCCCGTACCCCTGGTTGGGAAACTCTGCATTAAGTCACATTTTACTTTTTTATTTTATTTTTTTAATTCATGCTAAAACAAGAGAATGGTTAGACTATGGGATGATGAGCTTTAGGGATTATAAAGCTGTTCTCTGTGGCTTATTCTGACAATGCACCATCATTTCATGTTCCTTTGAGTTTGTGTGACACATAAAAAAAAGTCCTGTATGCTGAGAAACACATTTTGCTGAGTAAACGTTTTAAAAGGGAAAGTAACCTGCGACTGAATGCTCTCCTTTGACTAAATGTGTGTGCCGTGGACAGTCGTGGCTGGCTCTAATCGCTCTCTAATGGCTGTCTGTTTGAGTGTGCGCGGACTGTGTTTGTGCAGTCAGAGATAGCCCAGACGCAGGCCTTGGAGCCACTGAGCGCCGATATGTGACTTCGCTAATGGCACGCTAATCGCACGGCGGAGACAGTGGGACGCTCTCCACTGTAAACACCGACACAGACGGCGTATTCCAGGCCATACGCGCGCACATGAACGCCGCATTAATAAGCAGAGACAGAGAGAGAGCACTGATGTGGTGTTGTTGCACGTACGCCGGCGGAGATGACGGAGGAGTCGCAGAGGAGAACTGTGGGAATGAACAGCTGTGATGTTAACAAGTGAAGAATGAAACGCACTCAGGAACGGGCCCCTGGGACTCTCCGGAGCTGCTCAGAGAGAATATTTCTCCTTATCTCAACATAAACCACACCTGCTTTTAACACTGCACTTTTCTCTTCTTCTGGCGGTGCTCAGGAGGCTGATTTACTTTCATTTATTGACAGTTTTATTCATATTTTAGTCCTGCTCTGATTGGTTCAGGTTCACTTTATTTGTACCCCTGAGTAAATTGGGTTAGGGTCATTCACAGACAACCATACCATACTTGAAACAATTGACAATATAAATACAGTAAAGCCCGAAATTATTCACACCCCTGGCAAATTCTGACTGAAAGTTACTTTCATTCAACCAGCAAGGTTTTTTTTTTTACCGAAAGTGACACAGACCTCTCCCAAAAGATAATAAGACGATGTACAAGAGGCATCATTGTGGGAAAAAAAATATTTCTCAGCTTTTATTTACATTTGAACAAAAAGTGTCATGTTGGTTCAATGAAACTTTAAGTCAGAATTTGCCAGGGGTATGATTAATTTCGGGCTTGACTGTACATATAACAATAAGAACTACTAAAAACGATATACTTAAGTAAAAAACTCAATAAGATAAAATAAAAGTGCTCCCACACTAAATTGACTTACTGC
Source organism: Bostrychus sinensis (assembly GCA_020698575.1). Classification (NCBI taxonomy): domain Eukaryota; kingdom Metazoa; phylum Chordata; class Actinopteri; order Gobiiformes; family Eleotridae; genus Bostrychus; species Bostrychus sinensis. The sequence goes on along the minus strand of CM036249.1, from coordinate 9,120,430 downwards.
CACAAAAACTAGAAAGAGAAACGCAATAGGTAAAAACAGTAAAAACAATAAAACCAAATGGACTAAATTCAATAAATAAATGTGCAAAAGTTGCTGTTTGTTCATCAGAGTGATGGCAGCAGGAACAAAGCTTTTCTTAAAACCTAAAAATCTTTGTCCATTGGGAGTTAAATCTGAATTTTAGACCACTGCTTTGTCTTGGTTTACTTTAGGTTAAAAACTGGTTTAGTCCTTGTTTAGACATGGTTTAGTCCCTGCTTTGATTTTTTTTAGTAATGCTCATTTCAGTAGAAGATGGCACTGCAAAAGCCAAATACTTCTGAGGTGGTACTTTAGAATCACAGACTTAGTGCATTTCTTGCCATTTTATTGGATGACAGCCACTAGAAAAAAGTTGGTGCAAGTCACTTTTTTATTGTGAAATTGCACACCATCTAAAGACGTGCACTCGTATAGATAAAAGTAAAGCTTAAATAAATGGTCTGTCACTACTTAAAGAGGCTATAATATGGATTTGTTCATGTTTTTAAACCAATCTTGATTACTTTTAGAACAGCATTGCACATTTTTACAACTTGTATGTTCTAAAATTGAGTAAAAGCCAGCTCACATGAGTCCACAAACAACAAATCCATGGAAAACGATCCAGTGCGGTTAAAATGTTTACTTGAATACTCACAGACAATACAAAACATAGAAAAGATCCAAGTACAATGGTGGCAGCAAGGTCAAAAAACTGCGGCTTCACTCCCCAGTTCTGCACAGAAATATCAATAATGAACTTAATTGCTAACAAAATACTCATTCAAAAATCATAAGAACAATAACTGAACTTATAATGAAAATTATACCTATTTAGCAATTAAATAAGGTCAAAATAATCATGTTAACAATAAACAACCAATATTGCCACAACCATAAGAAAAAAATCAAATGAAAATAATCATAATAATAATTCAAAATAACATCAAATAGTGAAAAGATGCATTTAGGCTCCTACACAACCTTTAAAAACATTGTGACTAAAAGAAAACGTTTTTAATAAGTACTCTACTGATGCCATAAAGAAACATATGAAGAGACCAGCAGAGGGCAGCAGAGTGTTGCCGTCAAATTCACTTTCTTAAGCTTTTTGTTTGAGTCCATTTGATTACAAAATGAAAAACAGCTGTGAAGAATCAGTGGAAACAGAGCTGTACAGGTTTTTTTTGTTTTTTTGTTTTTTTGGGGATAAATGAATGAGAGCAGACTGGATGTAGAGGGCTTGTTGATTGGTCAGTGCTTCCTGGACAGGGCGAGGGAGATGTATTTTCATGGAACTGAGCGTTCTGAAGCCTCAGAAAGGCCATGCCAGAGAATAGGCAACTCTAAGTATGTTTTTGATGAGGCAACAACATTATAACATGGTAGAAAGCTCAAAAAAGTTGATTTTGCTTAATATAGAGCCTTTAAAAGAGTCAGTCAGTCAATTGAAGCATAATTTTAGGTGAGAGCACATTATACTTTTGAAGTTTGTGCCATTTTGTTTACAGAATGCCATTTGATGATCTTTCTAATTCATCTGAGTCACTATTGCTATTTTTTTAGCTGCTCTGGGCACTAGCAACAACATTCAATATAAAAACTACAATATAATTCAAATTGCAGCACTAAACAAGAGGGTAAAATAAATAATTTGCACGTACAGTAACATGTTTTTGTGTACTGTGTGGTCCCATTCAGCCATTAACCCTCCTCTACCTGCCCCTGGGTCTCAGACTGTCTCATATTTGCAGCGCAGTGTGCAGAGCTCATAGACAAATCCTCTTTTCATTGCTTTGGCTGTGGGCTAGAAGTGCTTTTTAAGTCGAATATTTTTGGTATTATCTGCTGTTTGTGTTTTTGGGTCAGAGGAGCCTTTATCGTCGTGATTCCTCGCCGCATAATCAGCCCTTCAGTGTCAAACGTCTGTGATAAAAATAAGGCGAGGTTGGAACTGGGTTAAGATGTTTATTTGAGACTTTTTTGGACCGCTGCAACTCCTGAATAAAAATGAAGTATTCTACATTTAAGTAAAACAGTGCTGTGGAGTAAAGCTGAAGTGGTATTGATAAGGATGTTGGCTTGAGGAAACACATTCTTTTGAATAATTTGCTACTGTGCAAGATAGTGTTTGGATAAGATAAGAGATGTTTTGTTTTTGTTTTTGCCAGACTCCTATTCCAAGCGTTCTCCGCAAAGTCAAAGTGACAGCTCCCCAAAAAGAGGACGTTTTCCATACATATACATTTTATTAAGTTATAAAACGAGAAATACTAATGCAAAGATGTCCAAAAAGCTTGAAGAAAACAGCTACCAGTTTATATGTTAAGCAAAAAGAGAGAATTTAACATGCTTATAATGGAATTGTCTGTTTTTATTGCTCTATCCCTGTCTCCTCCTCCACCTTAGCTCCAGGTTAATGTCAGGTTTTGTGGCTATAAAGGTTTGCACAGTGAGTATAAGGCCAATGTCCTGTTTTTTCAGTCTAATAACAGTGTATAATTAACATAACTCATTGCCTTTGCTAGAAAACTACAAAACTAACCATGACTTTTTGTTATATCTATACAATCTGATCATATGTAACAAACTCAATTTAGCTCATTATGTTCTAGGAGTTTCTATGGAGCTTTATGTGTCTGTTTTTAAAGCTAGAGTATAAAACAGGGGTCTCCAACCTTTTTTTTCCATTGAGAGTTGCTTTTACAAATCGAAAATGACAGAGAGCTACTCATGCTTTCTAATATTTATTTAGTTACTGGAGCCTATCCCAGTAACTATGGGCCTAAGGCGAGGTGCACACTGGACAGTGGCCAGTTTGTTGCAGAGCTGACACTTTCAACCCAAGGAAAAGTTATTTAGTTTTCCCTTAACATTTACCTGAACATTTACAAAATGTTGGTGTACACAACTCATGTTTGAAATTAAACAAGAAATATTTATTTCACTGCATGTGCCTTTTGTGTCTGTGTGCAGCGACTGACATCTTATCATTACATTTGTGAAAGCAAACTCTTGCTGCCTAATTTGAAAATACTATAGTCGAGCTAATATCACTACTGCCTTATGAAAAAACAGTTTGACAGACAACTTATTGCTGAATAATAGCCTAATACTTTAGTACATGAAAGGGCTGTACACCTTTAAATTTGATTGAATACATTCACAACTTGGGTAACACTTTAGTTTACCCAAGTTGCTAAGTGCTAATTAGCATGCTAGTTTGTGGCTAATTAGCTCTTAATTGCTAATTATAAAGCAGTAAGCATGAGTTTATTAAGGAGGATATGTTAGTTGCTAATTAGTTGTAGAATATGTTCACACAGAATAATGGATTAATAGGTGCTTTATAATGACCAATTAAGAGCAAATTAACCACCAACAATGCTAATTAGCACTTAGTTAATGATTAATAGGTGGACCCTAAACTGAAGTGTTACCACAAGTTGGTTTGCCAAGTGATAAATCAAATTTGACAAAACAAGTTTATGCAGGAATCATAAAGGCTTTGGGGAGCTCCTTGGGAAGCGGCTGAGAGCTGCTGTTAGCTCCTGAGCTACAGGTTGGAGAGCCCTGGTATAAAAGGATGTGAGTGTTTTTAATAATAACACAACATCTTTCTTTTGTTTTTTGTTTGTTTTCCTTCTGGGGACACTATCATCTGCCTTGTGTTCAGTGATTTCTATATGGATTTGGCAAGCAGGTGTTACGCTGGATGCCTTTCCTGATGAAACTCTTACCATTTCTGGCTTTTCATTTAAGTGGCTTGAAAAACAGTACTGACTACACTGTTTGCTGCACTTTTATCCTGGAATATTTCACACAATGAGCGAACTACAGTAGCCTCAGAAGGTCAGAAACAATTTTTTTTTTTTTTTTACATTTGGCGTACAGGAGAACATGCTGCGATGTTTACCTAAAGCCAGTTGAGTTTTCCAGCTGTGCGAGAATCCTACATTTGTCAGCGCTCTCCATGCTGTATTCTGGTGTTTATTTCTCTAACACATTGTATATTTTATTGGACTATTCTTCATCGCGCAGGAAGTGAGGAAGTGTGTCGGGATGTTCGCAGCAGCTGCTCAATCTCACACTGTTTATTTAAAAAAAAAAAAAAAAAAATGAGAGCGCACCGTTTGGATTATCATATCTCCTACTTTTTTTTAACCCAAGCGTTCTGTTAAACATGTTCCTATAAATTCACAGCTATGGCCAAAAAGAATACCTGAATTCACCTCCAAAAAATGCATTGATGTCATTCTATTTTCCTTCTGTGCATGTGACATATGGATCATAATTCACGTGTGTTGAGAGCACATGCTTGGACTTCTAAACCGAGGCCGTTATTTTGGGTTTCCTTGGCTGCTGTGCGCCTATTGTTGACCGGTTTATGGGCATGATTTTAGCATACCGCCGAGATGGAACAATGAGTCACCTGACCGTGCAGATCACGGGAATAGCACGTCCGACGAGTTAAAAATATCTGCCGAGTTGTGTGGATATAGTGGCCCAATGCGTTTTACTACAGAGAGATGATATTATTCTGTATTCTGTGTCATTTTTGGACATATTCCTTACATATGAACTCAATTTTCTATTGCAAGATATGACGTAATTGTTTTCTCAGGTCCAGGAAAGAAGGTGTAATAGCCTTGTTATTCTGACTTTGAGGCTGGATGGGATGGGTCCTTCATGATGGAGGTTACTCTGGTACTTTAAGAACTGCACAGAAGAGAGGCTGCTGTTTGTTTTGAATTTGTCTTGTTGTTTAAGCAGATTTGAGTAGGACAGGTGGGAACAGTTTGTGCGCTGGGTGGGATTGGGCCTTCATAATGGAGGTTGCACTGACTGATGTATTGTCCTCTAAGAAAAGGAGGCTTTTTTTAGCAGATTTATCAGAAGGGATGGGAACAGTTCTTGTGTTCGGCGGGATGAAGGTTGTTCTGCTTTGCCCTGGATGTTCTACAGGAAAAGGAACTCTGCTGTTGGTTCTTTTTTGAGCGGGATGGGTGGGAACAGTTCATGTGCTGGGTGGGATGGGTCCTTCATGACTGAGGTTGCTCTGCACTAGCTCAGGTAAATGTCATTGAGAGAAAGAACACTGCAGTTGGTTATTGCTTGAACATTTGTGGCAGTGTGGGTATAAATGGTCTGTGTGCTGGATGGGATGGGTTCTTAAAGATGGAGGTTGTTCTGCTTTTAAACCAGCTGAGGTCAATTCCATGAGAGAAAAGAGGCTGCTTTTGGTCATTTTTTTTTGGGGGGGGGGGATATGTGGAGAAAGGAAGAAAACAGGAGGCTGCTGTTGGGTATATTTTAAGCAGATTTGAACAGGAACAGTGCATGTACTGGGTGGGATGGGTTCCTAATGATGAAGGTTGTTCTGCTCAGCTGAGGTAAATTCCTCGAGAGAGGCTGCTCTTGGTCATTTTTTTTGGGACATATGTGGAGAAAGGATGAAAACAGTTCTCTCCAGGAAAAGGAAACTGCTGTTGGGTATATTTTAAGCAGATTTGAACAGGAACAGTCCATGTACTGGGTGGGATAGGTCCCCCATATTGGAGGTTGTTTTGCTTCAGCGCCGGCTGATGCTGATGCTTATTTTTTGAGTCAGATTTGATCAGCAAGCGTGTGAACTATTTGTGTGCTGGGTGGGCTTTGTCCTTGATGCTGGTTACTCCTCCTGCTCCTGCACCTCTAAAGAAGTGAGGCGTCTTTTGAATAATCTTTGAGCAGATTTAACCTCTCTTTGTCTGAAGCAACAGTTCAGACACGAAGTGCATGATGGAGGAGGACATTATCACACAACCACACACTGACCAGAGGCTATCCCAATCCTAGAGCTAACTCCAGCCAGCTTCAGGCTCCTCAGACAGCTTTCACAGTATCATAGATGGACCAAAAATGGCACATAACAATAAATGACCTGAGATATTGGTGAAAGAAAAGAAGCATATCTTTATAGGTGACTTTGAAAATACCGTTTGGCTTTAGTTTTGGTTAGTTTCATGCCCACAACACAGAATGTACTGAATGCATTGTGTTACACTGTATACCCATAACATTCCTGTGTGACACTCACATTTGTCTGATGTAGTAAAGAGCAGCTGCGTTCAAGGTTCTTCAGATCGCTGCAGCCGCTTGTAAAGTTATTTGTCTTCAATAGAAGGAGGACACCATCCATCTTTTCTGCATAAATTCTGATATACGCTGTCTGTTCTGTTTGAACTTAAAATACTTTTGTTTTGTCTCTGCCAGTCAATTGGTCAGAAGAAGATGAAATGCATATCTGAGTGAATTTGACTGAATTTAGGAGGAATGTATCTGTGTTAGTAGTAGTAGTAGTCTTACATGCAGCTCTTTCAGATGAAGTCGAGATGAATAGTTTACATTCTAGATGTACATTCAGATGGAAGGTAGGAGCCAGTGTTATTCTGTGGCTTAGATATTATTTTTTTTTAAAGAAATATCCACAAGGAAAATTCACAAATGTTGAACCTGATCATTTTTTGTTCAGAATTAGCGCCACAACCTTGCTATATTTATCTTAAGGCTTAAGTCACGTCTGTTTGGCTGAGTATTATGACCATTTTTTGACACTTTAGTGAAAAATAATTTAGCCCTGTTAAATGTGCTGACAGAGAAGGCGGTGAACTTTGTGCCAGTTCTTGTTTCATGTGGATAGACCCAGTAATTGCAAAGATATTAACCATAAATCACATCAAGACATCTGCATTTTTAATCTTTAGCAGCAGATTCTACCACTGAATGTTAGCCTGTCCTTTACGATGTTATTATATCACATGAACGCAACCTTTTCAAAAGATATTGCATTTGTAAATATGGACAATAATAATAATAGCATCCCAAGTTGTCCTCTGACTGCAAACTACACTCTACTATTGCTGCCATGAAGGTTTTTGTGTTTTTTGTGTTTTTGTTGGAGTTGGTCGGTCAGTTTATTGGTTAGATTAGATATTAGCAAGATAATCAAAATCAAAAATTATTGTTTGAGTCAAAGTGTCATAAATGGCAGAAACTGTATGTTTTTATGTGGATCCAAAACAGAGTGTGGATCTAGTATTTTGTATGGATTCTGTACCATTGGGAGATTGGGAAAAAGATACTAACTCCAGCTAAAAATAAAGAAACAAGTGGATTCTTTACCATTGTGAGATATAAGGGCTTTTTGGCTTATTGGATAGAGCATTTACCCCGGAACTAGCAGATCCCTGGTTTGAGTTCATGTCTGGGCATAATGATACATCATCATGACGTATGACCAATGCCTTGGCGGAGGTCTGTGCTGTAGTTTTTCTTCTATTTCTGCTTTGTCCAGAGCCTAAATTAAACAAGAATCACAGATTATAATGCAACTGTTAAGATCACAAAAGCTGAATTTAGAGATATTTCGATGCTTTTGCAGATGCCCATAATCGACATATTGGCGGACACCGCTGTCCAAAAGTCTTCCTCTGGAATGGATCAGATAAGACTTCTTTATAAATGCTAAATACTTATGTGCATTTTTAAAGATTATGTATTTTGTGAGTACTTTTCTGTAAAATACTAAAGTCAGTTTTGGTGAAAAATAAAAAGTATCTCTTTACCTTGGTGGCAAAAAAAGAGTAAAACACTAAGGTATTGGTACAGAAGAAGTAAAAGTATTAGTAGCAGTAATGGTAATAGTGCTACTAGTAGTACTTTACATCCCATTTTTTACTTTCACTCATTTCATGTTATTGATTGAAATAGTGTTTAAGCAAGATTTCTGTAACTTTTTCCACCTCTGGCTCACACATTAGAGTTTTTTTTAACCACAATAAAACAAAACTCAGCTATTTCATTTTTTTTCACAAGCGTTCTCATGAGTTGACTCGTTGACTTGAAGCAGTGCCATCAGGTTTCCCACACACTCGGAGCCCAGAGCGCAGCCGGATGCCCAGTGTGGGGACTCCTGTGGGCTGTTTTTTTGTGTCGAGGCGGTCCGCAGATGGCCTTGTGAAGGAGTGAAGGAGCGTTTGATGAAGAGACCAGCTGCTCCGTCTTTATCTCGGCTCCACGTCCCGCTCTCACACCTCCCTTTAAAGCAGCGTTTCATCATCGGCCTGTAGTCCTAAAGGAGCTGCCAGGGGCCCCTCCGAGGAATGAACTCAGAGATCCGGAATCCGTGTGTACCTGCCACTCATCGGCGGGGGCAAGGAAAAAGGCGCACAAACAGATTGCCACACAAAGCTGGCAGATGACAGCTGGAGGAGACTGGCACCGGCTCATTACGGCATCATTCAGCGGTGCTCAGTGTGACAGAATGGAGAAGAGGCTGAAAGCTCCTAAAGGCTTTGTGTCACTGCTGCTCTGGTGACCGCTGCTGTCCCGGGAAGGCCTCTCTGCTTTTGTCTCCTTTCTGTATTCCTTACTCCAAATGCTTCTTTGATAAAGTTTTGTCTCTTTTTCTGCGTGCCCTTTGCTAGTTAGCTGGCAACGGAGCATGGGTCAGAACTTGATGTCCATTGAGAGATTCTTTATTAACCGGATGGCCACCTGAGAAACATTAGAATAATCTGATCCTTCTGATGTTAATTGGCCTAAGTGAAACTATTTCAGTCTGGGTTTTTTAAGAGACTGTTGTAAACACACAGAAGGTTAGTTCAAAAATGTTAATTTGGTCTTCTACTAATATAAATACGTAGATTTCTTATAGACAGTCCAATATTTTTGTATCATACCTTCCGATCTTCCTTACTTTTTCAAGGTACAATACAAAAATATTGGTCTGTGTATAAGAAATTCACATATTAAGATGGAAGGTTGTATCTTAGACCAACATTTCCATTGAAAGAAGGTTTTTGACAAAGATTGCTTCTTGTCCTCCTTGCTCAAACCTTCCCGATTTAGGCTTTAGGATTTAGGTTTGTGTCTTTTAAGCTGGGGACACACTACACGATTTTTTTGCCCGATTTTATAACGATTCACAGTTGCAGCGAGTCTTCACCAGTCAACAACAGTTGCAGGGAATCATAATCACCAGTCGGCCCTGAAATCCGTTAGTGTGTGATGTTCAAAGACTCGAATCGTTAAGTGTGTGCGCCGCAAAAACCTGGCCTGATGTCAGTCGCAAGCAATCAAACATGTTTGAATTTTAAAGCCGACTCTGGACGCACTCCTGTAGTGTGGGCTGTTTACAGATCCAACTGGGAATTCATGGTGTCCAGCGGCCAATGAAAAACAGTTGATGGGACACAGGAAAAAGCGTCAGGACACAGACGAAGAAACAGGAAGTGGCGGGAAAATATAAGCGGAAATTTGAAGAAGAAGAAAACATAAACAATCATGGCAAACACCAAAGAAAGTTGAGCGCTACCCAAGCGAAACTGGATACATAGCCGTTTTTTCTTTCCCTTTTTCCAAATAGATAGCTACGCACACAACGGCAACAGCGACCCAGGGAGCGTCCATGTTTGTTTACCATTTAGTTCTCGCGCTTCCCCGTCAGAGTTTGCTGCGTTTGTTTGGCGTCAGTTGCAGTTACAGATCTTGTAGTGTGTGAGGCGCAGTCGTGAAATGTGTGAGCCCCAGTCTTTCAGTCATCAGAACTAAATCTGCTGAAACCAGTCGTTAGTGTGTGCTCCTAGTCTTTTCAGAATCTGTAACGACTGAGAAAATCGTGTAGTGTGTCCCCAGCTTTAGGTAGAGGTACACTGCTGAGTCCGAAGAGTAATGCAAAATATTGCATAGAGCCAGGTTTTAAAAAGGACCAGGATGAAGGACATTCTGGAGAGACTGGCACAGCAGCGGCTCAGGTAGTACTGTTTGGAGATGAAGGGACGGCGATCACCGGGAAGGTCGAAGAAAAGGTGGAGAAATTGGACTGCAGAGGACTTGGTGAGATGGTCCTTCACTGAGGAGGAGCTGGCGAGGGACAGAGGAGCATGGAGGCATCGTACATCCAACCCCACACAAGGAGCAAAATGATGAAAATGAAAATGATATTGATGATGAGCCAGGTTTAAAATTTTTGGTTTATTTGTCGACATATAGAGATGAAAGGTTTTTGTTGTTGTTTTTTGCAGAGGGAATTGTAGATATCTTATTTTGTGTTTCAGTAAAACAGACAATAATCTTCACGTTGTTAGCAATAAAATCCTGAGTAGACATATCAGCGAATCCCTGTGTGAAAGCCTTCAGAAATATAGTAAGAAATATGACTGGAAAATTAGGTTCTTCTAGGTTGCTACTGAAGCAGATATAGCTGTGAGAAAAATGGCCTTTAAAGTTTGGTTTCAGGTGGAAAGATGACTAAATGTAATGAAATAAACACATGAAAGTATCATATTTGGTTGAAAATGTTCAGTGTTGATGCACATATGGTGTAAGGGCTTTTTTTGGTAGGCCTGGTTTGGCAATCCAACAGATGGCTAACTAATAAATCTGCTCTCCAGCTTATTTTACTATCACTCCTTGAATCTCTGGACTGTTCTCATTATCCACGATGGGGCTCACTGCTTCTACGTTATAAAGGAGTTATGTTCCTACCTATTTCAAAACCAAACCTGTGCCGTTAAGACCCATCCGTGCGCTCATTAAGACATTCCTCCTCATGTGGGACGGCCCGCTCTTGTCTCCACAGCGACGGGTCCAGATAAGAGCTGGAACTGGACAGCTCCGAAACCTCCGGGCCTCCAGTGTTTCTGCAGCTGCACCGACGGCACTGTCAAACACCAGCCAAGATGGACTGCTCCTCTGGGGAGAACAGAGCCTGGCACAGGGGGGGGGCCTAGGCAGCAGTTTTGTCAAATGAGTGTGTCTTAAGTGGAAGGGGGGAGGCGGGAGTGTTTACATGGGCCCGCTGAAAGGGCTTTTCTGGTAGGCCGTGTTTGACAAAGCCGGGATAACTAATGAATATGCTCTCCAGCTTGCTGTGTTTTGTGCTTTGAATCTCTGGGAGCACACTATCTCCCCTGCCCATCTTTTCCTTCACATCTTTTTTGTTTCTTTCATTTGGCGTTTTTACAGAGCGGCGCCCGTTGAAAAGAGGCTCGTTTGTGGGGCCACAGTTGTTAATTGCGTGTTGACAGTGGCCCCCATATCCTGCCATCGGGCCTGAGAGCGCCTGTAGGGACACTGGCGTCCTTCTCAAAGAGCTTGAAACTATTAGAGCTGCGCTGCAAATGGACGACTTGCAGATTGTTTGACTTCTCAGGATGTTTTGACATTACCGACTCATTTTGGACTAAAACTATCTTGGACAGCAATATGTTGGAGTCTACATTTTCAACTAATGGAACACATCAGTCAGAGCTGTGTTTGCAATTTTGTGCAGCACTTTTCATTTGTCCAGTTTTGGGAAGATTGACAAATGAAAGCTGCAAAGATTCCAGTAGAAGCAAACATTTTAGCGTCTCCTTGTTCACCACAGCTGCAGCCCACAGCGAACAAACCAATATATAATCTGCAAAATCTACTTTTCTCCTATGTTATAATGTTGTTCTCTCATTAAAAACACACGTGCATACATTGCGTTTTGCTTCTTTTACGCCTGTTTAAGCAATCCTCTATGCCATGGCTGTTCTGAAGCCTCGAAACACTCAATTGCACGAACCTACGCCTCTCCCACGAAGTCCCGCCCACTCCAGGAAGCACTGACCAATCAACAAGCCCTCTACATTCAGTCTGCTCTCATTCATTTATACAAAACTTAGAGTACAGCTCTGTTTCCACTGATTCCTCACAGACATTTTTCATGTTGTA
>CM036249.1:6533664-6593664 GCA_020698575.1 Bostrychus sinensis | reverse complement strand
TACTCAAATTTAAAGTACAGACTGAATAATTGGCTAAACCGCTGTGGCTTATAAACCAAAAATACAACAAAATAAATAATTAAACACTTTATAATAAACAATAAAACTACTGGTTTTAACTTACAGCTAAGATTTTTGCTCCAAAAACTGGTCTTTTATTTAAGATTATTGTGTTTTATGATTGTAGATGATGAATTAACTCATCATAGCTATCAGGAAAAGTATTACTCAGGCACTGATATCAAAAACCAGGTTATCAAAAACATTTAAATGGTACCCAGCCCTGCTCGTAATAAACTGAAACTGATACTGCAAAATACCACTGCACCTGTATTCCTCTTAACCCAACACAGATAAATATATTTTGAGTATTGGTGCGTCTCCTCAGTGTTCGTTAGCGTGAGTGCTCCCTCCGGCTGAGCTCAGACCTGCACCATCACGGCCTAACGAGACAAATCTAGTGGGCAGAGCAGAAATCAGATTATTACAGTAGATCCGCTGCCTCTGGTGGTTCATTGAGCCCCAGTCCTCTGAGTTACTGAGGGATCTCTCTCTGTCTCTGTGTCTGTCTCTGTATGTGTCAGTGTTTCAGTTTGTGTGTCCGCCGGCCGTGCGTACGAGCCGTGTTTCTGTGCAGCAGCAGCAGTGCAGACAGAAGGTGCTGGTCATTAGTATGCAGCAGGAGGAAGGTGCTATCAGATCTGGGGACGCCTCAGGAAGAACAGCGGGAAACAAGGACGAGCGACTGTGTGTAACGCCGACTTTATGGCAACGATTTAAATGTCTGTGAGTCGAGGTAACACACTGTATTTTCTGGACTATGCGTCACTCCGGAGTATAAGTCGCACTAGCCAAAAAATGCATAATGAAGAAGAAAAAAACGTATATAAGTCGCACTGGACTATAAGTCGCATTTTTGGGGGGAAATTTATTTTACAAAATGCGACACCAAGAACAGACATTTCATGCTGAAAGGCAAGTTATAGTAATAATAGAATAGAGAACAACAGCTGAATAGGTGTGCGCTATGCTAACGTAACACATTGATGGTTATTCAGCTACATGAAGCATAAACAACGAACTGAATAGGTGTCTCATATGTTAACGTAATATATTAACAGTTATTCACATAACTATAGCATAAAGAACATAATATAACAAGTTCACCAAACTCACCATCTCACTCCTAATCGCTAAATCCTTTAAATTCTTCATCCTCGGTGTCGCTTCTGAACAACTCCGCCAACTCCGGAGGTAGACGAAGCGCCGCTTCCTCCTCTGCGTGGCTGTCGTCAGACTCAGCATCAGTTCTATTTCCAATTATTCCGCTCTTTCTCAGTTGTCTTTATAGCCTAAGTTGTTAGTGGTAATGTTTACATTTTAAATTGTCAGTGGTACAGGTGCAGCAGATGCTGGGACACAAGCCTAGAGCGCCCTCTAACCAACACCTGAAATATTTTAATATATAAGTCACACCTGAGTATACGTCGCACCCCTAGCAGACTATGAAAAAAGTGTGACTTATAATTCAGAAAATACTGTATTTATTTATCTGTTTATTTATTGGATCCACATTTAGCTGCCTCAATGCTGCCGCTATTCTCTCAGTGGTCCACACTGATTTACCTCCGAAAAATATCTTGACCAAATGATTCTTGGCAACAAAAAAGAAAAGAAACACATTTGAACAGCAGATCATACGTGTAGAAAAAAAATAAAGTAAGATAAAAATTCTGTACAATATTAATTCATGTCCTATATTGTTACTTCATCCCTTGTATATCGCTCATATCACCATCTTTACAACATCTCACATTTCATAAAGTACTGTTTTAACAATCTTTAAAAAACAATTTTACTTTCCTTATATATAATATCTTTAGGCATTGAACTCCACAGTTGCATGGCACAGTACAACACTGTTCTTTTCTGTATATTAGTTCTAGTTTTTGGCAGTGTACATCCTCCTTTGCAAACAAGAAATAAACAATATTTCTGATAAATACTGTTAAAGAATAAGTTAATCTGTCTTTAACCAATAGCCATCCCAACATTTTGAGCATTTTTCTGACACTCATCGTGTAGTGACACCACAGCACAATGCAAGCTGCCCTTCTCTGAATTATTTGGAGTTTATTTATATTTTCACTTGTTCCACTGGACCAAACCATTGGGCAATAATCCAGATTAGATCGTATTAAAGCTTGAATTATTTTCCTTACTGCATTTGGTGAGAGTATTTCTGTACATCTTCTTGGCGACGACCACTGCCAAGGCGTTAGAGTTCCACCACTGTAAAATACTTGTAAAAATCAATGATATTTTTAAGTAATAGCGCACAGATTAGCTGGACGGTTCTGTTTCCTAAAGATGGATTCACAATATTTAATGGATGAATCCTAAACATACTGTAAAAGTGTCCAGTTTACAGAAGACTTCACTGACTATTAGACTATTAACCATCTGGCCCTCTTTTATTAAAAAAAACAAAAACATTAAAAAAAAAAAATAAACACACCTCTTAAAGCCCTTTTAGGTCACATTATAAATATAAAACATAAAGAAAATTTGTTGTTGTTGTTGTTTTTTGGTCATTAACCCCTGTCCTCATCAAACAGAGCAAAAGTGAATTAATTTATATTTTTAACCCTATGCCAGTTTGTTCACATAATTCACACATAATAAAAAATAAATAAAACGTGAACTATTTACTATACAAAGTGTGTTTTTGTGTGTGCAGAGCTCACCAGTCCCTGATAGGTCTCTGATTAGCCCTAACACAGATTTTAATACATTTCTGTTTCTGCCATTGCAAGTAAAGGGCACAAACTCAGGTTCTTCCTCTTAAATTTGTGTATTTTTTATCCTCTCACTGACAGAGTTACAGAGGAATTAACATGATTTAATATTTCTGTATTGTAACGGCAGCAGAGTAAAAATAAATGAGTCAATGAAACCAGAAAGGACTTTGTAAGTGAAGTGTGATTTAATGCAATTTATGAGTAATTTGTATTTTTTAATACCTCACAATAAGAGGTAGATAACAGATTTTGGCATTTTAAGATTACGTTTTGACAAATTCTAGACTCTGAGTAGTGCTGTGGCCGGTATTTCATGATTATATTTTTGTTTGTGTATTGTTTATCCTCTGACTGACAGAGTTACAGAGGAATTAACATGATTTAACATTTCTGTATTGCAACAGCAGCAGAATGAAAATAAGTGATTTTAATGTGAGTCAATGGGACCAAAAAGAACTTTAAGAGGAAGAGAGAGAGTTTTTTTTTTTGTCTACACAGCAGAAAATTCTATTGTTTTTTTTTAGTTGTGATGTTGAAATTGCTAAAATTCATTTATTAACAAACATCTATGTCAAATATCATCATCCTAACATAAGAAATACCAAAATGAGAGAAAAAATACATTTGAAAAACCATAAAAGGAGCCAAGAGGCTGAGGGTTAAGTAGCACTAATTGCCTTTTTAAATATTGAGCCACTCGCTAATGTTTTCTACCCGAGCACTGACACTAAACACATGTAGTGGTTTGGTGGCCATTTGCAAAAAAAGCTTCTTGTTTATCTTTACGTATTAATGATCTTTGAGTAAAGCCATTGATTTATTTTACAGTTACTAATTTATCACTAACAATAAAGTGCAAGTTACTCTAAGTGCACCTACTTAGGATTTACATTGAAAATATAATTATTCCTCTCACACCAGGAAATTGGCTATTTAGCACAGTCATTAGCGACATGAGGCTTACAGATCGGTAAGTGAGCTGACTTCCTGGTTTCATGTGTCTACATAGAGCCATGAGACCGAACGTTTTCAGCTCTGGAGAAGGGCAACGCCTCAGTGTACAAGATTACTCAAACAAAATACTATTCCAGGTCTGTTTTTGAGCTACAACCTCTGTATAACATGATTCAAAGCTCAAAAAGTAGATTTAGGGGAAAGATAGTAAACAAGCGCATTCTCATGGTCCATTGTAACATAATGAGCTTTGTGGCTCAATGTGTAGAGCATTTACCCCTGAACTAGAAGATTCTTGGTTCAAGTTCAGGTCTGGGCTATATATCTTTATCATTATAGACCTCCAACTGGAAGCTCTCCCTGTGCTTCTACTTTCATGCAGTTTCTTGAAGGTTTTAGAGGCTCAGTGCTGAACATTAAAGAGTTCATGATGAGAGCTCTGCAGAGGTTTACTGGAGACAAATATCCACTGTTTATGAAGTTCTCTACAATAATAAACCAAAATTATTATCAAATGAAGATGTGACAGCACAGCCAGTCCCCGCTGTCCCTCACAGTCTGTCCCAGTCTGTCCCTGTTTGTCCAGTCTGTCTCTGTCCATCCCAGTCTGTCCATGTCTGTGCCAATCTGTCCAAGTCTGTCCCTGTCTGTCCCAGTCTGTCCATGTCTGTCCAGTCTGTCGCAATCTGTCCCTCTCTGTCCCTGTCTGTCTCTGTCTGTCCAATCTGTCCCTGCCTATCCCAATCTGTCCGTCTGTCCCTGTCTATCCCAGTCTGTCCCTGTCTGTCCTGTCTTTCTTTGTCTGTCCCAGTCTCTCCCAGTCTGTCCAAGTCTGTCCCAGTCTCTCCCAGTCTGTCCAGACCATCCCAGTCTGTCCCTTTCTGTCCCAGTCTATCCCAGTCTGTCCCTGTCTGTCCAAGTCTGTTTCAGTATGTCCATGTCTGTCCCAGTCTGTCTCTGTTTGTCCCAGTGTTTCCCTGTCTATCCAGTCTGTCACAGTCTGTCACAGTCCATCCCAGTCTGTCCCAGTCTGTCACTGTCTGTCCCTGTCTGCCCAAGTCTGTTTCAGTCTGTCCATGTCTGTCCCAGTCTGTCTCTGTTTGTCCCAGTGTTTCCCAGTCTGTCACAGTCTGTCACAGTCCATCCCAGTCTGTCCCAGTCTGTCACAGTCTGTCCCTGTCTATCCAGTCTGTCACAGTCTGTCCCAGTCCATCCCAGTCTGTCACAGTCTGTCTCAGTCTGTCCCAGTCCATCCCAGTCTGTCCCTGTCTGCCCAAGTCTGTTTCAGTCTGTCCTGTCTGTCCCAGGGTTTCCCTGTCTATCCAGTCTGTCCTGTCTGTCCCAGTCTGTCTCTGTCTGTCTCTGTCTGTCCCAGTGTTTCCCTGTCTATCCAGTCTGTCACAGTCTGTCCCAGTCCATCCCAGTCTGTCACAGTCTGTCCCAGTCTGTCCCTGACTGTCCCATTCTGTCCCAGTCTGTCCCAGGCTGTCCCTGACTGTCCCATTCTGTCCCAGTCTGTCCCTGTCTGCCCAAGTCTGTTTCAGTCTGTCCTGTCTGTCCCAGGGTTTCCCTGTCTATCCAGTCTGTCCTGTCTGTCCCAGTCTGTCCCTGACTGTCCCAGTCTGTCTGAAGTATGAAGCCTGTGTACATGGGTGTGTATACAGCAGAACCTCGGCGTGTGTGTGATCTACAGTGAGGCGGCCAGAGAGAGATGTTAGAGGCTGCTTTTTGCTTGCGTCAGCAGAAAGACATGCACAGTGAGGAGGGGGTGTGTGGAAGAGGAGGGGAGGCTCGGAGCAGTAAACAGGTGCCAGCTCCATCAGCACTTCCCTCCAGTCCAGCCCCAGCTTTCATTCACACATGCACTGCACAGGAGATGAGCAGTGTTTTATTATTTAACACAACACAGTGCACATATGTCAGGATGAGTGCGCTGGACTGAGTAACACATTTAGCCACACAGTGATGTAATCTGCTATTAGTTTCATTGTCCATAAGCACACAGTGATAAACCTCTGTGTTTAATTGTCCAGCATAACGTACGCCTTGAGAATAGCTTGTGTGTAGTGCTAATTGCTTCTATAAATAAAAAGACAAAGTATCAAGCCACTTTCCAATGTTTTCTACCCAGGCACTGACATTAAAGCTGCTATGTGCAATATATATTTTATATTTCACAAAAATTACTCACACATATGTCAAGATATGATGTAAACATTTTTAATCAAATGTTAGTCTTATTAATAACAATGGTACAGTTGAGTTATTAACATTTACAAATATGTTTTACATAATGGCCAAGTTGTTTGTGTTTACGGTTTTTGTTTTGGTTCTAAAACTGCATTACTGATCGTCCAATCAGAAAAGAGACCATTGTGTTGCTTTAGACTGCAGTACCGTTTATAACCAGTAGAGCACACGCTGCTTACAGTAACTTTAAACTCATGTATTTGGCTTATTTATGGACAGTTTTTAGATTAATTTGTCAGTAAAAATGTATTCCAGCTATTCATCTGTAATGCCATTGTAATTAATATAATACATTTAGCACATGGTTTAGTTAAGATAATGAAGAGACTTGTAGACTTGTAGGCGGGCGCACATCTTTAGCCCTCACTAGAGTCTGGAAAGAAAGTGCAGTGAATCTCACAAGTGTATAAATCTTGGTCATTAACCTTATTAAACCTGCTACAAGCTGCACAAAGGAGCTAAAGGAGATCATAATGGCTTTTGTTTGCTGACGACTCAAACTTAAAGGTCCCCTGTTCCGCTAAACTGACTTTTTTTGAGTCTTTAACCATGTTATAATGTTGTTTCCACCTCATAAACAGACCTGGAATAGTACTTTGTGTTGTTCAGGCTTTATCTATCTGTTAGCGTCATGTTGCTAATAGCGTTCTCTGCAAAGTCAAAGTAACAGCTCCCTAAAAGAAGACGTTTTCCACATATATATTACTTTAAGTTATATAAATCTGAAATACTAATGCAAATGAGTCCAAAACTATTTCAAAAAGACTGAAAACAGAATAATATAGGAAACAAGTCGAGTTCTGCTGTGCCATGAGCAGCAATGATGGCTCATGGTCCATGGTCTGTTAGTATTTTCTCCTGCAAACATTTTTTGACATTTGTGGAATAAATCTATTAAATGTATTCTGCTGCTGGCTGTGTTTGGGGGCATTGAGCTCCTCCTCAGCAAAATTAATATTTCCAAACAGGCTGTGACCTTTATCGCAGGGCTTCACTGACAACACCAGCCAGTGTCAGTCAGGCAGTATGTTGAAAATGTTATTGTGGCTGCTAAGTGCACATTATCTATGAATACAAGTGAGTGGTTACGTCCTCTGAGCTGACATCCTTCTACACAATACACTGTTTGTTCAATCTTGCTTAAGATATGGGGTGCTTGAAGCAGATTTTGGAGTTCAGAGTGTGACTTTCATTTTCCGACTTGCGTATCCGTACAAAGCTTTTTCTATCATTTGGCCGCTCTGCCGTGACAAAAATCAAGACATAAAGACATCTCTAGCTTGTTGTTTTGCTAACCAAGACTCGAGACTTGACACCGTGACACCAGGTCGGCAATGCTCAAACTTGCAGGTGTCATTTTCGGCCCAGAGACACCAGGGGGCGCTTCATTCACCCCACTAGCAACGCATTTAACCATCACATGGACTCCAAAAAAGCTACCGAGTTCCACTTTAATATATTGAAGAGTTTTTTTACTGCAATGTGCAATATCCATTACACAATTGTACTCTAATGACAGTGCCGTATTTTCCAGAGTATAAGTGGCACTAGCCAAAAAATGCATAATGAAGAAGAAAAAAATTTATATAAGTCTCACTGGACTATAAGTTGCATTTTTTGGGGGGAATTTATTTTACAAAATCCGACACCAAGAGCAGACATTTCATGTTGAAAGGCAAGTTATAGTAATAATAGAATAGAGAACAACAGCTGAATAGGTGTGCGCTATGCTAACGTAACACATTGATGGTTATTCAGCTACATGAAGCATAAACAACAAACTGAATAGGTGTCTCGTATGTTAACGTAATATATTAACAGTTATTCACATAACTATAGCATAAAGAACATAATATAACAAGTTCACCAAACTCACCATCTCACTCCTAATCACTAAATCCTTTAAATTCTTCATCCTCGGTGTCGCTTCTGAACAACTCCACCAACTCCGGAGGTAGACGAAGCGCCGCTTCCTCCTCTGCGTGGCTGTCGTCAGACTCAGCATCAGTTCCATTTCCAATTATTCCGCTCTTTCTCAGTTGTCTTTATAGCCTAAGTTGTTAGTGGTAATGTTTACATTTTAAATTGTCTGTGGTACAGGTGCAGCAGATGCTGGACGCTTTTAATATATAAGTCACACCTGAGTATACGTCGCACCCCTAGCAGACTATGAAAAAAGTGCGACTTATTTCTTCACTATGACGTCAAAAAGTTGTGATGTTATTAGGTGTGATTGCTGTCATTAGACTCAGCATTAAGCCACAGGATTATTATGGTGAGGTTGTGGACCCAGGACTCATAAAAATGATCAGGTTCAATACTTGTGGATGAGGTTTAGATATCATTAAACTCTAGAACATGAACGCGACCTATTCATGCATTACAAATGGGTCTATTGTTGCATTCATGTGATCCTCCAGTGCTTGTCTTTCCAAGATGAGAAGTCATTTTCCCAACCACCATATGTGGACTAATATGTTTGTAATTAGCATTTAACACAGCTAACTAGTCAGATCAGCCTTCTCACTACTAAAAAGCTGAACGTTTATATATTTTGCAAATACAGCTTCAGCCAAAGAGCTTGGACGTTAGGGCTTAAATAAATTAACAGCAATGATTGGCATTTGTTTTTAATGCAGTCAATGGTCTTGCACTTTTCTATTTGTGTGAGATTTTGACTCCTCACCAACCCAGCAGAGCTCTACAATCTGCTGGGCAACATCTGCTGGAGGTCCCCTGGTCCCAGTGCAAACAGTGGGGCGATCGTTCTTTTGCAGTGGCCAGTCCAAAACTCTGGAACTCTCTGCCCAATGAGTTACGTTCCTTCAAAAATCTGCCTCTGTTTAAAGCCAAACTTAAGACCTACTTATTCAGAATGGCTTTTGGCACTTTCTTTATTTTATTTTAATGTTGTAATGTGCTTTGCTGGCCTACTTGTAATATTATTTGTTATTATTATTATTATTTTTATCTTGTTTTTAATGTTGTGCAGCATTTTGGTCAGCTTTGGTTGTTGGAAGGTGCTATAGAAATAAAGTTTGATTGATTTCTTACGCAATTCTGTTACTTCTATGTGACTGACAGCTTATAGTACTCTCATATTAGGGCTGCACAATATATCGCTAAATTATCGTTATCGTAATATCCGTATCGCAAGAAACTAAATATATTGCAATAATGCTGTGGTCTTCCATCTGACAGAGATTTACAGTTTTCACACATTTTTCCACCAGAGCCTTAAAAGAACATGTGTCGTGACTAAATAAAAATGTGTAAAAAGTCCAGTTTTAGTGGTAATTTAATTAATTTAGTCACAGCTTAGCCTTGTTTTATTCCTGGTTTAGTCTGTGTTAAGTTTTGAATTTGTCGCTTTTTTGACTTGTAAATACAGGAACTTACATTTTTTGTGAAATGTAGTGAATTTACTATGCTCGAAAAGTAGGCTCTAGTTTCAAATATCGCAATAATATCGTTATCGCAATTTTCAACAGTTATCGAATATCGCATGTTTTGTCCATGTCGTGTGGCTCTAACTCATATTATTAGCAAAAACGTTTTCCCAGGTTTCTAAATGCACCAGATACATATGCTAGTAATCGTTATGATTAAGGTAGACTTTATTGTCCTTGTAGGGAAATTCTTTCTCTGCATTTGACCCATGCTTCAGTGCCACTGGGGCGTCCTGTCAGGAGCAGGGGGTGACCACAGTGCAGCATCCAGGGACCCTTCTCCCGATCTTGAGCAGGATCCTGGTCAGGAGTCATATTTAGCTGGAGGATTAGCCTGTTGTGCATGTTTTGAGGTTGACGGAGGAAACCGGAGCACCCAGAGGAAACCCACCCACACACAGAAAGGAGCTTTTTGCTGTGAGGCGAGAGTGCTAACCACTGAGCCACCGTGCCTACAGTAGAGTATACTAAAACAATAGCAGGTGACAGTCATAAATGACAGTGCACGTTGATGTTTTCCAAATATTATTCCACCCTAATGATTAGTGACTCACTACTATTGGCACAGTATCAGTCGCTGGATGCTCAGGCGCACATCATACAGTCCCCTCCCTCTGAACGCTCACTGTATGCAGATGGGGGAAGGGGGGAGGGGGAGGAGGTGAGGGGAAAGGCAAGAGACACCTGCAAAGGAAGCCAATGATGCAAGGATTGATACTGTTACTGAGCTCTGTATCACTATTCCGAGTCGGGGAGTGATAGGGAAAACAGCCCCAGCCTCGGTCTAACGCACACAAACACACTGCAGCATGGCTCTGTGCTGTCTGCTGCAGCGTGGGGCGGGAGGGGGGGGCGCTCGGAGGGGAGTGAACCAGTGAGAGGCTGGCTGTTTTTCCCCCCTTCCTCATGCATGTTTTAGCTTTAGATCCCCCCCCCCCTTTAGTGTGTGAGTGATAACGACTGGCCGCGCTCTATGCTCCGCAGCTGGCCTCGCAGCAGGACTATTAAGAGACACAGAAATTAAATACCGCCAGAGGATACCAAATCAATGCCATGTGAGGAAAGAGAGCTGACTTTGATTTAAGCGCTGCCCTGGCGACTCCTCAACCGGCTGTCAGATCATCCGCTTTTTAATCCGCGCTGACGGGTTGATGAGGAGTGCAAACGGTTTAAGGAAGGGCAGAAAAGAATAAGACAGTGGGATGTGTTATTGTCAGTGTAAAAGGAAAGAATGTCAAGGTGCATTCAGGAGCAATAAAAGCTTTGGAAAAAAAAAGAGAGGTGTTTTGTTGTGCAAGAGAGGAGAGGAGAGGAGAGAGAAGTGATCAAGGGAAGTGGTGAGGCAGTGAGAGAGTGCAGGAGAGCAGTGCGGCAGTAGCATCCCGGAGCAGACGGCGTGTGACTGCACTGCTGAACAGAGAGAGGAGGGGAAGGACCACACTCCGCAGGGCCACAGAGAGGAGCACAGCATCGGCAGCTGTGGCTACCGTCGGCCCCTTCCAGGTACCAGTCCCTCCCGCCAAGAGCCACCCGCCGCCTTGCCTCTAAAACCTCTACCAGCAAAGAGCGGAATCCCCCCCCCCCGAAATTTACCCTCCCCTTGAACCAACAACAACATGGCACAAGCGGCCAAGCACCTCCGCAAAAACAAGGATTTGGAGGCTTTGGCCGAGCAGGAGCGCAAGGAGAAGGAAGAAGAGAGGAGCAAGAAGAGGAGCCGATCGCGGGATAAGAAACGCAAGGTACTGTGGTGCTGGAGCAGGGGGTTGGGGGGGTGCTGGGGTGGGGTATTTGGAAGGGGTTGTCTCTTTTTCTGTTCTGTCCTGTCATGCTAAAGCTGTTCTGGAGAGGAGCAGCCCGCGGCACACATGGAACCCCCCCGGTGCTGCTGAGGGGGTTTCTACTGTGTGACACACATGTATGCCCCGCGCATACGAAAGCACACTGCATGTCTCTATACTCCTCACACAGCCGACCGTCCTGTCCCGAGCCTCTGATAGGGCGGGCGGACGGGCTCTACCTTTACTGTACGTCTTTCTCTCTCTTCCTCTCTCTCTCTCTCTCTCATCTGTCCCCCGTACGCTTTTTCTTGCTTTTTCTCAATGCGGTAAAAGAAAAGAATTCCCTAGCCGACAAGAAAACAATCCTTCTGTGTCCACTCTGTTGCCTTGTTTTTCGTAGAGTATATCTGCCCATTCAGCTCTTTTGGATACAGGTGCGTTTGGAAAAAAACTGTTCACTTGCAGAGCTGACTCTCTGGTTCTTGCAAGCAGCGTAGTGTGGCGGAGGTGGTGATGCTTCTTGCGGGACGTTCCTTCCATGTGTCATTGTCATAACTGTGAAGCAACACCCGCAAGGCTCGGTGTGTCTCAACTCAGACGAGAAAGTCCCAAACGAGCGATAAATCTCCCACCCACTGCAGGGAAAGGGGGGAAACCCACCGAGTATACACCCCCTCTGCCTCTAAGACCTTGTCGCAATTCAACTCTTTGATGGAAAAACAAAGAAAGAAAGAAAGAAAGAAAAGATTGTGTGATGGGAATCGGAGAGTCCTGAGGAAATTGGTGTATGTTTGCGGCTGTGGCAGTAAAACAATCTGGTGCTGATGCAGAGGAAACGGGACGGGGACTGGGTACAGATATGGTCGGTGGAACTGGAGGGGGGGAGGAAGGAAGCACGGGATGGACAGCGATCGGGAACAGCGAGTTTTGTTTTTTTTTGAAGGTGTATCCTGTGATGCAGAGATTGAATGAGGAGGACTGACTGGATGTACTCGAGTCAGACTGAGCACATGTTGTTTAAATTAGGATCTGCAATTATTATGAGCAGACTTTAGGGGTCCATAAAAGCTTCCATTTTATATTTTTAAGCCTTGTTACAAATGGACTAGAGTTTGGCAGTTTTCCTTTGTAGAAGTGTGGAAAAAACTAGTTGCTTTTACTAAAGTTCCTTGATAATTGTGTTTGTAAATGGAGTGATTGCCTGTTTTCAGTATTGAATACTAAAGGCGCTTTTCGCTGGATGGTACAGCACTGGTCGTGTCAGCATGGGACGGTTTGGTACAGGCAGGCCCAAAACCTGCTGGTGTTTCCATGACTCTGGGTCCAGGAGGCTGGTGTCTGTTACATAAACACTGACGTCACACAAGAGCAACAAAAGTCGTGTTAATAAATGAGATATAAACATGAAAACACAAAGGCGATGGCGATATTTAATATAAAGTGGAGAGTAAATCCTGGTGTGTGTCTGTGTGAGGCCGGTGTGTCTGTGCGAGGCTGGCGTGTGTCTGTGCGAGGTTGGTGTGTATCTGTGTGTGTCTGGTGTGTGTCTGTGCGAGGCCGATGTGTCTGTGTGAGGCTGGCGTGTGTCTGTGTGAGATTGGTGTGTGTCTGTGTGAGATTGGTGTGTGTCTGTGCGAGGCTGGCGTGTGTCTGTGCGAGGTTGGTGTGTATCTGTGTGTGTCTGGTGTGTGTCTGTGCGAGGCCGATGTGTCTGTGTGAGGCTGGCGTGTGTCTGTGTGAGATTGGTGTGTGTCTGTGTGAGATTGGTGTGTGTCTGTGTGAGGCTGGCGTGTGTCTGTGTGAGATTGGTGTGTGTCTGTGTGAGGCCGGTGTGTGTCTGTGTGAGGCCGGTGTGTGTCTGTGTGAGGCTGGCGTGTGTCTGTGTGAGGCCGGTGTGTGTCTGTGTGAGGCTGGCGTGTGTCTGTGTGAGGCCGGTGTGTGTCTGTGTGAGGCTGGCGTGTGTCTGTGTGAGGCCGGTGTGTGTCTGTGTGAGGCCGGTGTGTGTCTGTGTGAAATTGGTGTGTGTCTGTGGGAGGCCAGTGTGTGTCTGTGTGAGGCCGGTGTGTGTCTGTGTGAGGCCGGTGTGTGTCTGTGTGAGGTCGGTGTGTGTCTGTGTGAGATTGATGTGTGTCTGTGGGAGGCCGGTGTGTGTCTGTGTGAGATTGGTGTGTGTCTGTGGGAGGCCGGTGTGTGTCTGTGTGAGGCCGGTGTGTGTCTGTGTGAGGCCGGTGTGTGTCTGTGTGAGGTCGGTGTGTGTCTGTGTGAGATTGGTGTGTGTCTGTGGGAGGCCGGTGTGTGTCTGTGTGAGGTCGGTGTGTGTCTGTGTGAGCTTGGTGTGAGTCTGTGGGAGGCCGGTGTGTGTCTGTGTGAGGTCGGTGTGTGTCTGTGTGAGATTGGTGTGTGTCTGTGTGAGGTTGGTGTGTGTCTGTGTGAGGCTGGAGCTAAAGCTGTATTAGCTTCAGTAAACAGGAGACTACTTCAGGTTCACCTCCAGCTTTCTGTGAATTAAATTCTCTTCTCTTCTCCACTTTAACACATTTTAACCTCTGAACTTATAGCCACATGAGTTTAACTCGTGTTTAATCCAGGGTGAATGTTCTG
Source organism: Bostrychus sinensis (assembly GCA_020698575.1). Classification (NCBI taxonomy): domain Eukaryota; kingdom Metazoa; phylum Chordata; class Actinopteri; order Gobiiformes; family Eleotridae; genus Bostrychus; species Bostrychus sinensis. Next base: position 6,579,828 of record CM036249.1, on the reverse strand, counting down.
ATTTTTGAAGCAAGAGCCATATGATGCTAATCCGGAAAAAGCTGTTCCTAATATTGCTAGCTTTATTTTTCAAGAAACTTGGCACAACATTAGCTCGTCCTCTCTTATGGCTGTTTATCACAAGGACACATGTTTGATTAAAAATAACTTTATCCCTTTTATTTTTGTTCTTTGGTTTGTTATTGCTGCCTGAGTCTGGATTCTCTCTCGTCCAATAAAATTGTAGCGGTGCCTAGCTTCACGTTTCCCAAAGCGGTCCAAAGCGATCCTAGAGCTGGACCCCTTTCTTGCCGAGAGGTGCCTAAAATAGCACAGTATTGGTTCGCTTTTTGGGACCACTTCATGCGGCTTTGGGACGTAGAAACACCGCCCCAGTGGTAAACACCTTTATAATATCCATTTGTCTACCGCTTGCTGCTTTTATTCATATACATCTGTTAAAATGACGCAAAGACATTGACTGCAGGTGTCATGAAATATGGATTCCAATTTGGGGCAATGATCGGTGGTGATTGCAGCATGAGCTAATAATGAAGTCATACTAGCACCTTGTGAGTTGTTTCATTGACGCACAAAGCGGTTTAGAAGCAAACTTTAAGCTTGTATGTGCATTTTTATGAGCTAAATGTCTGCGGTGTGTGTTAGAAGCTTGAGATTGACTCAAAGTTACTAATCATGTCATACATTTGAGCAGAACTCTGTAACTTTTTAATCTAAAATAAAATGTTTTGGAGTGGATGGTTTAAGGAGTTGTTGTGGGGTGAATGAAGTCTTGCTAGAAAGCATCGCAGTTAGAGCCGAACAACAAGCTAGCAATGGCTTTATCTGTCAATTAGAGCAGTCAAATGGCAGAAAAAACATTGTACACTTACGAGGAGGGGGAAAACAAAAGTAAAGCCGAGCGAGGGTTCACATCGGAGTATTTATAGTGCTTCTCTCTGAACTGTAGGGGGAGCTCCAGAGAGGAAAATGAGACAAAACAGCAAAAAAACAAGTTACTGCTATAAAATGGTGAATTATGACATGACCAATTATTTCTGCTGGTTTGGGACAGCAGCTCCTGATCAGCTGGGAGTGTTGTTGGAGTAAATATTAGCACCAGAGTCATACCAGCACCTTGGTATTTGTTTCTGTTTGAGATGCAAAGTAGGTAAGAAGTGAATGTTTAATACATGGGTTCACTGCCATGAGTTGAGTGAATGTGTAGTAAACTTTGAAGCAATATGGTGATTTAACTTATAATAATATATTATACAACTAACAAATGTCTCCTCTTTCTTTCGGCTGTTCCCTTCAGTGGCCTCACAGCTTCATGTCCTCTTACACTACATCCATAAATCTCCTCTTGTGCTTGGCAGCGCTAACCTTACACCTTAATATATTCACTATCCGTCCTCTGTGCATTTCAATATATCTCAATCTGGCCTCACTGACTTTATCTGCGGCACATCTAACCTGAGCTGTCCCTCTGATGCCCTCCTTCCTAATCCCACGTGTCCTAGTTACTCCCAAAGAGAACCTGAACACCTTAAGGTCTACCACCTCCAGCTCTGCCTAACTCTTAGATGCTATGTTTAAGAGCATTTTACTTTTTTATTATCTATCCTAGAGCTGCAACTAATGATTGTTTTGCTAATTGATTAATATGTAGATTTTTTTTTATTAATTGATTGATAATCAGAGAGTAAATTTGTGATTTTTTACAAAATTTCAAAGCTAAAAGTATGCTACATGAGGACTTTTGGATAGTGCATATATACCCAAGATGTTCTTTCATCAAAAACACAACATTAACAATCTTTCTAAAGGGTTTTGTGACTTTTACTGCTCTGTTTGGTAATAAAACCTCTTCTCTCAGCACATTGCATGTTTCAAAGACTATGAATATTACAGTTAGCCATTACTCGATGACTAAATTAGTTGACATTTATTTTAATAATTGATTAATCTGATCAGTTGTAGCAGCCCTGCTTTATTCCTATTTATTTATGTTTATAGTTGTGCAATAGTTGTTCCAGTTTCTTGGTTCCCCAGTGGAGATTTGCCAGAAATGGGATGTCCAAACTCACCTAAAAGCATGTTGTTCTGGTTGAAGATAAGTCATAGCTCACACAACGACCAATTTTACCTCCTGCACATTTGAATTATGGCTCGACGCGTGCCTGACAGTCAGAAGATGAAGCGAGAGGAGACAGGGGCCGCTGTGAATTAGCTGTGAGGATATACCCACTCTCCAGCCATATGTTTTTAGATAGGACACCGGATCAGTTACGTAACGCGCAGCTTAAGACTTTCAAATAAGCCTCCTCCTCCTCCTCCAGAATCTCTTCTCCTTGCGCTCTGAGCCGTCCCAGGATCAGATGTTGATAAAGGAGACTTCTCTGGGTTTGCTCGTGCGCTAATACAGAGCTGACTGATGGGTTTTTCTCATCTGCGTGGCCTCGGCGCTCAGGCGGACCACCCTCCCGCTCATCAATTGTCTGTCGGCGGCACCTAACGCCACCTGCACAGAATGGTTGTTATTATAAAATCAATATGGTGCGTTCAACCAGATGCTAGCAGTAAAACAGTCAAACCGAACATGGATGTGGGATAGCTGCGACTCTTGCGTTGACCAGGGAGCAGGTGGTGCTGTTCTGAATCATGGCACGCTTTGTTTGGTCTTGGCACTGCGGGGCAGAGGTGTGGGTTTGGGCTAGAGCTGCAGAGATTTTAATGTTAAAGGTGCTACGAGCAGTTTTTATATTTCACAAAAATGACCCACATGTGTGCCAAGATATGAGGTAAACATGTTTAAATTGCCGCATTGCCTGTCCGTCCTGGGAGAGGATCTCTCCTTCAGTTGGGCTCCATAAGGTTTCTTCTTTTTTCCCACAGCTGGGTTTTTTTTTAGGAGTTTTTCCTTACTGAGAAGGAGGGTCTAAGGACAGGAGTGTCCTGGGTCTGTTTAGTTTAGTGTAGTTATTGTTTGTGTTGTCTGATTGTGTGTTTATGTTTGATCAACTGTTGTGAAGCCCTTTGAGGTGACTTTTGTTGTGATACTGGGCTACACAAATAAATCTGAATTGAATTGAAATTGAATTTGATAGCAATGGTACAGCTAATTATTTAAAAAAAATCTTTACATAATGGCCAAGTTGTTTTTGTTTCCATTTTTTGTTTTGGTTCCAACCCTGTAGCGCCGATCGTCCAATCAGAAAAGCGACCATTGTTTGGATTTAGACTGCAGTACCATTTTAAACCAGTACAAGCGCTAATAATGCTAGATGAATAAATACTTTCATAGACACTTGTGCTGGGGTGTCCAAACTATGGCCCGGGGGACAAAAGCGGCCCACAGACCACTTTTTTATTGGCCCACAGGCTTCATTTTGCCACAGGGAGCTTCAAATTTGTGTGAGATCTGACACCAAGAAAGACAAAAATGTAAGTTTGTGGTTGGTGGCCAAAAGAATTATACTGTGCCGGTCCCAAATCGGAATAAATGTGTGGTTATGAAAGGGCTAAAGTGTAATGTAACTAATTCACTGTGGAGATCCCTGAAAGAAAAAGAGAATAGCCAGATTTGACTTTTTATTACGGTAAATTGAAATATGTAATCTCCAGTGAGTGGCCCTTGTTGACAAATATTTTTCAGTATGTGGCCCTCAATGAAAATCGTTTGGAGACATTTGAATGAAAGGTGTGGGGATTGAACCACCAACCTTCCACTTATCGAACGACCTGCTCCACTTCCTGAGACATTTATTTATGGATCTTCTTCTTTTATTTTTTTATCTACAGCAGGTTGGTTGAGCATATCTTTTTACAGTACTGTGGTGTATTGATAACACCATAACACTGTCCTTGACAAAGATACATTATTTTATTTATAAATGATCGGAACAGGAGGAAGGTTGTGGAAATGTTTTTATTCATCTTTTTAAACCATTTACAATCTTTAAAAAACATTATCTGACTAAAAGGAAATGTTTTTAATAAGTGCTCTACTGGTGCCATAAAGAAACAGGTGAAGAGACCAGCAGAGGGCAGCAGAGTGTTGCCATTTTTGGAAAAATATTTTAAAGAAAAAAAGCACTTCACTTCCTTAAACTTTTTGTATGATGCCATTTTACTCCAAAATGAAAAATGTCTGTGAGGAATCAGTGGAAACAGAGCTGTGCATCGTTTTTTGGATAAATAAATGAGAGCAGACTGGATGTAGAGGGCTTGTTGTTGATTGGTCAGTGCTTCCTGGAGTGGGCGGGGCTTCGTGGGAGAGGCGGAGGCTTGTGACTGAGAAATGTCTGTGAGAAATCAGTGGAAACAGAGCTGTGCGTCGTTTTTTGGATAAATAAATGAGAGCAGACTGGATGTAGAGGGCTTGTTGTTGATTGGTCGGTGCTTCCTGGAGTGGGCGGGGCTCCGTGGGAGAGGCGGAGGCTTGTGACTGAGAAATGTCTGTGAGGAATCAGTGGAAACAGAGCTGTGCATCGTTTTTTGGCTAAATAAATGAGAGCAGACTGGATGTAGAGGGCTTGTTGTTGATTGGTCGGTGCTTCCTGGAGTGGGCGGGGCTTCGTGGGAGAGGCGGAGGCTTGTGAGAATAGAGGATTACTTAATCAGAATCAGAAAAATGTATTGGTTGCTTAAAGGGCAATTCTTTGTAGAAATTTGGTCAACACAGACAGAACAAGACCCAGTAACAGGAAACAAGTATTTAAGTGTATGGCTGAGAAAGAGAAAAATTGATGCCCTCCGAAGTATCATCAATAAAATAAGACCAGACTGTAGGCAAGCAGAAACAGATAATGAAGGTTCAGGGATAAGTAATTAATAATTATTTAAGAGCAGAGTTCAGTAATCTGATCCCAGCAGGAATAAAGGACTGGGAATATTTGTTTTGGACCTGAGGGGTGAATGAAACAAAACACAACTCGAGGTATGTTTTTGATGAGGGAACAACATCGTAACACATTAGAAAGCTCAGAAAAGTCACTTTTGCAGAATGTATCCCCTTTAAAATTGGAAAACTGAATTGAGTCTGGCCGGTTTTACTACAAGAGGCATATGGCACAGGGAGTTAAACATAACCTAAGCAGCTAAAATTTTATTCCTTAACAGCTCCCCATGGTGGTAATTAGTAAAAGTTATAACCTCTACCTATGAGCTACATCCCCAGTATAATTATGTACACAGTGTATGTCTGTATTTGAAAGAATGCTTAACATGTTCTCACTCTCAAAGCAGGACGTCCAGGCTGAACTCTGCTGTGTCTCAAGCCGGGATGAAGCCTAAAATTGGCTCAAACGTCCCACGGTGTGAGATGAATGGTTTCATGTGATTAACCGCTAACTGTCCTGGGACTGCCCCGCCCCAGGACATGTGTCACCAGGGGACAGTCTCCAGCGCCCTGTGACTGTGAATAAGGATAAGCAGAACATAATTGATATTCTTTTTGGCTATTTTGTTTTAAGCGAACACAGACAGCAAATGTGTGAGAGACGGGACGACGTGAATCTTGCTATTTACAGATTGATTAGCTGTAATCTAAAGACACGAAAACAGACTCATTTTATTTTTATTTTTTGAACCTGTTCAGTACCAAAGCCCCCTGTGCAAGGGACTGGGGGGAGGGCATCCTGTTCAGATGAATACTACACACACTAGGAAGCTGCAGTCCTAACATGTAGCATACCAACATGAAGGAAAAAAAGCTTAGCTAAAAGGCTCAACCAAACACTGCCATCCAAACAAAACCATATTCAAACCCCCGCAAGCACAGTTATTAAAATATGCAAAACTGAGTACAGTATTTTCTGGACTATAAGTTGCATTTTTTTTCATAGTCTGCTAGTGGTGCGACGTATACTCAGGTGCTGACTTATATATTAAAATATTTCAGGTGTTGGTTAGAGGGCGCTCTAGGCTACCAGCATCTGCTGCACCTGTACCACTGACAATTTAAAATGTAAACATTAGCACTAACAACTTAGGCTATAAAGACAACTGAGAAAGAGCGGAATAATTGGAAATGGAACTGATGCTGAGTCTGACGACAGCCACGCAGAGGAGGAAGCGGCGCTTCGTCTACCTCCGGAGTTGGCGGAGTTGTTCAGAAGCGACACCGAGGATGAAGAATTTAAAGGATTTAGCGATTAGGAGTGAGATGGTGAGTTTGGTGAACTTGTTATATTATGTTCTTTATGCTATAGTTATGTGAATAACTGTTAATATATTACGTTAACATACGAGACACCTATTCAGTTCGTTGTTTATGCTTCATGTAGCTGAATAACCATCAATGTGTTACGTTAGCATAGCGCACACCTATTCAGCCTGTTGTTCTCTATTCTATTATTACTATAACTTGCCTTTCAACATGAAATGTCTGTTCTTGGTGTCGGATTTTGTAAAATAAATTTCCCCCAAAAATGCGACTTATAGTCCAGTGCGACTTATATACGTTTTTTTGTTCTTCATTTTGCATTTTTTGGCTAGTGCCACTTATACTCCAGATTGACTTATAGTCTGGAAAATACAGTATGCACACTTTTGTATATATATATGTACTACTTTACTACCTCAAGCTAGCCATGCAAACAATCTGCCATTTCAGTATTATTATTGGTATTATTATGATTATCATCATTATTATTAGTAATAGCAGTAGTCTGGTTAAATTTAGAAAATTAGTCAAAAACATTTGTATTTGGATGGAATAAATAACCATAGTGATCTATCAGTGAAATATAATTAGTTTTCCAATCTGGTACCCGAGGAAGGTCAAAGGTCACATGTGTGTCCAAAATGTGTTCAAATGGACTGTGGTGGTTCTGCCTGGATTTAATTGTGTTAAAACTGATGTAAAACTGCTCAGGTTCACTTTTATAGGATCTACTTTGGCACACTTACTCATGATATTTAACTTTACTAATTCCTAGGTAAATTAGGTCCCAATCCTGTGATTTCAGACATGTTTTTTTTTTTTTTCTATAAATAAGGCTCTTTTTTTTGGGCGGAGATATAGATTTCAATTTTTTACTGTGTTCCAGATCCATTTTCTCTGAGACAGTAACACATATCTTGGATTTTGCACTTCTGTGGTAATCTCACAGGTCTTAGCTTTCTTTTGAGGCTAAGATGATACATACAACCTGTGTAGTTTTACATTTACTCCATTTATTTTAAATAAATAATACAGACAAAACAGAAAAAATAGGGCTGGTACTAAACAGGTTGTAGGAGGTACCATGAGCATGTAAATGTAGCATTAGTGAAGTTTGGAGTAGAAACATGGTCACAGCAAGTGGTGATTTTAAGAAGTTGAATGTACAAATACTGGATTGATTGGGAGCAAATTTATTTAACAAATGGTCGATGAAACAAAGAAATTCCTGTTCATTCAAAGCTGTTGCCTTTCTTCCTTCCATCTCATGCATACACATCATTAATCCACCCATATGACAGAATACAGACAAACAGACTGAAAAAGCAAAGTCGCTACACCAAGAAGAGGCCTCGGGAAAAGCATGTGGGAAAACACAAATGGCACTGAGGGACATAAACATGGAAAAAGGAAAACGATTGAACAATTCCGTACTGAGAATACTGACAGAAGTCCAGTTAAACGTCCTAACTGAGCAGTAATGTCGGATGAAGCTGTGCATATCCTAGTGTTGGAGAGCATTTCTTTACGGACTTACTGCAGTCTCGGATGTGACGGTCTCTCAGGTTTTATTTACCAAACATTTTAAGAAAATGCTGTTCTTCATCATTTTAGAGTAATTGGTTTTCAGCATCAGAAGAACCAGGAACATGATCTGTCTCTGTTTGTTTGTGGAGTCTGTGGCATTAAAATAATCATTGTTTTTTTTGCTTTTCCCCCTTTTTTGTTGTTAGTTCCCTGGGCTTGGTCTCAGCCTGGTCTGTGTTAGCCTTGGTCTCGATCTCGACTCGGTCTCGAACCCTAGAAAGCCTTGTCTTGGTCTCTGTTCACTCTGGACTTGGACTGGTCTTGGTCTTGACCACAACACTAGAATAAACTACAGCTGCAAGCCCCTAACCGCAAACGAAAGTATAATGATGTGACAAAAAACTCATTAAGTTATTCTGACTTAACTCTAAAGTTCAAATTCCATCCATGGTCAGTATTTTTCAGCCCTCCGCTTCAGGACTTTGTGGAGCATCCTTTCACTTTTATAACGTCTAACAAACATTTTTGGTCACTGCTAACAAGCTTCTTACGCTTCTCTTCTGAAATCCTTGCTCATTCTTCTCCTGCAGAAGCCTCTAGCTCAGTGATGTTTGATGGCCTCTGTGCTGCAACCAAAGATTTTCAATTGGATTTAAATCTGGAGACTGGACGTCCCAGGATCTTTTTGGCTTCTTCAAAAACCCTTAAAATCTTTGAGGGGGTTGAATATTTCTGATCGCAGCTGTATGTAGCTTTATTTAACCGCCCCAGTTCTCCTGTTGTGTGTGTCTCGCACTTGTTTGTTGTTGTTGACTGTTGTGTTATCTTAATGCTGGTCTGCTGTTAAATGCTCCCTCCCTCTTCCCCCCCAGCCCAAACACACGTGTTAATTGCTCTCAGGACATAGTGTATTGTACAGAAGAGGTTTGTTGCTGAGCGCTGAATAATGTTGTCCTTAAATTACTTGTATTGATGAGTTTGCCGCTGCTGAAAAATGAGCATTGTCACACGGTGAACAAAGGCCCATTGTGGGAGTCAGCAGCTCCTCTCACCTCGCTCTGTGTCCCGCTCAGCTCTACCTGCGACAGCGGAGCCTACGCCCGACTGGACATGGGCCCCACTGCTGTCTGTGTGCATAGCTCAAAATATGGACAAAAAAACTAAAAATATAAATTATTTTTAGTATTACATATTGTTAAAGTCAGTGGTCCGCTATTATACAACTTTTTTGAGGTTTTAACCATGTTATAATGTTGTTTCCTCCTCAAAAACAGACCAGGAGTAGTATTTTGTTTGTGTATTCCTGTATGCTGAGGCACTGCCCTTCTTAAGAGCTGAAAACGCTTGGTCTCACAGCTCTACATAGACACGTGAAACCAGGAAGTGCTCCTAAAACCCATACACTGTCACCGGACTTGTTCTGATCATTTCAGCCTTAAACCTACGTCACTACGAAGCACTTAGCCCATTTATCTGTTAGCTTCATGTCACTAATAGTTTTGCTAATTAACCATTTTATGCTCTGTCCAGTCCCCACCATTGCCAGCACGGGGTGACAGACACCTAATCCCAAAAATCAAAAAAAGCATAATATGGGACCTTTAAGTTGAACATTTACAATTAAAAGGATAGTCAAATAATTTGTAAAATGATGACATTCTTTGTGAAAATAAAAAATGCTATATTATATAATAAAATATATTTAGGGCTATTATTAGGATATAGCAATAACCCTTAACCCCTCATTTGTCCTTAATCCTAAATATGATTTGGAAGTTAAAACATTTAGAATGTGTTTCCTAAATTTCTGTTGTTTTTGGCAAAGTTGTTATGGTCGGTACGGAGTTCTTATTATAGCAAAACTATTTGTGTGTGTGTGTGTGTGTGTGTAAATAGATTTGTCTGTATTAAAATGTGTGCGTATCAAGTTTTGTGTGTGCGTAATTAGATTTATGAGTGTGTAAAAAATCTTAATATGCACAAAACCTGATACACGCACATCTTAATACAGACAAATCTTATTACACGCGAATAAATATTTTTTCTACAATAATAGTCCCATAGTTGGATGGTATTTACTGTACGTTTGTCGCTCTTTAGGCTCTGCGTCCATGTCCTTTGTCTTTTCTGCTCAAGTCGATACCAAACTGTTTCAGGTCAGGTCCAAATGTAGCTTCCTGCTCACATTTAGCTTCTGCTGAGTCAAGCGTCTGCTGTGAAGTACTCAGAGCGACTCAGACGTTAATGGAGTTGTACTCAAGACTTACTACTACAGCTGTCCTGCCCTGCTCAGGAGCACTGCAGTCACCCTGAGCCTGTACGCTGTCAGTGACCAGGGGTTCTCAAACTGTGGTGGAGGTAGCCAGAGGTGAACTGGGCGTTTTTACCAGTACAGATTTGAAGTTAATGAAATACTGCACCTGTGATGAGATCTCATGGTCAGGTTATTTTTTTACTTTTTACAAATGGAAGCCAGTCGGTGGCAAAACGTTTGTTGGTGTCATCCGTATGTTCTCTTAATGCATAGACTTCAAATAAGTGAATGCCATTTATTACCAGTTTATTCATAAAATGCACCTAAATGCATAACTTTGCATGTGATCTGTGATTTTCAGTTGAATAAAATACATTTACGCATGTCATCTTTGAGGAATTATAAAAGGTTCCCTATTCTCCACCTCAAAAACAGACCGTGAGTAGTATTTTGTTTGAGTAATCCTGTATGCTGAGGCGCTGCCCTTCTCCAGAGCTGAAAACGCTTGGTCTCACAGCTCTACGTAGACACATGAAACCAGGAAGTGCTCCTGTGCGTTTCTAAAGCTCATACACCGTCACCGGACTCATTCTGATCATTTCAGCCTTAAACCTCCGTCACTACAAAGCAGTCAGCTCATTTATCTGTCTGTTAGCCTCATGTTGCTAACAGCTGTGCTAAATAGCCATTTTATGCTCTGTCCAGTCCCCACCATTGCCAGCAGGGGGCGACACACACCTAATCCAAGTGTCCTCTGCAGAGTAACAGTAACAGCTCTCCAATAAAAGAAGTGTTCCACAGATACATTATTTTAAGTTATAAAACGAGAAATACTAATGCAGAGGTGTCCAAAACTATTTTAAAAAGCCTGAAAAAGCAGAATATAGGACCATTAAAAATCATGTTATTATTGAACTGAATTCCGTCTCGTGGATTTTGTTTTTCCACACCTCTATCAAATACTTATTACATAACAAGAGCAATTTCCAATCCCTGGTAATGTTACAATTTATATTTTGCTGTATTTTGTCTGAAAGTGTTTAAGACTAGCCTTTATTTGAACACACTAAAAATGCTCTATAAGCTAATTTTTTTTGTTTGTTTGTTTTTGGGTTTTTTTGGCTTTATAAAGTTTATAGATTATTATTCAGTTTCTGTGTATTCAGACACAAAAAGTAAGGAGATGTTGTCATGTTTCTGCTGTGCTTCAGTCGTCCTCAGAAGCGTCACATGACTGCTGTGGTGTGTATCAGTTTTTTTTTAAAGATTTTATAATTATATAGCCATATGAAGTAAAGGCTTTTTATACTTCAGGTAAAAGTACACTAGGGCTGGGTTCCTTTCAGATTTTTTTGTTTCCAGTTCTTAAACAATACCTGTTTTTTGATACTGTTACCTGAGCGATACTTTTTCTGATACCTATGGTGAATTAATTCATCTTCTATCATCATAAAACACAATTTTGAACATAAGACCAAATTTTGGAGCAAATTCTTCGCTGTAAGTTAAAACCATAGTTTGTATGATTTATTCTGTGGTATTTATTTGATTCATGTGAAGGAACATTAAAGGTTCCACTAGGTATTGAAACTCGGAACTGAATAAAAATACTTTTTTTTTTATGCCGGTAATATCGTAACTTTTCTTTCAATACCACAAAGGTATTGTTTAACAGTACCCAGCCCTAACAAAGAGTGCCTTGGTTTTTCTGAATCCAAAGAAACAGAATAATAATTTACACTTTTGGCGTACAGTGCTCTCAAAACTCAAAAAGCCATATGTGCATTTCATGTATTAAAAATGGTTACTGATATAATCATTTTCAACAGTAGATAAACACTTAAAATACGATTCCTACTCCTTTTGGCTCTAACATTTAACAGTAGATGGTAATTAATGTGTTGACATCGCCATCGCTACATATTTAGGATATTTTCAGATTTTCATATCAACTGTTGTTCTGAAGGGAAATTTGTCCCAGACTCAAGGGGCCGCCTGCAGCTGCAAAAACACATTTCATATCAACATTTATAACATGCAGTCATACACTGCACCATCAGCACAACACTGTCCTCACACATGAGAACTGTCATTGCAAGGTGACAAGGGCAGGCTACTGCACTTACTCAGTACAACACAGTTTTCTCAAAGTAGTTAATATACTGCAAATGATTAGGTAACTGTTTGTTTTGTATGTGTTAATATTATAAATGTGCCCGCAGCGTATTGTAATCTTGTGTGAGTGATGACGCCTGTTAGACGTTAATATGGAACAGGTGTCTATGGCCTTGTCTCTGCGTGGGACGGGGGTGGGGGGCTACAGGAAGAGTGCCTTGTGCAGAGGTTAATGTGTTGATGTGTGGACTCAATGGGCGCTCGCTCATGTTGGTGTCAGACAGTCTTTATGTTGACGTATGACTCTGAGGTGATTTGTGAGGCTTCTGCTTCTGCTGCTGCTGCTGCGGTGGACACTGGACCAGGGCTGCAGTGGGGAATTAAAGCACACGCCTTCAAACAGACCAGGGTGTACAAGAAAGTCTCATGAAAACATTTATCTGGGGAATTTTCAGAACAGCTGCAGGCAGAAATCATCAACCCCTGTCACCACAAAAGACATTACAAAGATGTGAATGATAGATTAACAATAAAAACTATTTATTGTTCCATATCTGAGTTATTTTGCCTTAACTTTGAAACTGAGAGGGAAGAGACAAGTGTGGGGCAAAGGGAAGAGACAAGTGTGGGATATGGGCAGGACATCATTGTGGGATAAGAGGAAGAGACAAATGTGGGGCAGTGGTAAGAGATCAGTGTGGGACATTTGGAAAGGACAAGTGTGTGATGAGGGGAGAGACCAGTGTGGGACAGGGAGGGGAGACCGCACTGCAAAAAAATCAATATCTACATTAGATAAAAATTACTTGAATTCAGATTATTAATCTTGATTTGAGCAAAAATAACTAGGTTAGATTTATTTAGTTATTAGGAAACTTATTACTAGATTATTTGCCTTGTTTTAAAGTATTTTTCCCCGTTTCAAGCTATTTTACTTATTTCAAGCAAAATTATCTTACCCCATGGACAGATAATTTGCTTGAAATAAGTAAAAAAAATAGCTTGAAACAGGGAAAAAATACTTTGAAACAAGGCAAATAATCTAGTAATACGTTGCCTAATAAATAAATAAATCTAATCTAGTGAAAATTGCTCAAATCAAGATTGATGATCTGAATTTTTGCTCAAATCAAAATTAATAATCTGAATTCAAGTAATTTTATCTAATGTAGATATTGAAAATTTGCAGTGCAGTATGCGACAGGGGGAGAGACCAGTGTGGGACAGGGAGGGGAGACCAGTGTGGAACAAAGGGATAAGATGAGTGCAGGGCATAGGAAAGAGACCAGTGTGGGACAGGCAGAAGTGAGGCAATGCACTGTGCAGCTAGCCTTAGTGTGAGAGCTGTGTCTGAGTCCATCTTCAAACATGCGCTGAGTGGGCATTGAGTTTACCTAAAAATGCTGCTTAGTCCACATTAATGCCAGTGACTTTTGGAATTTTTGATGACGCTACTTTGGTAAAAAGTTATGAAGAAGTCACTGAGAACTAATAATAGAAAAAAGTACTGAACATGACACGTGTATATTTATAATTCAGAATGTATAGCCGTGGTTATGGATGTTCATTTTCTGCAGATGATCATTAATCTCAAAATTAATGAAAATTAATTTAATGAGATTTCTTCATTAATTTAGTTATAGTTATATATATAGTTTTATTTAGACACATATTGCTAGCATTGGTGGATGACTTTCAGTGTCAGCAAAATCATGTAAACTACAACAAAACGCTCATTGTTGTGCACATAAAAGGAACAGTTATATTTAAAGGGCCTGTATTATGCTTTTTTGTGTGTCTCTTAATTTAGGACACATCTAGATCAGCATCACAATAATTATTAGAAAAAAAAAAACCTATTTGAAAAAAACATCATGAGAAACGCTCAGATTAGGTCCCTGTCACTTTAAGAGCCCTCCCTCCCCGCTGCCCTGCCTGCTGTCAAGCCCCTTCAGCGCTTGAATGAGGTTAAGGTTAAGGTAGATTTCATTTTTCTTTTGGGAAATTTGTCCTCTGCTATGTGACCCAAGCGGAAGATGAATAATTGAAAAGAACTAGTTAATTTTTAGCAACACATCTCAAAAAGGCTGGACAAGTCAGCGCTAGGATCATGATGGGAGAACATCCAGTCCTAAGTTGTTGCATCATTTTACTGTATAGAATTTTTATTTATACATTTTGTTTTGTTATTTCCATTTCCGACACGTACACTTGCCAGTTTAAGATCAGTCAGTTGTTGTTGTTTTATTTTTTTGTCCCTGTGGAAGCCCTCGTTGCATGACTCAGCCCACCCAGCCTCACTCTGGACGTGAACAGTACTCTGTGTTAATTACAGCTGGACTGAACCCCCGTCCCACCCCTCCCCTCCCCGCAGCGTACTCTCGGTGATGTAAAGGAGATCAGGACGGCAGAGCGCTGGATTGGTTTACCAGAACAGCCCTCTCAGATGTGTCTTTGTTCCACTGAAGAAAGAGAGTCTGAAAATAGCTCGTCAGAAGAAAGAGCAGAGAGAGGATTGCCCAGAACTCAGAGATTATTTTAAACTCTTGAGGACAGCCTTTTACTTGCTTTTATCTGCTCAGATAATTCAGACCAGCACTGGCCTTTTGGGAGTTTTTTGTGTTAGGAGAATTGAGTCTGGAATATGAGGACATTTGTGTTACATCAATGCAGCAGATAATGTTTGTGTTTGTTCATTTCCTACAGTTTATTCCCTTAAAGGGGCTATATTCTGCAAAATCGACTTTTCCTCTCTTTCTCCCATGTTATAATGTTGTTCCCTCATCAAAAACAGACCTGGAGTTGTGTTTTCTTTCATTCAAGCGTGTTTAAGTGATCCTGTAGTCTCTGGCACAGCTGTTCTGAGGCCTCAAAATGCTTAGTTTGATCAACAAGGCCTCTACATACAGTCTGCTCTCATTAATTTATTCAAAAAACAGCGTACTGCTCTGTTCCCACTGATTCTTCACAGACATTTTTCATTTTGTAGTAAAATGGTGCCTTACAAAAAGTTTAAGGCACAGATGAGGCATTGAAAATAAGATAAAATACTTAAAAATAACTCCTCTACAGAGATATATTAATAATGTGCTGATATAAAGGCAAAGAAAACAAAGAGACAAACTTTACCTGCAACACTTTTTCCTTTAGTTTCTCTCGTATTCCACTGAACTGCAGCTGTTTTTTACACTGGGCTTCCATGACTCTGTTCCACGTCCTTTTAAATTCCTCACAGTGGAGACTTGGGTGTCTTTAAACATGGTGTATGTGTGATGGCAGTCGCAGAGTTAGTCCACTTGTGTTTATGCTGTTGTCTCCCCAAAAGTGACACCTGTCCTGACGCACCTCAGGCCCTAAAACTTTCGTTGTACCACTTTAGACCGCATAGTTTTTATAGCAAGGGCCAAGTGATTTTAGTACACAGTATAAAAATATACAGCAACACACACATAACTCACACATTTTTATAAACTTTGCCTTAATCCTTCACTATAGACAGCTACAACTCTATAAACCATAGCATAATATAGGAAAGTACATTTTTCTTATGTTGTATGTGCGCCCCTAAACCTTTAAATCTAAAATCACCCTTGTTCTGTAGAAGTAAAGATGTTCTTTTGTCCCCTTTTCTTCCCTGATACAGCGAGGGTCTAACGTGTTTCTCTGTCAAGTCTCTCACACATCCCCCTCTTCATCTGCTGCAGGTGATTGACAGGCTGCACTGGGACGAAGCTCTGCGCTCGCTCTCTGACACACCCTAATCTCTCATTTACATACCAGATTTTTGCTAAGTTTCTGACAGTAAATCACACACAACACTGCCACAAATATCCAGCACTTTAAAAAAAAAATCACAATTTATTACCCGTTTTAGTAAATATTTACCATTGTGAGCAAGGCTTGACTTTAACACTTCCCAAAAGCAGGTAGAGTTTCATTTTAGCTAATAACACAAATACTACCACTGCCATTTTTTGAATTTTAAGCATACCTCTGTTTTAATGCTAGAGGTTAGGCCTGAATTGATGTTGTTTTGAGTGTATGCCATTTAGTATATAGTAATAATGTTTTAAAAATGGGTAACACTTTATTTTACACTTCACTTGATACAGTGTAACCACAGTGTAACTACTATGTGATATATATAGTAACAAACTGTAATATCATGTAACTTTGTTGTACTTACATTTGGACATTTTGTGTATTTAGAGTTTTCAGATACAAATGTAAAAAATAAAAAATAAAAAATAAAAATAAGTGGATTTTGCTTCTGCAGTGGTACTCAGTGGTAATTTGCACTTTGATAAAGTAGTGTAACAAGTATTTTTGGTAACACTTTAGCTTAGGGTCCACTTATTAACCATTAACTGAGTGCTAACTAGCATGCTAGTTTGTGGTTAATTAGCTCTTAATTGCTAATTATAAAGCAGTAATTATGAGTTTATTAAAGGATAAATGTTATTTAATTACTAATTAGTTGAAGAATATGTTCACACAGAATAAGGGATTAATAGGTGCTTTATATTTACCAATTAAGAGCTAATTAGCCTCTAACTGGCATAATTAGCACGGAGTTAATGGTAAATTGGTGGACCCTAAACTAAAGTGTTACCGTATTTTTCATTACATTTGTACTTCCACTATGCAAGTACAACATAAGTAAATGTTATTACAGTTTGTTACACAGTGTTAAGTTGTAGTTACACTGTATCCAGTGTAGTGTCAAATAATGTGTTACCTAAAAATGTTTATTACTTTTATACTTTTATTTTCTGCAGAGGTAAACAGGCTTTTTAATATTTGTATTTATAAATCCCTGTCCATACATAAATCAAACCAAATTTATCATTTCTTTAAGCTTATTGTTTGCTATTAAGTCTACATAAAAGCATAACTAATTGAATTATGAGTAGTAAAAACACTAATTGGCTCGCAAATTTTGATGAAGAATAGCCACAGTGAGCAAAAAATTAAATATCAGCCCTGGGTGCTATGAAAATCCAATAATTACTCCTCCAAGTGCTTGACAGAGTATGCACATTGCCCGATAATGCTAAATCTCAGAGTATTGGCTCCATTGAAGTGTTTCCTCTAATGATTGTAAACGATGCTGAGCTGACACGTCCTACTGCAGCGTTTCTCCTCAACACGATCCACCACCAGACCTTCTCCTCCAGTCTCCAGGCAGCCCCCTCGTCCCACCACCACCAGCAGCAGCAGCAGCAGCAGCAGCAGCAGCAGCACGTGCACAGGACAGGACAGGAAAGGGTGGGGGGGTGTACGCCGATCCCCTCCCCGCTCCACTGCGCTAATCTCCGCTCCTCTTCAATTGTTATTCCGATGGTGCGGCGGTTACGTAACGGCCCAGAGCAGGACTGAGGAGAGACGCCTTATCGAAACGGAGCCTTCCCCAAATAAAGAGCCTGACAGACTTAGAGAGGGGAGGGGAGGATCACCCGGGTACACCTAGTGCACCTATAAACGCGTGTCTTTGGACGGCAGGAAAAGGAGAGAAACTGCAAAGAATATGTTTTTTTCAGTTCACGTGGATCTTTGTCTATTAAAGCAGTGGTTCCCAACCTTTTTTGGTTTTGTGTACCACCCGCGACGGGAATTAGTCCTGGTTTGGACCCGGCTTAGTCCTGGTTTTGTCTGACTTTAGTGCTGGTTTAGACTTCTGGTTTAGACCGGGTTTGTTGCTGGGTTTGTCTTGGTTTATTCAAGGTTGAGTTCAGGTTGTAGACTTGGTTTAGACCTAGTTTAGTCCTGATTAGGTCTTAGTTTAGACCTGGTTGAGTTCAGGTTGTAGACCTGGTTTAGTCTTGGTTTAGACCTGGTTTTAGACCTGGTTTAGCCTTGGTTTAGACCTGGTTTAGTCCTGCATTTGTCTCAGTTTAATCCTGGTTTAGACCTAGTTGAGTTCTGGTTTTAGAGCTGGTTTAGCCTTGGTTTAGACCTGATTTAGTCCTGCATTTGTCTCAGTTTAATCCTGATTTAGACCTGGTTGAGTTCTGGTTTTAGACCTGATTTAGTCTTAGTTTAGACCTGGTTTTAGACCTGATTTAGTATTAGTTTAGACCTGGTTTTAGACCTGGTTTAGCCTTGGTTTAGACCTGGTTGAGTTCTGGTTTTAGACCTGGTTTAGTCTTAGTTTAGACCTGGTTTTAGACCTGATTTAGTCTTAGTTTAGACCTGGTTTAGCCTTGGTTTAGACCTG
Organism: Bostrychus sinensis; assembly: GCA_020698575.1. Taxonomy (NCBI): domain Eukaryota; kingdom Metazoa; phylum Chordata; class Actinopteri; order Gobiiformes; family Eleotridae; genus Bostrychus; species Bostrychus sinensis. The sequence goes on along the minus strand of CM036249.1, from coordinate 6,561,567 downwards.
GTTGAGTTCTGGTTTTAGACCTGGTTTAGTCTTAGTTTAGACCTGGTTTTAGACCTGGTTTAGTCTTAGTTTAGACCTGGTTTTAGACCTGATTTAGTCTTAGTTTAGACCTGGTTTAGCCTTGGTTTAGACCTGGTTTAGTCCTGCATTTGTCTCAGTTTAATCCTGATTTAGTCTTAGTTTAGACCTGGTTTTAGACCTGGTTTTAGACCTGGTTTAGCCTTGGTTTAGACCTGGTTTAGTCCTGCATTTGTCTCAGTTTAATCCTGGTTTAGTCTTAGTTTAGACCTGGTTTAAACCTGTTTATTCCTGGGTTAGTCCTGCTCTAGCTTTTTTAATCTTTAAAAGCCAAATATATAAAGGTTCTATAAACAATCACATAACTCCATGTATCCCCTGCAATGTGCTCGTGTACCCCTAGTGGTCCCCGCACCCCTGGTTGGGAAACGCTGTACTAGAGGACAGGCACAAGAGCCACTTTGCCATCAGCCGTCTCTGTGTGAAGGGTTTTATTTATGGTGAGGAGCTGGGACAGAGCTCAGTCAAATATTCATCTGCTCCACTTCACAATCCACAAAGAAGACTCCTCTGCACCAAAATACAAGATAATAATTATTATAAAAATAATTCGTTAGACAATTATTTTCTATATGTGGTTCACACAGAGTTGACAGATATGTGGAGCTTTTTTGTATTAATTTTTTTATTGCTGTATTTATTAGTATTTGTTTATTCCTGTGTTTTACGTATTTTAGTATTTGCGAAGTTTGTAACGATAAGTTTTTGCCATGATGCAATACGTATTGATTAGAATTGTTTCGATACAATTCAAGAACGATACTGTCTAATTTGGAACGATACGATTGTCACACCTTCATACCGATAATCGATACAGCAACTTTTTGCCAAAAATAATAAAAGTTTGCTCTCAAATGTAGCACCAAAGCCGGGGTTGATTTTGTCCAGCAGACAGAGAGCAAAAAAAAGTTTTATTTCACATTTAACATTTAAACATTTTAACATATTTAACATTTTATTTCATTAAAAACACAAAAAATACACTCAAAAAGCCATATCTGTTTTTATTTTAACATACAAATTTCTAATTTCGATATTTTTGATATTAGGTCATGTGTATTGATGTAGTTGTAACTAACTTTGAGCTCATGCAACTGTTTTCCAATGTGTTTTTTGTTTCTTTTTGTTGTTTTTTTACTGCAAATGGCAAATAAACTGAACTGAACTGAGCTGACTGTCCGAACAATAGCTCCTGTGTGAAACATGAAAACAGGCAAATGCTGGATTTCAAAACATAGAAAGCCATTTGTTAAAACTCTTTGTTACAGTTAAAAAAAAAAAAAAGGTTGGGTGAGAGGTGCAGGTGACCCAGGGGTGAGGGCGGTGTCTTTATATCGTCCTGATGAGATGATTCCTGTGTTATGATCCGGAGAGAGGAGGAATAATTCAGTTTAGGCAGCAGCAGTACAGAGGCCCATTAAGGCACTTCCTGAACTCACTGTTTCTAATCTGTGTTTCTCTGAAAAAGGTCTGACTCATTTCAGTCCCATCATTTACTGTTCCTCACGTCTCACTCTGGAGTTTAAACAAACACATGGCTCTGGGAGTGAGCAGCGATGTCCCAGTGCCACCGTTTTCAGAAGTCTCTACAGAAATTATTGCTTTTGTTTGCAATTGCTCTGCTTTGGAGAATCCCGTGCGTACACCACAGTGAATAAACTGCTCCATAATAAAACTGAAGAAGGGCAAGTGAGTAAATGTCCCAGGACTGAGAAAGGCCAAAGTGTATTTGTCCAGCTCAGTTCGTACACAGGTAATTCAAAGTGCTTTACAGAAAAAAAGACAAGTTAAAAGAATATAGAAAAGAAATACAATAGGAGTTACTTTACTTAAGTATAATTTTCATGTATCAGTACTTTTTTTGAGTAAATTTCACAAAGGGTACTTTTACTTTTACTTCACTACTATATTTGAATTGGTTTGAAGTAAAAAATATTTTGAGTTTGTATTAAAATCATTCGTTTTTGGTGATTGTAAATATAAAAGATGCAGTAAAGTGGTGCTCTTCAGAAACAGATTCACAGGTTAATGATTAGTTTTCAGCAAAATCCCTCGCATTTAACACATTCATGAGATGTTGAATCTGTGCAAAATACTTTTAATTTTTTACTCACAAGTACATTTAAAAGTAAGTACTTTTATATTTTTACTTAAGTAGAACATTTCATGTGATACTTTTATTTTTACTAGAGTAAATTTTGCTCCTTTATCTGTACTTTTACTTTAGTAAAAAAATGTAGTACTTCCTCCACCGCTGACTGAAACCCTGCTTCATCGAGTTTAGTCCTGACTCTGGGACCAGTCTGTCCCTGAGGTCCTCAGAGTCCCAGCAGAGACCTGTCCTCGAGGTCCTCAGAGTCCCAGCAGAGACCTGTCCCCGAGGTCCTCAGAGTCCCGGCAGAGGCCTGTCCCTGAGGTCCTCAGAGTCCCAGCAGAGACCTGTCCCCGAGGTCCTCAGAGTCCCGGCAGAGGCCTGTCCCTGAGGTCCTCAGAGTCCCAGCAGAGACCTGTCCCTGAGGTCCTCAGAGTCCCGGCAGAGGCCTGTCCCTGAGGTCCTCAGAGTCCCAGCAGAGGCCTGTCCCCGAGGTCCTCAGAGTCCCAGCAGAGACCTGTCCCCGAGGTCCTCAGAGTCCCGGCAGAGGCCTGTCCCTGAGGTCCTCAGAGTCCCAGCAGAGACCTGTCCCTGAGGTCCTCCGAGTCTCGGCAGAGACCTGTCCCCGAGGTCCTCAGAGTCCCGGCAGAGGCCTGTCCCTGAGGTCCTCAGAGTCCCAGCAGAGACCTGTCCCCGAGGTCCTCAGAGTCCCGGCAGAGACCTGTCCCCGAGGTTCTCAGAGTCCCAGCAGAGACCTGTCCCTGAGGTCCTCAGAGTCCTGGATGGTTCAAATGGGACAGGTCAGAGATGTACTTTGGTGCTAAGCCATGGAGAGACTTGAACACAAGCAGAGATGTTTTAAAGTTTGTTCTCTGAGCGACAGGAAGTCAGTGCAGAGACCTGAGGACAGGACTAATATGGTCATACGTCCTGGTTTTAGTCAGGACCTGAGCAGCAGCGTTCTGGACGTCCTGCAGCTGTCTTTAGTGAGTCCAGTGAGCAGACGTTGCAGTAGTCTAACCTGCTGGAGATGAACACATGAATAAATCTCTCCAGGTCTGGTTTAGACAGAAAACCTTTGATTGTGGCAGTGTTTTTGAGATGGTTGAACACTGATGATGTTATAGATGTAATGTGACTGTTAAAGTTCAAGTCCAAGTCCATGATTACCCCAAGCTTTCTAACCTGATTTTTAGATTCTAGAGATACTAGAATCTCAAGGTGACTGCTGACACTTTCTCTTTGTTTCTGTGAACCAAAGCTGTGATGCTACTAGAGTCATCTTAAGGCTGCTAAAATGTTCGCAAAGCATCCGTTTTGTGATTGAACTATTTTTAAGTCCAAACATCAAATATTTTTGCTTTGCGGATGGCTCCTTGAGTAATCTTCAGGGTTATTAAGTCGACTTACGTTGCTGCTGACAGTCGGAGCTCAGCCGTGGCTCACTCCTGGGGCTTAGCTCCGCCCAGACTTGGTCCTGAGTCACCCCCCCCCCCCCCCCCCCCGAGTCTCAGAGCTGCTGTTTTAAACCTCCACCACCGCTGTAAACCTCAGGGGTAAATGCTCTAACATGCTCAGAGGCAGAGAATTTGGGGATTTGCAGTGTTTTGGATCTAAACAAGTCACCTCCTCACATCGTCACCTCCTCTCATCCTTTCACCCTCACCTCCTCACATCGTCACCTCCTCTCATCCTTTCACCCTCACCTCCTCACATCGTCACCTCCTCTCATCCTTTCACCCTCACCTCCTCACATCGTCACCTCCTCTCATCCTTTCATCCTCACCTCCTCACATCGTCACCTCCTCTCATCCTTTCATCCTCACCTCCTCACATCGTCACCTCCTCTCATCCTTTCATCCTCTCATCATCACCTCCTCTCATCATCACCTCCTTTCATCCTTACAGCCTCACCTCCTCTCATCCTTTCATCCTCTCATCATCACCTCCTCTCATCCTTTCACTCTCACCTCCTCACATCGTCACCTCCTCTCATCCTTTCATCCTTACAGCCTAACCTCCTCTCATCCTTTCATCCTCACATTGTCGCCTCCTCTCATCCTTTCATCCTCACCTCCTTTCACCCTCACATCCTCACATTGTCACCTCCTCTCATCCTTTCATCCTCACATTATCACCTCCTCTCACCCTTTCACCCTCACCTCCTCACATCGTCACCTCCTCTCATCCTTTCATCCTCACCTCCTCACATCGTCACCTCCTCTCATCCTTTCATCCTCACATTATCACCTCCTCTCACCCTTTCACCCTCACCTCCTCACATCGTCACCTCCTCTCATCCTTTCATCCTCACCTCCTCACATCGTCACCTCCTCTCATCCTTTCATCCTCACATTATCACCTCCTCTCACCCTTTCACCCTCACCTCCTTACATCGTCACCTCCTCTCATCCTTTCATCCTCTCATCATCACCTCCTCTCATCATCACCTCCTTTCATCCTTTCATCCTCTCATCATCACCTCCTCTCATCATCACCTCCTTTCATCCTTACAGCCTCACCTCCTCTCATCCTTTCATCCTCTCATCATCACCTCCTCTCATCCTTTCACTCTCACCTGCTCTCTTCATCACCTCCTCTCATCCTTTCACTCTCACCTCCTCACATCGTCACCTCCTCTCATCCTTTCATCCTTACAGCCTAACCTCCTCTCATCCTTTCATCCTCTCATCATCACCTCCTCTCATCCTTTCACTCTCACCTGCTCTCATCATCACCTCCTCTCATCCTTTCACTCTCACCTCCTCACATCGTCACCTCCTCTCATCCTTTCATCCTTACAGCCTAACCTCCTCTCATCCTTTCATCCTCACCTCCTTTCACCCTCACCTCCTCACATTGTCGCCTCCTCTCATCCTTTCATCCTCACCTCCTTTCACCCTCACCTCCTCACATTGTCACCTCCTCTCATCCTTTCATCCTCACCTCCTCACATTGTCACCTCCTCTCATCCTTTCATCCTCACATCGTCACCTCCTCTCATCCTTTCATCCTTACAGCCTAACCTCCTCTCATCCTTTCATCCTCTCATCATCACCTCCTCTCATCCTTTCACTCTCACCTGCTCTCATCATCACCTCCTCTCATCCTTTCACTCTCACCTCCTCACATCGTCACCTCCTCTCATCCTTTCATCCTTACAGCCTAACCTCCTCTCATCCTTTCATCCTCACCTCCTTTCACCCTCACCTCCTCACATTGTCGCCTCCTCTCATCCTTTCATCCTCACCTCCTTTCACCCTCACCTCCTCACATTGTCACCTCCTCTCATCCTTTCATCCTCACCTCCTCACATTGTCACCTCCTCTCATCCTTTCATCCTCACCTCCTCACATTGTCACCTCCTCTCATCCTTTCACCCTCACCTCCTCACATCGTCACCTCCTCTCATCCTTTCATCCTCACCTCCTCACATCGTCACCTCCTCTCATCCTTTCATCCTCACATTATCACCTCCTCTCACCCTTTCACCCTCACCTCCTCACATCGTCACCTCCTCTCATCCTTTCATCCTCACCTCCTCACATCGTCACCTCCTCTCATCCTTTCATCCTCACATTATCACCTCCTCTCACCCTTTCACCCTCACCTCCTTACATCGTCACCTCCTCTCATCCTTTCATCCTCTCATCATCACCTCCTCTCATCATCACCTCCTTTCATCCTTTCTTCCTCTCATCATCACCTCCTCTCATCATCACCTCCTTTCATCCTTACAGCCTCACCTCCTCTCATCCTTTCATCCTCTCATCATCACCTCCTCTCATCCTTTCACTCTCACCTGCTCTCTTCATCACCTCCTCTCATCCTTTCACTCTCACCTCCTCACATCGTCACCTCCTCTCATCCTTTCATCCTTACAGCCTAACCTCCTCTCATCCTTTCATCCTCTCATCATCACCTCCTCTCATCCTTTCACTCTCACCTGCTCTCATCATCACCTCCTCTCATCCTTTCACTCTCACCTCCTCACATCGTCACCTCCTCTCATCCTTTCATCCTTACAGCCTAACCTCCTCTCATCCTTTCATCCTCACCTCCTTTCACCCTCACCTCCTCACATTGTCGCCTCCTCTCATCCTTTCATCCTCACCTCCTTTCACCCTCACCTCCTCACATTGTCACCTCCTCTCATCCTTTCATCCTCACCTCCTCACATTGTCACCTCCTCTCATCCTTTCATCCTCACCTCCTCACATTGTCACCTCCTCTCATCCTTTCACCCTCACCTCCTCACATCGTCACCTCCTCTCATCCTTTCATCCTCACCTCCTCACATCGTCACCTCCTCTCATCCTTTCATCCTCACATTATCACCTCCTCTCACCCTTTCACCCTCACCTCCTCACATCGTCACCTCCTCTCATCCTTTCATCCTCACCTCCTCACACCGTCACCTCCTCTCATCCTTTCATCCTCACATTATCACCTCCTCTCACCCTTTCACCCTCACCTCCTTACATCGTCACCTCCTCTCATCCTTTCATCCTCTCATCATCACCTCCTCTCATCATCACCTCCTTTCATCCTTTCATCCTCTCATCATCACCTCCTCTCATCATCACCTCCTTTCATCCTTACAGCCTCACCTCCTCTCATCCTTTCATCCTCTCATCATCACCTCCTCTCATCCTTTCACTCTCACCTGCTCTCTTCATCACCTCCTCTCATCCTTTCACTCTCACCTCCTCACATCGTCACCTCCTCTCATCCTTTCATCCTTACAGCCTAACCTCCTCTCATCCTTTCATCCTCTCATCATCACCTCCTCTCATCCTTTCACTCTCACCTGCTCTCATCATCACCTCCTCTCATCCTTTCACTCTCACCTCCTCACATCGTCACCTCCTCTCATCCTTTCATCCTTACAGCCTAACCTCCTCTCATCCTTTCATCCTCACCTCCTTTCACCCTCACCTCCTCACATTGTCGCCTCCTCTCATCCTTTCATCCTCACCTCCTTTCACCCTCACCTCCTCACATTGTCACCTCCTCTCATCCTTTCATCCTCACCTCTTCACATTGTCACCTCCTCTCATCCTTTCATCCTCTCTTCATCATCTCCTCTCATCCTTTCACCCTCACCTCCTCTCATCCTTTCATCCTTTCACCCTCACCTCCTCACATCATCACCTCCTTTCATCCTTTCACCCTCAACAAAAACTAAATATTTCTGAAAATGTAATGAGAAATGGGACTTTGAATTATGTTACTAAGAACCAACAAACCACAAGTAAAAACATGGTGGATATATAAAAAATAATCAAAAAACACAAAAACACTAAGACTACAGTACTAAACCATGATATTTAAAGTGGCTATATTCTGCTTTTATTCATATTTTTTACCTACAGCAGCACGTTTTACAACTTTAAAAACATTATGTGACTAAAAGAAAGCATTTTTAATAAGAACTCTACTGGTGCCATAAAGAAACAGGTGAAGAGACCAGCAGAGGGCAGCAGAGTGCATAGTCTTTTGTACATAATCAAAGAAAAAGAGCACTTCCCTTCCTTAAACTTTTTGTATGACGTCATTTTACTACAAATTTAAAAATGTCTGTGAGGAATCAGTGGAACCAGAGCTGTACACCGTTTTTTTTTTTGTTTTTTTTGTTTTTGATAAATGAATGAGAGCAGACTGGATGTAGAGGAGCTTGTTGATTGGTCAGTGCAGGGCTTCGTTTTGAGGCCTCAGAAACTCAGCGCCAGAGAATACGGGATTACTCAAACAGGCGTGAATGAAAGAAAACACAACTCCAGGTCTGTTTTTGAAGAGGGAGCAACATTAGAACACGGGAGAAAGCTCAGAAAAGTTGATTTTGCAGAATAGAAGTAGCACATTTACTGCTTTCCTGCTGTAGCAGATGTGCACCTGTATGTTATCTATCATATGCTAACCTTTAGTCACTGCGGACTTGCCAAACAGTCGCAGTAACCCTTGTTTAACCTTCAGCCTCTTATAGAACATCTTCTTTTATCGGCTGAAGTGATGGAGTGTGAGATCCCGGCGGCACGTGCTTGCTCTTGTGCCTGATCGCGTGTGTGTGTGCCCGTGTAGCGCAGGATTTACGGTGCTCGGCGGGCAGGACAGCAGCGGCGGTGTCCCCGGCTCTCTAATTGGCTGACCCCAGAGATTCTTCATCGGCACATTCAGAGGCCCGCTACCCACCCCTTGCCCCCCCCCCCGTTCCTCATCTCTCCCCATAATCAATTCACTGACTCCACTCAGACCTGCGCGGTGCTGCAGTATCTGCGGCACACTGCAACACCACAACTCCATGGATTAGACACACACTCAGTCTGCACCGGGACATGTAGGGCTTCCAATGTAATGGCTTGGAAATTAGGGTTTTTACTGAAAGGAGATATATTCTGCAAAAATGTACTTCTCTGAGCTTTCTCCCATGTTTTAATATCGTTCCCTCATCAGAAACAGACCTGGAGCTGTTTTTGTTTCATTCATGCCTGCCTTAAGGTTTCAAAACAATGCCACAAAGCCCCGCCCACTCCAAGAAGCACTGACCAATCAACAAGCTCCTCTCCATCGAGTCTGCTCTCATTTATTTATCCAAAAAACAGTGTACATCTCTGTTTTCACTGAATCCTTGCAGACGGTTTTCATTTTGTAGTAAAATGGCATCATACAAAAGGTTTAAGGAAGTAAACAGCTTTATTCTTCAATTTATGCTCAGTCAGAAAATGTTTTTAAAGGTTGTAAAACTTGAAATGCTGTTCCAGAGGTGACCAAGATTGGGTTAAAATATGAATAAAAGCAGAATACAGCTTTTTTAATGAGCTATTACAAGATTTCTGCTTCTGCCAAAACATTGTCCCTGTCTCAAGGTAAAAAAAGATTTAGTGCCCAGACCTGGCCTCAAACCAGGGCTCGTCTAGTTCAGGGGTAAATGCTACAGCTATTGAGCTACACCAAACATAAATGATGTCTTCCTGGGCCCATTGCCTTGTTTTTGGAGGTTTGTTGCTAACAGAAAACAAAACTGCTCCTCCTTCATGTTTAGCTCCGTCCTCTGTGAGTCCACAGTAAATCCTTCTGCAGTGGGCTCCTGCGGGACTGAGGAGGTGCTGGCTCTACACGAAGGAGAACCTGCAGCTTCACAAGGTCACCGCGTACAATCTCAGCTTTCACCTCCTCTCATCACCACCTCCTCTCATCACCACCTCCTCTCAGCTCTCACCTCCTCTCATCACCACCTCCTCTCATCATTACCTCCTCACATCACCACCTCCTCTCAACTCTCACCTCCTCTCATCACCACCTCCTCTCATCACCACCTCCTCTCAGCTCTCACCTCCTCTCATCACCACCTCCTCTCATCACCACCTCCTCTCATCATCACCTCTTCACATCACCACCTCCTCTCAGCTCTCACCTCCTCTCATCACCACCTCCTCTCATCATCACCTCCTCACATCACCACCTCCTCTCAACTCTCACCTCCTCACATCACCACTTCCTCTCAACTCTCACCTCCTCTCATCCTTGAGTGTGAGACTGCTCTCAGTCTCGGTCTCAGTCTCAGTCTCGGTCTCGGTCTCGGTCTCGGTCTCAGTCTCGGTCTCGGTCTCGGTCTCAGTCTCAGCTGTGTCAGTCTCAGTCTCAGTCTCGGTCTCGGTCTCGGTCTCAGTCTCAGCTGTGTCAGTCTCGGTCTCAGTCTCAGTCTCAGTCTCAGCTGTGTCAGTCTCAGTCTCAGTCTCGGTCTCGGTCTCAGTCTCAGTCTCGGTCTCGGTCTCGGTCTCAGTCTCAGTCTCAGTCTCAGCTGTGTCAGTCTCGGTCTCAGTCTCGGTCTCAGTCTCAGTCTCAGTCTCAGCTGTGTCAGTCTCAGTCTCGGTCTCGGTCTCGGTCTCAGTCTCAGCTGTGTCGGTCTCGGTCTCAGTCTCAGTCTCAGTCTCGGTCTCGGTCTCGGTCTCGGTCTCGGTCTCGGTCTCGGTCTCGGTCTCGGTCTCGGTCTCGGTCTCAGTCTCAGCTGTGTCAGTCTCAGTCTCAGTCTCGGTCTCGGTCTCGGTCTCAGTCTCAGTCTCAGTCTCAGCTGTGTCAGTCTCGGTCTCAGTCTCGGTCTCAGTCTCAGTCTCAGTCTCAGCTGTGTCAGTCTCAGTCTCAGTCTCAGTCTCAGTCTCAGTCTCAGTCTCGGTCTCGTTCTCGGTCTCAGTCTCAGCTGTGTCAGTCTCGGTCTCAGTCTCAGTCTCCGTGTCAGTCTCAGTCTCGGTCTCAGTCTCGGTCTCAGTCTCAGTCTCAGTCTCAGCTGTGTCAGTCTCAGTCTCAGTCTCGGTCTCGGTCTCGGTCTCAGTCTCAGCTGTGTCAGTCTCAGTCTCGGTCTCGGTCTCAGTCTCAGTCTCAGCTGTGTCAGTCTCAGTCTCAGTCTCGTCTCAGTCTCAGTCTCAGCTGTGTCAGTCTCAGTCTCGGTCTCGGTCTCAGTCTCAGTCTCAGCTCAGTCTCAGTCTCAGTTCGGTCTCGGTCTCGGTCTCAGTCTCAGCTGTGTCAGTCTCAGTCTCGTCTCGTCTCAGTCTCAGTCTCAGCTGTGTCAGTCTCGGTCTCAGTCTCGTCTCGTCTCAGTCTCAGTCTCAGCTGTGTCAGTCTCAGTCTCAGTCTCAGTCTCGGTCTCGGTCTCAGTCTCAGCTGTGTCAGTCTCGGTCTCAGTCTCAGTCTCGGTCTCGGTCTCAGTCTCAGCTGTGTCAGTCTCAGTCTCAGTCTCAGTCTCGGTCTCGGTCTCAGTCTCAGCTGTGTCAGTCTCGGTCTCAGTCTCAGTCTCAGTCTCGGTCTCAGTCTCAGTCTCAGCTGTGTCAGTCTCAGTCTCAGTCTCAGTCTCAGCTGTGTCAGTCTCAGTCTCGGTCTCGGTCTCGGTCTCGGTCTCAGTCTCAGCTGTGTCAGTCTCAGTCTCAGTCTCAGTCTCAGCTGTGTCAGTCTCGGTCTCGGTCTCAGTCTCAGTCTCAGCTGTGTCAGTCTCAGTCTCGGTCTCAGTCTCAGTCTCAGTCTCGGTCTCGGTCTCGGTCTCGGTCTCGGTCTCGGTCTCAGTCTCGGTCTCAGTCTCGGTCTCAGCTGTGTCAGTCTCGGTCTCGGTCTCAGCTGTGTCAGTCTCAGTCTCAGCTGTGTCAGTCTCGGTCTCGGTCTCAGTCTCAGTCTCAGCTGTGTCAGTCTCAGTCTCGGTCTCAGTCTCAGTCTCAGTCTCGGTCTCGGTCTCGGTCTCGGTCTCGGTCTCAGTCTCGGTCTCAGTCTCGGTCTCAGCTGTGTCAGTCTCGGTCTCGGTCTCAGCTGTGTCAGTCTCAGTCTCAGCTGTGTCAGTCTCAGTCTCAGTCTCAGCTGTGTCAGTCTCGGTCTCGGTCTCAGCTGTGTCAGTCTCAGTCTCAGCTGTGTCAGTCTCGGTCTCAGTCTCAGTCTCAGTCTCGGTCTCAGTCTCGGTCTCAGTCTCAGTCTCAGCTGTGTCAGTCTCAGTCTCGGTCTCAGTCTCAGTCTCAGCTGTGTCAGTCTCAGTCTCAGCTGTGTCAGTCTCGGTCTCGGTCTCAGTCTCAGTCTCAGTCTCGGTCTCAGTCTCGGTCTCAGTCTCAGTCTCAGCTGTGTCAGTCTCAGTCTCGGTCTCAGTCTCAGTCTCAGCTGTGTCAGTCTCAGTCTCAGTCTCAGCTGTGTCAGTCTCAGTCTCAGCTGTGTCAGTCTCGGTCTCGGTCTCAGTCTCAGTCTCAGTCTCGGTCTCAGTCTCGGTCTCAGTCTCAGTCTCAGCTGTGTCAGTCTCAGTCTCGGTCTCAGTCTCAGTCTCAGTCTCAGCTGTGTCAGTCTCAGTCTCGGTCTCAGTCTCAGTCTCAGCTGTGTCAGTCTCAGTCTCGGTCTCAGTCTCAGTCTCAGTCTCAGCTGTGTCAGTCTCGGTCTCGGTCTCAGTCTCAGTCTCAGCTGTGTCAGTCTCAGTCTCGGTCTCAGTCTCAGTCTCAGTCTCAGCTGTGTCAGTCTCAGTCTCGGTCTCAGTCTCAGTCTCAGTCTCGGTCTCGGTCTCGGTCTCAGTCTCAGTCTCAGTCTCAGCTGTGTCAGTCTCGGTCTCAGTCTCGGTCTCAGTCTCAGTCTCAGTCTCAGCTGTGTCAGTCTCAGTCTCAGTCTCGGTCTCGGTCTCGGTCTCAGTCTCAGCTGTGTCAGTCTCGGTCTCAGTCTCAGTCTCAGTCTCAGTCTCAGCTGTGTCAGTCTCAGTCTCGGTCTCGGTCTCGGTCTCGGTCTCAGTCTCAGCTGTGTCAGTCTCGGTCTCAGTCTCAGTCTCAGTCTCAGTCTCAGTCTCAGCTGTGTCAGTCTCAGTCTCAGTCTCAGCCTCAGTCTCAGTCTCAGTCTCAGCTGTGTCAGTCTCAGTCTCGGTCTCAGTCTCAGTCTCAGTCCCGGTCTCGGTCTCGGTCTCGGTCTCAGTCTCGGTCTCAGTCTCGGTCTCAGCTGTGTCAGTCTCAGTCTCAGTCTCAGCTGTGTCAGTCTCAGTCTCAGTCTCAGTCTCGGTCTCGGTCTCGGTCTCAGTCTCAGTCTCAGTCTCGGTCTCAGTCTCAGTCTCAGTCTCAGTCTCGGTCTCAGTCTCGGTCTCAGTCTCAGTCTCGGTCTCAGTCTCAGTCTCAGCTGTGTCAGTCTCAGTCTCAGTCTCGGTCTCAGTCTCAGTCTCAGTCTCGGTCTCAGTCTCAGTCTCAGTCTCAGTCTCGGTCTCAGTCTCAGTCTCAGCTGTGTCAGTCTCAGTCTCAGTCTCGGTCTCAGTCTCAGTCTCAGCTGTGTCAGTCTCGGTCTCGGTCTCAGTCTCAGTCTCAGTCTCGGTCTCAGTCTCGGTCTCAGTCTCAGTCTCGGTCTCAGTCTCAGTCTCAGCTGTGTCAGTCTCAGTCTCGGTCTCAGTCTCAGTCTCAGTCTCAGCTGTGTCAGTCTCAGTCTCGGTCTCAGTCTCAGTCTCAGTCTCGGTCTCAGTCTCGGTCTCAGTCTCAGTCTCGGTCTCAGTCTCAGTCTCAGCTGTGTCAGTCTCAGTCTCGGTCTCAGTCTCGGTCTCAGTCTCAGTCTCAGTCTCAGCTGTGTCAGTCTCAGTCTCGGTCTCAGTCTCAGTCTCGGTCTCAGTCTCGGTCTCAGTCTCAGTCTCGGTCTCAGTCTCAGTCTCAGCTGTGTCAGTCTCAGTCTCGGTCTCAGTCTCGGTCTCAGTCTCAGTCTCAGTCTCAGCTGTGTCAGTCTCAGTCTCAGTCTCGGTCTCGGTCTCGGTCTCAGTCTCAGCTGTGTCAGTCTCAGTCTCGGTCTCAAGTCTCCGGTCTCAGTCTCAGTCTCAGTCTCAGCTGTGTCAGTCTCAGTCTCGGTCTCAGTCTCAGTCTCGGTCTCAGTCTCGGTCTCAGTCTCGGTCTCGGTCTCAGTCTCAGTCTCAGCTGTGTCAGTCTCGGTCTCAGTCTCAGTCTCAGTCTCAGCTGTGTCAGTCTCAGTCTCAGTCTCGGTCTCGGTCTCGGTCTCAGTCTCAGCTGTGTCAGTCTCAGTCTCGGTCTCGGTCTCAGTCTCAGTCTCAGCTGTGTCAGTCTCAGTCTCGGTCTCGGTCTCAGTCTCAGTCTCAGCTGTGTCAGTCTCAGTCTCAGTCTCGGTCTCGGTCTCGGTCTCAGTCTCAGCTGTGTCAGTCTCAGTCTCGGTCTCGGTCTCAGTCTCAGCTGTGTCAGTCTCGGTCTCAGTCTCAGTCTCGGTCTCGGTCTCAGTCTCAGCTGTGTCAGTCTCAGTCTCAGTCTCAGTCTCGGTCTCGGTCTCAGTCTCAGCTGTGTCAGTCTCGGTCTCAGTCTCAGTCTCAGTCTCGGTCTCAGTCTCAGTCTCAGCTGTGTCAGTCTCAGTCTCAGTCTCGGTCTCGGTCTCAGTCTCAGCTGTGTCAGTCTCAGTCTCAGTCTCGGTCTCAGTCTCAGTCTCAGTCTCAGCTGTGTCAGTCTCAGTCTCGGTCTCGGTCTCAGTCTCAGCTGTGTCAGTCTCGGTCTCAGTCTCAGTCTCAGTCTCGGTCTCAGTCTCAGTCTCAGCTGTGTCAGTCTCAGTCTCAGTCTCGGTCTCGGTCTCAGTCTCAGCTGTGTCAGTCTCAGTCTCAGTCTCAGTCTCGGTCTCAGTCTCAGTCTCAGCTGTGTCAGTCTCAGTCTCAGTCTCGGTCTCGGTCTCAGTCTCAGCTGTGTCAGTCTCAGTCTCAGTCTCGGTCTCAGTCTCAGTCTCAGTCTCGGTCTCAGTCTCAGTCTCAGCTGTGTCAGTCTCAGTCTCAGTCTCGGTCTCAGTCTCAGTCTCAGTCTCGGTCTCAGTCTCAGTCTCAGCTGTGTCAGTCTCAGTCTCAGTCTCAGTCTCAGTCTCGGTCTCGGTCTCAGTCTCAGCTGTGTCAGTCTCGGTCTCAGTCTCAGTCTCAGCTGTGTCAGTCTCGGTCTCAGTCTCAGTCTCAGTCTCGGTCTCAGTCTCAGTCTCAGCTGTGTCAGTCTCAGTCTCAGTCTCGGTCTCGGTCTCAGTCTCAGCTGTGTCAGTCTCGGTCTCAGTCTCGGTCTCAGTCTCAGTCTCAGTCTCAGCTGTGTCAGTCTCAGTCTCAGTCTCGGTCTCGGTCTCAGTCTCAGTCTCAGCTGTGTCAGTCTCGGTCTCAGTCTCGGTCTCAGTCTCAGTCTCAGTCTCAGCTGTGTCAGTCTCAGTCTCAGTCTCAGTCTCGGTCTCGGTCTCAGTCTCAGCTGTGTCAGTCTCGGTCTCGGTCTCAGTCTCAGTCTCAGCTGTGTCAGTCTCGGTCTCAGTCTCAGTCTCAGTCTCAGTCTCAGTCTCAGTCTCGGTCTCGGTCTCAGTCTCAGCTGTGTCAGTCTCGGTCTCAGTCTCAGTCTCAGTCTCAGTCTCAGTCTCGGTCTCAGTCTCAGTCTCAGTCTCAGTCTCAGTCTCAGCTGTGTCAGTCTCAGTCTCGGTCTCGGTCTCGGTCTCAGTCTCAGCTGTGTCAGTCTCAGTCTCAGTCTCAGTCTCGGTCTCAGCTGTGTCAGTCTCAGTCTCAGCTGTGTCAGTCTCGGTCTCAGTCTCAGTCTCGGTCTCAGTCTCAGTCTCAGTCTCGGTCTCAGTCTCAGTCTCAGCTGTGTCAGTCTCGGTCTCAGTCTCAGTCTCAGTCTCAGTCTCAGCTGTGTCAGTCTCAGTCTCAGTCTCAGTCTCGGTCTCAGTCTCAGTCTCAGTCTCAGTCTCAGTCTCAGCTGTGTCAGTCTCAGTCTCGGTCTCTGTCTCGGTCTCGGTCTCAGTCTCAGCTGTGTCAGTCTCGTTCTCAGTCTCAGTCTCAGCTGTGTCAGTCTCAGTCTCGGTCTCAGTCTCAGTCTCAGTCTCAGTCTCGGTCTCTGTCTCGGTCTCGGTCTCAGTCTCAGCTGTGTCCGTCTCGGTCTCAGTCTCAGCTGTGTCAGTCTCAGTCTCAGTCTCAGTCTCGGTCTCAGTCTCGGTCTCAGTCTCGGTCTCGGTCTCAGTCTCGGTCTCAGTCTCAGTCTCGGTCTCAGTCTCGATCTCAGTCTCAGTCTCAGTCTCATTCTCAGTCTCGGTCTCAGTCTCGGTCTCAGTCTCGGTCTCGGGCTCAGTCTCAGTCTCGGTCTCAGTCTCGATCTCAGTCTCAGTCTCAGTCTCAGTCTCAGTCTCGGTCTCAGTCTCGGTCTCAGTCTCGGTCTCGGTCTCAGTCTCGGTCTCAGTCTCAGTCTCAGCTGTGTCAGTCTCAGTCTCAGTCTCAGCTGTGTCAGTCTCAGTCTCAGTCTCAGTCTCGGTCTCAGCTGTGTCAGTCTCGGTCTCGGTCTCAGTCTCAGTCTCAGCTGTGTCAGTCTCAGTCTCAGTCTCAGTCTCAGTCTCAGTCTCAGCTGTGTCAGTCTCAGTCTCAGTCTCAGTCTCAGCTGTGTCAGTCTCAGTCTCAGTCTCAGTCTCAGTCTCAGCTGTGTCAGTCTCAGTCTCAGTCTCAGTCTCAGCTGTGTCAGTCTCAGTCTCAGTCTCAGTCTCAGTCTCAGCTGTGTCAGTCTCAGTCTCAGTCTCGGTCTCAGTCTCGGTCTCGGTCTCGGTCTCAGAGATGATTTTACCTGTGTAACTGTGTAACTGTGTCAGTCTCGGTCTCGGTCTCGGCCTCGGTCTCAGAGATGATTTTACCTGTGTAACTGTGTAACTGTGTCAGTCTCGGTCTCGGCCTCGGCCTCGGCCTCGGCCTCGGCCTCGGCCTCGGTCTTGGTCTCGGTCTTGGTCTCAGTGTAACTGTGTAAGCAGCAGCTGTTTGTGGAGCAGTTATTTTTCTGCATCAGGAGAACCAGGAACATGATCTGTCTCTGTTTGTTTGTGTTGCATTAAAATAATCTTTCATGTATTTGAACCACTGTTTTTTTTTTTTTACTTTTCCACTTTATTGAGTGTTAGTTCTCAGGATTTGGTTTGCCTTGGTCTCAGTCTTTAAAAGTCTCTCAAACCCTGAAAGTCTCAGCCAGCTCCTGCTGAACTCTCCACTGATGTCTGTGGAAGAAAACGCTGTAAAGAGTAATGACATGAACTTAAGCCTCATGTTTCATGAAGTTGGAAACATTTCTCTGTGGGAGAGAAACTCTGATTAATGGAGGGCTGTATTTAGAGCCAGTCTAAAGGCAGCTCTCATTAATAACAATAACAATAATAATGCATTAGTCTTAGTTTACAATGAGGACTTGACATTAATGTTTTTGCTCACTAGTTTCAAAAGTTACTCACCAACTAATGTTTGCACTAAGCACAGATTCATTATTTCAGATGTTGTATTTTATTCAAGATAAGCTTAAAGAAATGCAGAATGGTTTCATGTACAGATGTGGATATATCAAATATTTAGAAAAAGCTTTACCTAGGCAGACATTTTTCTTAATACATATTTTTTATACATATTTTTCTATGTTAATGCATTACTATATGTACACTCAAACATAGCTACAGGACTTCAGGACCTCTAAAGATAAGATACATAATAATAATAATAATAATAATAATAATAATAATAATAATAAAAGCACCCATTACTCCCTTATTGTGTGTGACCATACTCTACAACTAAATAGCAACTAACTAACATTTCCCCCTTAATAAGCTCATAATTACTCATAATTATGCTGCGTTCACACCGGACGCGTTTGAGGCGTCTGGGGCGTCTGGTTTACATGTTAAGTCTATGTAAACACACGTCTAGACATCCTGCGGCGCGAATCGGGTTTTGACGCGCGAATCAAGCGTCTGACGCTCTCGACGCCCGAGTTGAAAAATCTGAACTTTGGCGAATATTCGCGGCGCGTTAACCAATCAGGATCTAGCTCCTGCAGTGACGTGGGAGGACGTAGAAAGCAGAGATCCATCAAAACAATCACGGCAGACTTATCGAAGCTGTCAATGTGAACGTGGAGCTATAAACTACAGCCTGCAGCAGCTCTACTACTTTTATAAAGACAGCAGTCAAAAAGATAGTAACAAGACATAGAGGGGACCTTAACTTTAGCGTGAGCTGAGCTGAGCTCGTTGGATTAGCAGTTACTGTACTTCCCAAAACAACAGCAAAAACAGTCTGTGTACTGACTGCTAGCCTAGCCTATAATCCGCTAAAACCACTAGAGACCGCTATTAAACAAGAAAAAACTCTTCCATATCTCCGCTCTGCTGCTGGTGTTGAGTGCCTAAAAACAGCAGTAGTGTCCTGGGGACATGTCCTCACACCGACCCGGGACACAGGTGAGCAAACCGGCGTGGTCTCAGTTGGAATTAGCCCTGAATGAGCGGCCATTACCCTGGCACAACAGACTCCTCCCATGATGCGAATTCGCGTCTGAACAAATTTGTTTTGACGCGCGAACAGAGCGTCTGACTTCAAAATGTTCAAGCGTCCAACTAGACGCGTCTGACGCGAATTTGACGCCTCAAACGCGTCCGGTGTGAACGCAGCATTAGGAAGTAAGGACACTGTTGGACATAAATTATGATTTGAGTAAGATTTTTGGAATATTGGAGCATTATTAGGGAAAAGTACCACAAAAATCTTATTAAGATCATAATTTATGTCCAACAACTTCCTTACTTCCTACTAATGAGCAGTAATTATGAGTTTATTAAGGGGAAAATGTTAGTTGTTTATTAGCTGTAGATTATGGTCACACAGAATAAGGGATTAATAAATGCTTTATAATTACCACTAACTAGCATGCAAATTAGCACTTAGTTAATGGTTAATAGCTGGAGCTTAAAATAAAGTGTTACCATAATAATAATAATAATAATAAATAAAACAGTCACACAGGTAAGGTGGGTGAAGTGTCTTGCTCAAGAATGCAACAACTCTATGGTATGTCGGTGGCGGGGATCGAACCACCAACCTTCGTGTTATTGAGCAAACGTCTCCACTGACTGTTTACTCTCTGCACTCATCTATAGCTCATTTCCTGTGACACAGATCCATGCATATGCACAAGGTCAGCCCCTCGCTCTGGCCTCTGTCATGAGTCCGTTCAACTCACAACTATTGAATTATTCGTTTTATTGACGTGGTTATTTGTCATATTTCAGTGCACAGAGACCCCGGTGATGTACGGAGTTATGTGTGTGACAAAAACACATGGGTAATGTGCCGAGCGTAGTCACTGCACTGGAGTGAAGTAGGGCTGCACGATATGGAGAAAACATGCGATACTCGATAACTATGTTAAAAATTGCGATAACGATATTATTGCGATATTTGAAAGTAGAGCCTACTTTTTGAACATAGTAAGTTAAATTCACTACATTTCACAAAAATGTAAGTTCCTGTATTTACAAGTCAAAACAGCAAAATCAAAACTTAACACAGACTAAGCCAGGAATAAAACAAGGCTAAGCTGGGACTAAATTAATTAAATTACCACTAAAACTGGACTTTTTATTTAGTCACAACACATGTTCTTTTAAGGCTCTGGTGGAAAATGATTCTTCAGTGTAAATCTCTGTCAGATGGAAGACCACAGCGTTATTGCGATATATTTAGATTATTACGATAAGGATATTGCGTTTGCTGATATTGCGATAACGATAATTTTGCGATATATTGTGCAGCCCTAATCAGACGTCTCATCTATAATATCATAGCAATCAGCAAATATATGATTTTTTTTAAAGACACATTTAAACATAAGCTATATATTCTGATCTGGCATTTTGTAATAAGTTCATACATTTTATTTACATTTATGGTCAAAAAAAAATTCTTCTATAACAGACTCGTGCTGCTTTTGTTTATTATGAAATATATTTTAAACCCAGACGTGATAAGAGATGTAGCCTACAGGAGCTCTTATGGGCCCCTAAACCTCTGGGGCCCTGGATATGAGGGAGGCCCATTGAGAGTCCCTTAATTATTGTCAATTTTAGTAGATTTTAGACCACAGCGTTATTGTGATATATTTTTTTGCGATACGGATATTGCGTTCGCTGATATTGCGATAACGATAATTTTGTGAAATATTGTGCAGCTCTAGGGTGAAGGCGCTTCACTTTTCTCAGCTTCAGTTTAACTTTGTCAGCTCATGTTTAGGGGAATAGTTCACAGCTCTATAGTTTTTCCCAGTGGTGGAATGTAACAAAGTAAAAGTACTTAAGTTACAGTTACTTAAGTACAATTTTCATGTATCTGTACTTTACTTGAGTACATTTTATAAGCGGTACTTTTACTCCACTACATTTCTGAGTTGGTTTGAAGTACAAAGTATTTTGAGTTTTGGTTTAAAATCCTGTGTTTTTGTCGTGGCCTCATTGTAGACACACAGTACTTAAATATAACAGATGCAGTAAAGTAGTACTGCTTTAGAAACATCAGAATAATAAAGACCTCAGAGCTCAGAGACAGATTCAGTCTCTTCTACTGCAGCAGTTTGTTCATTTCATCTGGAATCAGCAAAACCCATCACATTTAACTCATTCATGAGAGAAATACTTTTACTTTTTTACTTGCAAGTACATTTAAACCTGATTTTGTGACTGTAAAAGTGATGTGCTGAAAAATCACAATAACACAGCACAGATCTGGAGTTTGCTTTTAATTCTTTATGATAAAAAATAAAAATACTGTGAATACGCTTTGAATTTTGAAATAAAACAACAGCTCCTTCACATTATTCCTGATAGATTCTAGTTGTGGATAGATAAAGGATGTATCGACCAATCAGAGCGCTCCTGTCCTATGAAAGCGTGTGATTGGTTAAACTGTTCCTTCCCTTAAGGTCATACTTTTTGCTCATTATCTGTACTCTTACTTAAGTAAAGTCACTGCGTACTTCTTCTGCCTCTGTTCTTACCTCTTTGGTTTTCTGTTCTGCATTGCGAGATAGGGTCAAAGATATTAACTCTACCCACAAGGGGTCAGTAAAATGAACAATTGTTTAGTTCAAGTGGATTCTTTAACATTGTGAGATACAGTATGAGGGCTTTATGGCTCAGTGAATAGAGCATTTACCCCTGAACTTGATGATTCCTGGTTTGGGTCAGGGCACATATTGTTAGCATTGTGTCATATAAGAAGCAGTGCCTTGGGGGAGGTCTGCACAAAACATCCTTCTACTTGAGTGCATTTTTCAGATTTGTGAGTAATGTTTTTGACATTGATGTAATCTGCTCTCAGATGTAAACCGTCCTGCGTAAAGCTGGGGACGCACTACAGGAGTTTCTCAGTCGTTACAGATCTGAAAAGACTAGGAGCTCACACTAACGACTGGTTTCAGCAGATTTAGTTCAGACGACTGAAAGACTGCGCCTCACACACTACAAGATCTGCTGAGGCCGCAGCTGACGCCAACCAAACGCAGCAAACTAAATAAGCGAGAACTAAATGGTAAACAAACATGGAGGCTACCTGGGTCGCTGTTGCCGTTGTGTGCGCAGCTATCTGTTTGGAAAAAAGGAAAAAGAAAAAAAAACGTCTATGTATCCAGTTTTGCTTGGGTAGCGCTCAACTTTCTTCGGTGTTTGCCACGGTTGTTTATGTTTTCTTCTTCTTCTTCTTCAAATTTTCGCTTATATTTTCCCGCCGCTTCCTGTTGCGTCGTCTTCGTTCTTTGACGCTATTTCCTGTGTCCCATCAGCTGTTTTTCATCGGCCGCTGGACTCCATGAATTCCCAGTTGGATGTAAACAGCTCACACTACAGGAGTGCGTCCAGAGTCGGTGTTTGTTTGCTTGCGACTGACGTCAGGCCGTGTTTTTGCGCCGATTCGAGTCTTTGAACATCACACACTAACGGATTTCAGGGCCGACTGGTGATTACGATTCCCTGCAGCTAATGTTGAGTGGTACAGACTCGGCACAACTGTGAATTATTATAAAATCTGGCAAAAAATCGTGTAGTGTGTGCTTTAGCTGTAGTGGTAGTTGTAGAAGTGATAGTAGTGAAAGCATTTTTTTTTTTTTTAAATAATGAATACGTACTTCCAAAAGCACTTTCTACTCAAAATGTTTTTCAATCTTTTCACTCAAAAATCCCATGTTATGTTTGTTTTGAAATAGTGTTGGGCACATTTGCATTCGTATTTCACATTTTATAACTTAAAATAATGTGTATGTGGAAAACCTTTTTTTTTTGTTGGGTGTCTGTCGCCCCCTGCTGGCAACGGCGTGGACAGGACAGAGCATAAAGTGTGCAACAGTCACGCCTTATGTTTTTAGGAACTGAAAGCACATAAAGTATGAATTGATTTTGACCCCTAAAATTATGAACTGGATAGAAACCGGGGCGTAACATCAGGCAGTGCAGCCAGTGCAACTGTACTGGGGTCCAGAAGGTTCTTATGATAAATACACAAATTGCAATAATAAAACAAATTTAGTTTCACATAATTGGCACAAAATATTAATGAATGAATACCTGTTTTTTGTATTGAACTCTGGTAAACACATTTTACAAATTAAAAAGCTTCATGCATGAACTTGAAGTACTGAATGTGCTTTTCACTTTGGGGCCCCTTCTGAAATCTTGCACTGGGGCCCCACATTACCAAGTTACGCCACTGGATAGAAACTATAGAAGAGGTCAAAAGTATGGAAAGGTTATCTTATAAAATCAAAAATAAAGAAGAGGACTTCAATAATAAATGGTATTTTTTTAATCCAACATAGATAAGTCTAATTACAAGTAAAGAATTGAGTTCCATTGGGGGATAGGGCCCTCTCCTACAGAAGTGAAGGACTGACATGATTGTTATTACCCTCGTTTGTTCTTTTGTGTTTTTGTTCTGTGTTTTTGATCTCATGTGTTATTTTTTATCCTTTTTCTTTTTTGTTTATTCTTGTTTTGATTTGATTTACCACAGGTGGGGGGAAAAAACAAACAAACAAAAAAAAAGTATAAATATTGTGTCTAAATGCTGTTTATCATAAACATTTGTAAAATGATAACTGAAAATGAGACACAGTAAAGTATGAAAAAGTAGAAATTGAATGCACACTGTTTTTAATGATACAGTTTTTTTTTTAGCTCAGGCTGATTTTAATGCTTACTATGATAGTGATAACATAATAAACTAAAGCCATAGACACACAGTACGAGTCTGTTTTTGAGGAGGAGCCCACATAACAACATGGTTTAAAGCTAAAAAAAAAGCTAATAAGCAGTTTGTTTTATTTTGTAAACTACTTTTATTTGAGTATTAGTACTTTTAGACGACATATTTTGAGTTTATCCCCCTCTGCCTCACAGCCTCTCGTGCCTTTTCTCCATTAATGACGTCCTGTGGCTGGAGGCGGTGCGGGACAGTTATTGTGCTGCTAATGGACTCGTGTTTGTGCACACATGGGACTGCGGCCTCAGAGCAGCCCCGGGCCCACAGCTTTAAACCCCGCTGCAGAAAGGAGCCCGTATACGCTCTCTGTACATGTGTGTGACTGAAATAACTCCGGCGTCGATATTATCTGCGGCGTCGTCCCTTTCGACGCAGCTCATAATATTTTCATGAAGCTGTCACGCCGTCTCTGACAAACGTCTGTGGAAAGTGTTGTGTTGCAGGTTTGCGTTAATTCTTGAAAATGCTTACGGTGAATATTAGCGGCTCTTTGTTTGAAATGTGCTCGAGTGAGAGGGAAGGGAGAGAAGAACTCAAAATCTGCAAAAATTAAAGTTAAAATAATAATAACTGTGTCAGGACCCAGCACAGCCAGCACAGGGACTGTTCCCACCCCTCCTCTGAAGCGGGAGGCTCAGAGACAAAACAGCGACAGAAGAAGTTTCTTCCCAGAGGCTGCGGGGCTCAGGAGCTTGACATTGCTCAGGTCTTGCATCAGAAACAAACATCACAACAGAACAGAACAGAACTGAACCGAACAGAACCGAACTGAACAGAACAGAACAGAACAGAACTGAACAGAACAGAACTGAACTGAACAGAACCGAACAGAACCGAACAGAACTGAACCGAACTGAACAGAACTGAACCGAACCGAACAGAACTGAACTGAACAGAACAGAACAGAACAGAACAGAACCGAACAGAACTGAACTGAACAGAACCGAACAGAACAGAACAGAACTGAACCGAACAGAACCGAACAGAACAGAACAGAACAAAACTGAACCGAACCAAACTGAACAGAACAGAACTGAACCGAACCAAACAGAACAGAACAGAACTGAACCGAACAGAACCGAACAGAACAGAACTGAACCGAACAGAACAGAACAGAACTGAAGAAAACAGAACAATGCAATTTAAAACAAAGGCAGCTCCCATTTGTTTAAAAGGCCAGCCCTGTCATCTCTGTGTTTCTCTCTTTGCAAACTGAACTGGACGTAAACAGACTCTGTATGTTTCTACAAAGATACTCCTCTCTCTCCTCTCTCTCCTCTCTCTCCTCTCCCGTCTCCTCCTCTCTCCTCTCCTCCTCCTCCTCTCTCCTCCTCCTCCTCTACTCCTCTCTCTCTCACTCCTCTGTCCTCCTCTCTCTCGTCCCCTCCTCTCTCCTCTCTCCTCCTCCTCTCTCCTCCTCTCTCTCGTCCCCTCCTCTCTCCTCTCTCCTCCTCCTCTCTCCTCCTCTCTCTCGTCCCCTCCTCTCTCCTCTCTCCTCCTTCTCTCTCTCTCGCTCCTCTCTCCTCCTCCTCTCTCCTCCTCTCTCTCGTCCCCTCCTCTCTCCTCTCTCCTCCTCCTCTCTCCTCCTCTCTCTCGTCCCCTCCTCTCTCCTCTCTCCTCTCTCCTCTCTCCTCCTCCTCTCTCCTCCTCTCTTTCGTCCCCTCCTCTCTCCTCTCTCCTCCTCTCTTTCGTCCCCTCCTCTCTCCTCTCTCCTCCTCCTCTCTCTCTCACTCCTCTCTCCTCCTCTCTCCTCTCTCCTCCTCCTCTCTCCTCTACTCCTCTCTCTCTCACTCCTCTGTCCTCCTCTCTCTCGTCCCCTCCTCTCTCCTCTCTCCTCCTCCTCTCTCCTCCTCTCTCTCGTCCCCTCCTCTCTCCTCTCTCCTCCTTCTCTCTCTCTCGCTCCTCTCTCCTCCTCTCTCCTCTCTCCTCCTCCTCTCTCCTCCTCTCTCTCGTCCCCTCCTCTCTCCTCTCTCCTCCTCCTCTCTCTCTCACTCCTCTCTCCTCCTCTCTCCTCTCTCCTCCTCCTCTCTCCTCTCTCCTCTCTCCTCCTCCTCTCTCCTCCTCTCCTCCTCTCTCCTCTACTCCTCTCTCTCTCACTCCTCTGTCCTCCTTTCTCCTCCTCTTTCCTCTCTCCTCCTCCTCGCTCGTCCCCTCCTCTCTCCTCCTCTCTCTCGTCCCCTCCTCTCTCCTCCTCTCTCCTCTCCTCCTCTCTCTCTCGCTCCTCTGTCCTCCTTTCTCCTCCTCTCCTCCTCTTTCCTCTCTCCTCCTCTCTCTCGTCCCCTCCTCTCTCCTCTCTCCTCCTCTCTCTCGTCCCCTCCTCTCTCCTCCTCTCTCTCCTCTCTTCTCTCCTCTCCTCCTCTCTCTCTCTCGCTCCTCTGTCCTCCTTTCTCCTCCTCTCCTCCTCTTTCCTCTCTCCTCCTCTCTCTCGTCCCCTCCTCTCTCCTCTCTCCTCCTCTCTCTCGTCCCCTCCTCTGTCCTCCTCTCTCCTCTCTCCTCCTCCTCTCTCCTCCTCTCTCTCGTCCCCTCCTCTCTCCTCTCTCCTCCTCCTCTCTCTCTCACTCCTCTGTCCTCCTTTCTCCTCCTCTCTCTCTCTCTCGTCCCCTCCTCTCTCCTCCTCTCCTCCTCCTCTCTCCTCTCTCCTCCTCCTCCTCTCTCCTCCTCTCCTCCTTTCTCCTCCTCTCTCTCTCTCTCGTCCCCTCCTCTCTCCTCCTCTCTCCTCCTCTCTCCTCCTCTCTCTGTACCCTTGGTGGGAGGACGAAGGTCATCAGAGCGCTCCTTCCTCAGAAACACGTCTCTTTTCTGAACGTTCATCACATTTTTCTTGCTGTCACTCTTTGTTTCTCTCTCTTTTGCTCTCCTTGCTTCCTGCTGAGCTGATGAAACTCTAGCCACTCTGTCACTTATGCACCTTTATGCTCTCCATTTATTTTCAAACTCCAGCCAATATCATGCATTATCCATCTCCACACAGACAACAGTTTTGTGTACAGCTTACTCTTGTGCTGACATAAACCAGAGTCTCTTATTCTGACACCATTGTTCTGGAGTTATGCCACGATAAACCCACACACAGTTTTCTTTCTGTCCATATTAGTGCAAAAAACGTAAAAATGCAAATCAAACACATTCAGAGATTTCAAACTATTTTGTGATACTCTGCGTTTATTTAAAACTTAAAGTCCAGAGCCACATGTGAACAGCTTCAGAGACTCTCACTCGTCTCTGTGCCGGCTTTGTCTTAGAGCTTAGTATTTGTGTTTGACACTGCACCAGTTTTTACTCTGTGAGGTTATGTAATGTGCTCAGAATACTGTAGTAGTGAGGAGAGGTGTGTGGTGGAGGTAGGTTCACTGAGTGTACAGTGAAACATGTTGGTTCTTTATATTTCACTGTGGTTTTAACGCCTTTAGTATAACACTTAATGAATCCATGTATTAATATCACAGGTCTACAGCAAAATGCTTCTGGAACAAAAGTAGTGACATTTTTCTTGGATTAGGTCACTAATAAAGAAAAAGTAAGTGAGAAGTGCAGATTGGCTGTAGTTTCCAAGAAACAGTATTGGGTCAAAATCGTTTATCAGAAGGTACAGTGTCTACAAGCAACCAGTTCTATCTGAAAGCTGTCTGCACATTCAATACATTCATTTTAATATGTCTAGAGTTTTGACATAAAATGTTTTGTTTTTATTTGCAACAATCTCTCTCTTGAAAGTGGACAAAATGCATGCATGTAGAGAAATTAAATATTTTCAAAATATAAATATTATTTTTAAGCAAAAATGCCTAAATCTATTGTATAAACAGATGCGATTTTGATGTGAAACAATATCATTAAATATCTTGAATACATTAGCGAACCAGCACAGTTATCAATTGATTTTCAGTTCATCTTATCAAAATAAATGAGATTTAGCCACTTTTATCTCAGAAGCAGATCCAGTCCAAACATTTGTAGACCTGTGTAATGTACTGCGTGCATAAAATCATAGTTTTTCATCCGACTCAGCCAAGAACAACACATGAACTAAACCTAAACCTGAACCTAGTCCCATGTGATCTGTGTCAGCTCAGTCACTGGAGATGTTCACCCACTAACCCAAAGGTTGGTGGTTCAATCCCTGCTACTGACATTGCATACTGTTGTTGTGTCCTTGGGCAGGACACGGTGGTGGTCGAGGGGTCATGAGTGCAGATTGGCAGCCACACCTCCATCAGTCTGTCCCAGGGCAGGCGACAGCAGCAGAGTGCGTGAAGTGAATGAATAATGGACCTCATTGTAAAAGTGACTGTGAGTCTGGAAAAGCTCTGTGTCAGGCTAAGGCAGAGATGTCCAAAGTGCGGCCCGGGGACCTATTTGTGGCACAGCTGGAGGTTTCATGTGGCCCCAATGACAAAATGTATTACTGATGGCTCACCAGCATTTTTGTGCAGTGTGTCCATAGATTTATCTGTACATTTGTGCATCTCATCTGTTTCTCTCTGCTTTGTGTTTTCCAAGTTTATTATGCAAGTAATTCAAATTCTGTCATTAATCATTGCATGGAAATGAGCCTGAGCTAAGCATGTTACCATAGATGTTTTTCTATGTTCAGATATGTTATTTTGTTTTGGGACCTTAACAAATCTTTAACTAGCTATAAGTTATTCTAAAGTGTTACCAAAATACTTATAAAAAGAGTGTGCCTTCAGTTTATGCTTTATGTGCTTTTAAGTCACTAAAAACATCAGGAGGGACTGTCGGCCCTTGAACTGTTGCACATCTTCATGTCTGGCCCTCTTTGGAAAAAGTTTGGACGCCCCTGGACTAAGGCATTATTATCATTATTAACTGTGTTGAATATTTCAATAATAATATGATAAGCAATTTGGATCCTCTTATTAATGTTAAGGCTTTATGAAAATTCAATACAAATTTAATTTAAAGGTCCCATATTATGCTTTTTTAGGCTTTTTAAAACAGTGTTAGACTCCTTTGCATTAGTATTTCATGTTTTATAACTTAAAATAATGTATCAGTTTTGAGAAAGCTTGGATTAGGTGTGTGTCACCCCCTGCTGGCAACAGCGGGGACTGGACAGAGAATAAAATGGCTATTTAGCACAGCTATGAGCAACATGATGCTAACAGATAGATAAATGAGCTGACTGCTTCATAGTGACGGAGGTTTAAGGACTGAAATGATCAGAATGAGTTTGGTGACGGTG